>CP139503.1:28428296-29028296 GCA_021014915.2 Artemisia tridentata subsp. tridentata | reverse complement strand
GGCAGTTGGCAATGATTTCACTGGACATCAAGAGGTTTGAGAATAAGTCTGGGAGAAAGTTTGGACTCAAGGGAAGAGATCCTGCTAGGTTTGACAGAAGGAAGGTCAAGTGTTTTACTTGTGGTCAGATGGGTCACTTCTCAAGAGAATGCAAGGATAGGAAAGCTGGTGATGAGGTTAGATATACTACCTATCAGCAGAGTCAAGTGGAAGCTGGAACCTCTAAGGCTGGAACTTCTAAAGCTTTGATCACTGTGGATGACCATGTCAATTGGACAGTTCATGAGCCTGATGAAGCTTCTGGTGCTGATCAACTTTCTATGCTGGCAAAATGCAATACAGAGGATCAGCATGATCAAGTTGCCTTGATGGGCATCTCTTAGGTACATAATTGTATTTTTGGTTGTAGTGAAAGATATAGAGAACTTAAGAAAGAGTATGATGAATTGAAACCTAAGTATAATGAATGCTATGTAGAAGTTGACGCTTATAAAAAGGCTTTAAAAACTTTAGAAAAACAGAAAATTTGGTTTCAAAAGAATCAACTGGCTTATGAAGAAAAGATAAGGGTGTTAGAAAGTGATTTAGAAGTTGCTAAGATTAACTTGAAGCGTACTGAGAAAGAAAAAGCTGATGTAGTTACAGAAAACAATGTATTAAAAGAAAAACTAGATGGGGAGGTAGCTAGGCATAAAGAATGGTTAATATCAAGAGACAACTTAGCTAGCTTACTCTATGGTAGTCAAGCTGTTAACTCAGGAATAGGCTTAGGTTTTAAGAAATGTGTTGGTCTAGAAGCTAGGAATGATTTGGGTAAATCTACACCAGCAGGCTTAGCACATCATGTAAAAGAAGGTAAATTACATGTTGTTCCTGGACCTATTAGAGGAGAACACATGCCTACTGACCTGTCCATAACTGTTGACTTTGATGGATCACATCATCTTTATGGAAAAAAGTCAAGTGACTTGCCAGACCCTGATACTAAATCTAATGACCTTGTCTCTTGCTCTGACAGTGACAAGTCCTCTGACCAAGGGTCTACTACATATACCAGCTGTGATTCAAGTGAAAAGTCAGACCTTCCCAAGACCTCACCCAAGACTGCACCCAAGACTCCCCACAAGCCTGTTAGAGTTACTGCTGATTCCAAGACAGTTTCCTCTGAAGACTTGTTATTTAATTCTTTGCAAAACAATGTTTTTTCTGTTAAGAACAATTCTAGTAATGTTTGTGGTTTGAATAATTCTGTTTGTCATGGAACATCTTTCACTTTGAATAAATCTTCTAAAAAGAAGAAATGTTTTATGTGTGGAAGTAAATTTCACTTGATTAAGGATTGTACTTTTCATGAGCAAAGAATGGGTGTGCATACTAGTCATAGAAAACCTAGACCAATGTGGAAAAATGTTAATGATATACCATCTTTTGTTCCACATCAGCAGAAACCCAATTCTGCTGATAAACCTTATTCTTGGAGAAGCACTGGTGCTAGAACATATGTGGGACCCACTAGTTCTTATTTTCATAATGGTTATTAGCCTAGACATTTTGACCCAATGTATGTTGGTGGAGGGTACTGGGGTACTGCTGTGAAGCCCTCAGCAGGTTGTTCTTGTACTAAAAAGGGACCTAATTTTCAATATAGACCCAAGAACAATGGTGGATCTTCTGCATCTCCATGGCCTAAATTTTATGATCCATAAGGCAGGCTCAAGTCAGCAATGACTTGAGTCTCCAATGTATATTAACATTTTGTATATTTTGTTGTTGTTGTAGGATCATCCCCTGAAATGTAAAGAATTAGGAATTGTTGATAGTGGTTGTTCCAGGAGTATGTCAGGAAACAAGGAAAAGATGCATGATTTTGTACCCATAGAAGGAGGAGGCACTGTGACTTTTGGTGGAGGAGATGGTAGAATCACTGGGAAAGGCACCATCAAAACACCTCTTTTGGATTTTGTGAATGTTTACTATGTGCAGGAACTGCAAAACTTTAACCTGTTCTCAGTATCACAAATTTGTAACACCAAGAATAAAGTTTTCTTCTCTGAGGATGAATGTCTTGTCCTATCAAAAGACTTCAAACTTCCAGAAGATACAACCATTTTGCTCAGAGTTCCCAGAAACAACAATTTGTACACATTCAACTTGAATGATGTCCAACCAGAAGGTGACCTAACTTGTTTGGTGGCTAAAGCATCCCTGGATGAGTCTACAAGATGGCATAGAAGGATGGCTCATGTGAATTTCAAGACCATCAACAAGCTCTCTAAACTTGGTCTTGTTCAAGGACTTCCTTCCAAAGTCTTCACCAATGAACACAATTGTGTTGCCTGCAACAAGGGAAAGCAACACAGAGCCTCATACAAAGCCATAACAGTTGTTAGAACCATCTCAGAACCTCTTCAGTTGCTGCACATGGATCTTTTTGGTCCAACTCAAATCAGAAGTATTGATCACAAGTACTTCTGCTTGGTAATCACTGATGACTATAGCAGGTTTTGTTGGGTATACTTCTTGAGAACTAAAGATGAAACATCTCAAATCTTAAAAGAATTCATTATCCTTATTGAAAACCAGCTAAATAAAAAGGTTAAAGGCATTAGGTGTGATAATGGGACAGAGTTCAAAAATGTTGTTTTAATAGAACTGTGTCAGTCTAAAGGGATAAGAAGGGACTATAGCAATCCAAGAACCCCACAACAAAATGGGGTTGCTGAAAGAAAGAATAGGACCTTAATAGAGGCAGCAAGATCTATGCTTGCAGACTCTAAATTACCCACTATGTTCTGGACTAAAGCAGTAAGCACTGCTTGTTATGTTTTGAACAGGGTATCCATCACTAGACCCCATTTCAAGACACCTTATGAACTTCTCACTGGGAAAGTTCCTGATATTCATTACCTCAAACCTTTTGGCTGTCAAGTGACCATTTTGAACACTAGTGATTCCCTGGGTAAATTTGATGGGAAAGTTGATGAGGGGTATATTGTGGGTTATTCAGCTCACAGTAAGGCCTATAGAGTGTACAATTTAAATGCTAAAAAGATTGTGGAGACCCTAGACCTGAGATTCTTAGAAGATAAGCCTAATGTTCAAGGACAAGGTCATGTTTGGTATTTTGACCTGGATTACTTGACTGATTCCTTGGGCTATACTAGACATGTTTCTAACCAAGATGCAGGTACAAAAGATTCTTCCACTAACCATGCAGGTACCCTGGAGGATGACTCAGAAAGTGAATCTGAGCAGGATGAACAAACCATTATTGTACCTTCTTTTCCTCCTAACCCTTTTGCAGGTAATCATTCTGCTGATGAGTATGAAGATGAGTCACATTATGCAGAGGATCTTGCTAGACTCAAGAAGTAAGAACATGCAGCCACTCAGGAAGCTAAGAGGCTTGGTGACAAGTTTGCTATAAAGACCGAGGCTTTACTCAAACAATCAGCACAAGCAATCAGTGGAAACCATGATACTGTTGACAGTTTTACTGAAGGCTGTCTTGTTCCTGCTGATGTGAACAAATCTGCTGAGAGTCCTGCTGCTCAATCTCCCATTTCCACTGAAGTATCCACTGACTTTGGAAAACCTTACATCAGATTTCCAAGTCCTTCTGATCTTGGTAATCACCAACCCAAAGCTGGAATCTTCAATTCGTCTTCCTATGATTGTGAATTAGGACCCACTGTGAACAATCTTGGCACCACCATTGATGTCAACCCCAATGCAACAAAACGAATTCAACATTGCTCATCCTCAATCTAAGATCATTGGAGATCCTACAGCAGGTGTTAGAACCAGAAGTACTGTGCGAAACATTAAATATGGTGAAGTTGCTTTTATTTCTTATGTCTCAAATCAACAAAGGGACAATCATACAGACTTTAAGCATTGTTTGTTTGCTTGTTTTCTTTCTCAAATGGAGCCAACCAGTGTTCCTCAAGCACTTGCTGATGCAAGTTGGCTTGAAGCAATGCAAGAAGAGATGCTTCAGTTTAAGAATCAACAGGTTTGGATACTGGTGCCCCTCCCTGATGGAAAATTTGCAATTGGGACAAAATGGATTTTGAAAAATAAAAGAGATGCAAGGGGTATTGTGGTGAAAAACAAAGCAAGATTAGTGGCTCAGGGGTTCAGGCAAGAGGAAGGCATAGACTATGATGAAGTCTTTGCACCAGTGGCTAGAGTTGAGGCTATTAGAATATTCTTGGCCTATGCATCTTATATGGGGTTCATGGTGTATCAGATGGATGCGAAAGGTACTTTCTTGTATGGTGAGATTGAAGAAGAGGTATATGTGACTCAACCCAAAGGTTTTGAAGACCCAGATCACCCTAATCATGTCTACAAGGTGGTCAAAGCTCTCTATGGACTTCATCAGGCACCAAGAGCTTGGTATGCTAGGCTTTCTGCATTTCTGCTGAAGCATGGTTACAGAAGAGGTGCCATTGACAAGACACTCTTTCTTAAGAAAGATTCCAGAGATATAATCCTTGTGCAAGTATATGTGGATGACATCATATTTGGTTCCACAAAAGAAGCATGGTGCAGGGAATTTGAGGACTTAATGAAGGGAGAGTTTCAGATGAGTGCAATGGGGGAGCTTACTTTCTTTTTTGGATTACAAGTTCAGCAGAAACCTGATGGTATCTTTATCAGTCAGGATAAGTATGTGAAAGATATGTTGAAGAAGTTTGATTTAGAAAATGTCAGAACTGCCACTACACCCTATGAAGCTCCAAAACCTAAGAATAATCTTGAACCTGATCCTGCAGTGAATGTTCACTTATACAGATCCATGATTGGTTCATTGATGTATTTGACAGCTTCTAGGCCTGACATTACCTTTGCTGTGAGTGCTTGTTCTAGGCACCAGGTCACTCCACTTACTTCTCACTTAAATGCTGTCAAAAAGATCTTCAAGTACCTTAAAGGTCAACCCAATTTAGGCCTTTGGTACCCAAGAGAGTCTCTTTTTAAGTTGGAAGCTTTTAGTGATAGTGACTATGCTGGTGCCAATTTGGATAGGAGATCCACAACTGGAGGTTGCCAATTTCTTGGGAGGAGATTGATTTCTTGGCAATGCAAGAAACAGACCATTGTTGCTACCTCTACTACTGAAGCAGAGTATGTTGCTGCTGCCAATTGTTGTGGACAGGTTCTATGGATTCAGAATCAATTGCTGGATTATGGTTTTAATTTCATGAATACCACCATTTTTATTGACAATCAAAGTACCATTTGCATTGTTAAAAATCCAGTTTTTCATAATAGAACCAAACATATTGAAATCAGGCACCACTTTATAAGGGACGCATATGAAAAATATTTGGTTAAAGTGGTTAAGATTCACACTGATGATAATGTGGCAGATTTGTTAACTAAAGCTTTTGATGGACCTAGGTTTCAACACTTAGTGGTCCATATTGGTATGCTTAACCCTTGACTGCAAAGTTTGAGGGGAGGTATAAGCTTCAGGGGAGGCATATGCCTCAGGGGAGGATTGTCATTGTAACTTTGTATGATTTGTATATTATTTGTATATTATTGGTTTTCTAACACTAACAAACTAATGTTTCTGTTAGTTTTGTGTAGTTTGTTTGCAAATTTGTCTTTGTTTTGCAGAATTTTTGCAGAATGCCCTTATGAGTTGTTGCTGATCTAATGTTGATAGATGGGAAAGTGGTCATGTAAGCTGAATGCTGTTTCTACTGAAGAGTAACTTTTGCTGAGACTCATTGTTTCTACTGAAGTACAAATAAAGATGGAACAATTGAGAAAGCTTTTTCATTCATTCAAGATATTAGTTACAGCTTACAATCAAATTCAAAAGGAAATACAAGACCATTCCTACACTATGTCTACCAAACTTATTCAAGCTTATATCATCTATTACAAAAGCTGGTGGCTATGCATGACCAGTACGATGAAGAAGCTGAAGGTGCAATGGAAAGGATGGAATGATGATGATAATGATGAAGATGCTCAAGAACCTAGTTTTATATCTTGAGTTCAAGGCAAGAAGATGCTCAAGAACCTAGTTTTACATCTTTGGTCCCTGGCAACATCACATCATCCTCTACTCCATCTTTCCTTTTCCCTTACCCATCACCCCTGCCTCCTTGCCCTTTCCCTTGCTTCTGTGATAGGAAGCACTAGATCCTGGAGCAGGAAGTCCAATAACCACTTCCCGTGTTTTTGGAAGTGGAGGGTTAGTCTTCCTTGTACGTGGTTGGGATCTCTCTGGTGTGGAAGGAGGGTTAAATGACGGATCTTCATCTTCCTCCTCCGAAGAGGTACAAAGAAAGGGAGAAACACTTGGTATGTTGGAAGGATTTGGGGGGTTGACTTCACTTGGTCCAGCATCTGAATCATCTAAACCCGAGAGAAGGTCTCCAAAGATCTCTGATGATGATGGACTTGGAGGATTTACATCATGGTTTCTCTTCTTGGCTTGTTCTTTGGTAAGCCCTCGAGGGATTGTTGGTAAATTTAATGGAGGTGGAGATGTTAGGGATTCTGAAGAATCAGATGAGTCGGAAGAAATGGTGATTATGCTTGGTTTGGATGACATGATTTTGGTGGATAATTGGGTTTAATTGAGAAATTAGGGTTTGATAAGAATTGGGGTTAATTGATATCAGTAAAAGAGTGATTTGGGGATTATTAAATAGGCGAAGTCACGGCTTAATGGTAATTAATGCGAGTATGGTGGCACAGTAAAACTCAGGATTTTTTTTCTCTTGAGTTGATTCTGCTGATTGACTTTTTGATCAGCAGATTAACCATCGATTCTGCCAAAGGGATAATTTTGAAATTGGATGGAACCGCTTTACACGTCAGACATGGTCAACAATTTGTTCCGATATTCTTGACCACGATTGGGGAACTTCCGTTTATAACCTACTTCGCATATCTTCGCCCAAAACTAACTTATTCCCTCATCAAACAACTTAAACCCATCATTCATTTGCATTATTCATAACCGTTTCTCACAATTACCTCAAATGGCAACACTTCAATTCAAGAACGATCATAACAAGGTTGCTTTTCTGAAAAAGACTAAAGATCATGAACTGTATGATTCTATGGTGGAGTTTCTACAGCATTCAAAGATTCATTATGCTTTAACACATTCTCCAAATATGGTATATGAATCTATGGTGAAGCAATTTTGGGCATCTGCTAGGAAAAGATCTGACACAATGATCGTGGCTACTATTGATGGAAATGAGTATGTGGTGACTGAGAGCTTAATAAGGACAAAGCTTCGTTTGGATTATGAGAATGGTGTTTTTCACTCCAACACTGCAGAGATACTTGCTGGGTTGAGGGAAGCTGGTTATCAAAGCACTGATACAACTAAGTGGCTGAAGAATCAGTTCTGTCCCAAGTGGAGGTTTTTGGTGCATACATTGCTCCAATGTATCAACAACAAGTCTGGTGGCTGGGATCAATTCTCTACCCAAATGGGTTGTGGTATTGTCTGTCTTTCTAAAGGGTTAACTTATAATTTCTCAAAGTTTATTTTTGATAATATGATAGAAAATATTGAGAAGAAGAAGCATAAGTTTTTAATGTACCCTAGATTTTTACAAATAATTTTAGCCATAACCACTGAGGATAGAGTTAATGTGCCCATTAAGAGTCTTAGTTCTAAGTTATTTGCCTCTATGCAAACTAACTATGATGGGGTACATTGCCCTCTGTTAGCTGCTATGTTGCCACATGGCAATGATGATGAAGGTGAGGGTGATGCTACTGGTGAAATACCCCCTCTAAATGCTGTTGATGATGGAAATCCATCATCTTCTGGTGTTGCTGCTGATGGTAATCCTTCAGTAGTAAATGATGGAGAGCCTTCTACAACTGCTGAAGCATTACATGTTTCTCCTGACCAGCCTCCACCTTCCCCTTTACCTCTGTCACCTAGTCTTGTTCCATCACCTTCTCAGGTTGCTCCTGATGAGCTTGGTACTGAGGTTGCAGAGACCTTTCAGTCTCTTGGTACCCAAGTACCTACACCTCTTGAGCCTGAGATTACTAGACTACCCATACCTAATCCTGTAAGAGAGCCATATGATATAGGCTCTCCCACTGTTGTACATATGTCTGTTTCTCCTGATAGGTTCAATGAAGCTCCCGTGACCACAGAGAAATCTGCTGGTGGAGCTGAGGACCCTGTTACTCTCACCTCTGTATATGATTTGCTTTATAGGTATGTCAAAAAGACTGATGATCTTCAACAGGAGCTTGCAGATACCAAATCTTCACTTGGTGGTGAGATTGAGCTGTTAAAAGGAAAGGTTCAGGAGTTGGAAGCACAACTTGATCAGCAGAAGAAAAGAAAGGTTGTGATTGATGCTGATGAAGTCCATGAGCAGGGAAATTTGGACTCCCTTGAGATCTTGGCTGAAGTTGCTAGACAGACTCATGCTTCTTCTCCCAAAGTTGCTGAAGTTTCAAAACTTAAGAAGCCAATTCAGTTCAGTAGAAGAAGTAAAAGGCAGTATTTGGCAAAGAAAGCTGCTGAATCTTCTAAGGTGTCTAGTGGTGATGAGATTCTTATGACAGATGCTGGTGATACTCTTTAGGAGAATGAACCACCTAGTGATATTGCTGCTGAAAAGACTACTGATGAGGTTTCTGTCTTAGTAGATACATTCTTTGTAGCTGGTAAAGAGTATATGACTTCATCTACCACTGATCCATCTGTTCCTGAGCAAGTTTCTCATGAAGACACCACTGCAGCTATTCATACTACAGAATCTGCTGCTACTCTACTTGCTTCAGATGTTCATGATTTAGCTGCTGATCCTTTGGAGGAGCTAGTCATTCCTCATGGTGCTTCTGCTGAAGTTGCTGAAGTATGTGCTGATGATATTGTCTCAGAAAATGAAAGACTTGAGCAAGACAGACTTGTGAAAGAATGGGAAGATCACAAGAAAAGCACAGAATTGGCAAAGGCAGAACAAGCTAAATGGGACACAGAGTTTCAATCTGCTCAAGATAGATATATCTCTACTTTGCCTCTTGAAAGACAAAGAGAATTGGATGCTGAAGTTCAAAACTTTGATGAAGCAGCTTGGATGCATATTGGTGCACAAGTGATTGCTACTCCTGGTTTAGCTAAAGATATTCTTGGAAAGGATGTGCATAAAGATGATTGGGCTTCTGAAATTGTTAAGATGATGAAACAAAGGAAGAAAGAAGCAGATGAGCAAATTGCCAAAGCAAAAAGAGATAAACCAATGACTCAAGCACATCAGAGACTTTTTATGAGAAATTATGTGAAAAGTCAAAGTAGTGCACTGTATAATAGTGCTTGGACTAGGCAACAAGTTTGGTCTCTTTCTGATGAACAATTGGTTTATCAGTATAACAGAATCAAGTCTAGATGTGACAAGGATGGATTAAGTGCTCCTAAGCTTGTTCCTAATCTCCTTGCTGCTGATGCAAAACCACACTCTAAGAAAGTCAAACTTCCTGGAGATGTGCCTGCTATATCTCTATCATTTTCTGCTGATGCTGGTTCTACTATGGATATAGGTGTTCCTGCTGTTGATCAAGTACCTTTGCCTGATACTTCTGCTAGTCTGACAACTGCTGCTGTTTCTTCTGTTGTTGATAAAGGAAAAGCCAAAGTAGTAGCAGCAGATCTTCCTTCTAGAAAGAGAACAAGAAGACAACTGGAGGAGGAGAGATTGGGTGAAGAGGCTGCAAAGAGGTTACATGATGATCAACAAGCTGAACTGGCAAGATTTCATGAGTTCAAACTAAGGGAAGTTGAACTTGCAGCTGCTAAGGCTAAACAGGTAAGGATGGTCATGGATGCACAATTTGAATTTGCTGCTCTTGCATCTACTCAGGATTCTACTGATGTTCACTTAGAAGCTTCTTCAGTGGAAACTCATGCTGCAGAAGATGTAACTGCTGAAGAGGTAGCTCCTGAAGAACCTTCTTCCCCACATGATTCTATTTACATTCCTGGGAGAAGGGCCAAGAGAATGGCAAGGGTAAGGACTTCCCATACAGCACATAGAACCATAGATGTTAATGCTGCTGATGCTTCTTTCATTAGAGAAGGATCCCCTGATGATTGGCCAGAGGGTGTTAGAGATGTTTTGGACCATTGGGAATTGTCTGAGAATGGACAGATCAATACCATTTATAGGCTTGATAAAACTTCTCTGTCATTCTCATTTCTACAAGAAATTTTACATCTGGTGGATCATGTGGATTTAGACACTTTATATGGGTTGGTTACCAAGTATTATACCACTCATACTCCTCAAGGTGCAGGTTTGTATCTATTGGGAGATCTTCAAGTGCTTATGGATTCTACTTCTCCAAATGGTGCTGGTTATGGAGTATGGAAGAACAATCAGAGGTGGAAAGTACAAAGTTGGAAATTTTATCCTATGCCTTATGTTCATGTCTTGGAGACCACCTCTGGCATAAGGGTAATCATGTTTCTTGAGAGAACTTATCCTCTGACAGTGCCTCTCATGGAGAAGATGCTTGAACAGAAATTAGAGATTCCTCCTGATCCTGTTGGGAATGCAAGATTATTTGCTGAATCTTTGGTTAATTTGTTCAAATTAAGAATCAGGAATCCTAGGTCTACTTGATGATATTGTGTTGTATATTTTTATTTCTTCTTCTTAGTTAAAAAAAAAAAAAAAAAAAAAAAAAAAAAAAAAAAAACCTAACAGATTTGTATAGTCTTGTGTTTGTTGTATGCAGGTTATGGTGTTGGTTCTATCCACACCTTCTCTGGTTATCAACTTACCTGATGTTGACTATTCCATCAAAAAGTTGGCTAGTCCAAAGGGTACAGCTTTGGTAAAGACAAGTCAAATCTGTTGATAGCTGTAATAGTTTGCTAAAAACTATTGGGTACTCAACTCACCCATGCTTAACAGCTGAGAGTTGGATGGTTGTCAATTGACCATGGATTTTTCCTTTATGGATTCCAAATAATTGACTAGCCCACAAGTGTATGGCTTGTGGTAAAGGCAGTGGAATTCCATATATGGTTACTGATTCACCATGATTATTAAATCCAAGAATTAGCTAGTCCTGAGCAAACGGCTACAGGTAAAGACTATTCAAATCCGTTTATAGCTGATGATTTGCTAAAAATCATATGGTCATCAGTGTACCATAGTTTTTGGACTCAAACATTTGGCTACTCCAGTAGTGATGGCTATTGGTAAAGAGACATCAAATCCATTATTTTCAATGATTCACCTCTCACAGGTGTTAACACACCTGGATGTGATGAGAATAGTATGAAACTAATCAGTTTTGATGTACATTTGGTCATTTGTTGCTGCAAAGAATGGAGTTTTCAAGTTTTTGCTGATCATAGAGATTCTGCTGATGAAGATTCTTTGCTGATGATATTCAATCCTCTTGGTATGTAATTTTAAAAGATCTATCAAGAATCTTGAACTTAACCAGTCAAATTCAAGATTAGGGGAGGATTGTTGGGAATTCTGCTAAACAAGAATTCTGCTGACGGTTACTGCTGAAGGATACTGCTGAAGAGCTGATTCCTGCTGAAGCAGTGTATCTGCTGAAGACTAGTTTTAGCATAATTGGTTTCTGCGGAAATAGAAATTCCGTATATTATGTAATATAGTTAGGATATGCATGAGTTTATTTAGAAAGAGATAATGCATATCTTTAGAAGTTTTTAGAAGATACGTTTCTTGTGAAACGGTTTAGGGTTCCTTGTGTATATAAGGAACACGTTATTATGTATTAGACACGCTTTTTAGAATTTCACTTTCAGTATTATTGAAAGATCCATAGAGGATCAAGTATTCTTAGTTATCATTGTTTATGCTTGTGTTTATTTTCCGCTTCAGAATACAAGTTTTAGAGATTTTCTTTTAGTGTGTTTGTGATTACATAGACATAACTAACGATCCACGAGTGCTCAAAGATCTATCAAGATCTTAGGTTCAACACTCACATTCGATGGTTTAACAAAATCACGTCAACCATCAAATACAAGAATGTCCCGTCCGAAGCAATAAAACTTCTTCTCTTCCCATTCTCCCTCGAGGGACAAGCCCGGATTTGGCTTGAAAAACAACCCCTCGATCTATTGAGACATGGGAAGATCTTGTCAAGAAATTTGTGAATGAATTCTTCCCACCTTCTAAGACCACGAGTCTTAAAAACGAAATCACCAAGTTCACTCAAAAATATGATGAATCATTTGGTGAAGCGTGGGATCGTTTCAAAGAATTACTTCGCAAATGTCCTCATCATGGTTTCTCCGAGTTGATGCAACTCGATACTTTCTACAATGGTGTGAGCCAAGCTGATCAGGATTCTCTCAATGCCTCCGCGGGAGGTAATTTCTTGAGTAGAACCACAAAAGAGGCTTTAGCTATTATCGAGAACAAGTCCAAGGTCCGCTCTACACGAAGCAAACCGGTTGTTTCCCAAGTGAGTGCGGGTCCTTCTACTTCATCTTCTATGAGTCAATCTAGCACCGATGCCAAGATTGACAAGCTCACTGAAGCTATTCAAGCTTTGGTTCTCTCCCAGCAAAAGAAAGTCTCTTTTCCACAACATCCTCCACCTGCTGAGGTTAAAAAAGTGGAAGTCTGTGTTACCTGTGGCGGTCCTCATGCATATTACAATTGCACTGCCACTGATGGTAAGCCGTATGAAGTTCATGCTGTAGCCGGGTCCTCAAATCAAGTAGGCAATCAATACCGCCCTCCTATGGACCCGAACTATCGTCCAAACCACTACCCTGGACCACCCGGTTTTAATCAAAACCAAAATGTCCAAAACCGTAACCAAAATCAAAATAGAATTAACCAAGGTTTTCAAAACCAAGGTAATTTTAATCAAGGTCACGGTTTTCAAAATCAAAACCAAGGTTTCCAAAATCAAGGAAACTTTAACCGAAACCAAGGTCAGGGTAATTTCAACCCCGGATATTTTCATGGAAACAACAACCCTAATCAGGGTAATTTTCAAAATCAAGGTCCCAATCCGAACAACCGAGCTCCAAATTTTCCTAATCAGAATCAAGCTATTGTTCCCACTGGGCCTTCATCTGATGAGTTGTTAAAACAATTCATGAAATCCCAGGAAGAAATGAACAAGTTGTTGGTCAGCCAGATTTCTAAAATCAAGAAGTCTAGCAACACGATTGCTAATCCGAGGGGCGATGCAAAGGCGATCACAACCCGTAGTGGTGCTTCATATAATGAACCCGCGATTCCTACTACCTCTTCTCCCTCTCCTCCAAAGGTAGTGGAACGTGAGCCTGAGGTGACAAAGGACAAGGTGCAATCTACTAGCCCACGAAGTACCGCACACGTCCATCCTCAGGTTGTACCAGAAACCATGCCCAAACCGGGAGTTGTCTTTGAACCATCTGAAACTCCGGTTGAGAACCCTAAATCCAAAACTTCTATTCCGTACCCATCACGATTGAATGAACAAAAGCTCCGCGAAAAAGCTAGTCATCAAATGGATAAGTTTTTCCAAATCTTCCAAGATTTGCACTTTGACATTAGCTTCGCGGACGCTATCATCTTGATGCCCAAATTCGCATCAACAATCAAAAATCTGTTAAGTAATAAGGAAAAGCTCTTCGAAATGGCTAGAACTCCTTTGAATGAGAACTGCTCAGCAGTTCTCTTGAAAAAGCTTCCTGAAAAGCTTGGAGACCCCGAGAAATTTCTCATTCCTTGTATTTTCCCGGGTATGGTTGAATGCTTCGCCTTGGCCGATCTAGGTGCTAGCATTAACCTGATGCCATATTCTGTGTGGAAGAAACTCTCTCTTCCAGAACTCACTCCCACGTGCATGACTTTAGAGCTTGCCGATCGATCGATTTCTCGTCCACTTGGCATTGCTGAGGACGTATTCGTTAAAGTGGGAAAGTTCCATTTTCCGGCAGATTTTGTGATTGTTGACTTTGATGCCGATTCAAGGGTCCCTCTCATTCTTGGAAGGGGATTCCTTCGAACTGGGTGTGCTCTCATCGATGTATTTGAGCAAGAGATCACATTGCGTGTTGGTACTGAAGCAATCACCTTCAACCTCGATCAAACTTCGAGGTACTCCTCAAATTATGACTCTAAGTCGGTCAACCGAATAGATGTCATTGATGTTGCTGCTGAGGAGTACGCTCAAGAGGTTTTAGGTTTCACTGATAATTCTCCGAGTGGAAATCCTACTCCATCTTCTCATCCCATCATTTCCAATTCTTCTCCTTCCCTCACTCCGTTTGAGGGAAGTGACTTCGTCTTAGAAGAAATTGAGGCCTTTCTTAAGAGTGATTCGATTCCCGATGGAATCGATAACCAAGAGATTGACCCCGAGAGGGATATTCTCCTACTTGAGAAATTATTAAACGAGGATCCCTCTCCTCTTCCTGTTCTACCACCAAAACTTCATAAAGAGGAAATCAAAAATGTTGAAAAAACTGATGATTTTCCTGAGGTCGAGCTTAAGGACTTACCGCCTCATCTTGAATACGCATTCTTGGAGGGTGATGATAAATTACCCGTCATAATTGCTAAGGATTTGAGTGTTGAGGAAAAGGTTGCTCTAATAAAGGTTTTGAAGTCACATAAGCAAGCAATTGCTTGGAAACTCTCCGACATCAAGGGCATTGACCCAGAATTTTGTACTCACAAAATTTTAATGGAGGATGACTTCAAACCAGCAGTCCAACAACAAAGAAGGGTTAATCCAAAAATTCATGAGGTCATCAAGCAAGAAGTTTTAAAACTTCTTGATGCCGGTTTGATTTACCCTATCTCGGATAGTCCTTGGGTTAGTCCCATCCATTGCGTTCCAAAAAAGGGTGGCATTACTGTTGTCACGAATGAAGAAAACGAGTTGATTCCAACTCGATTGGTTACGGGTTGGCGTGTTTGCATTGACTATCATAAGTTAAATGACGCCACCCGCAAAGACCACTTTCTTCTACCCTTCATGGACCAGATGATCGAGAGATTAGTGGGGAATGAGTACTATTGTTTCCTCGACGGTTTCTCGGGTTACTTCCAGATTCCCATTGATCTGCAGGATCAAGAAAAGACCACTTTCACGTGACCCTATGGAACTTTTGCCTATAGACGTATGCCATTTGGCTTATGCAACGCTCCTGGCACGTTCCAAAGGTGCATGATGTCCATATTTTCCGACATGATCGGGAAAACCATGGAGGTGTTTATGGATGACTTCTCGGTCATTGGGGATTCGTTGCAATCATGTCTCTCCCATTTAGAAAACATGCTCAAACGTTGTGAAGACACAAAGTTATGTCTAAATTGGGAGAAGAGTCACTTTATGGTCAAAGAGGGCATTGTCCTCGGCCATAAGATTTCAAAGAACGGGATTGAGGTTGACAAAGCCAAAGTTGATGTCATCGCAAAATTACCTCATCCCACTACCGTCAAGGGTATTAGGAGCTTTTTGGGTCATGCCGGTTTTTATCGTAGATTTATTCAAGATTTTTCCAAAATCGCCCGGCCTATGACCCATCTCCTCGAGAAGGATGCTCCTTTTATCTTCTCACCCGAGTGCATTAAAGCTTTTGAAACTTTAAAGAAAAAGCTCACTGAAGCACCGATTCTTGTTGCCCCCGACTGGGACCTTCCATTTGAACTTATGTGCGATGCAAGTGATTTTGCCATAGGTGCAGTCTTGGGGCAACATAAAACCAAGCATTTCCAGCCTATACACTATGCAAGCAAAACATTGACCAAAGCTCAAGCTCACTACACCACAACAGAAAAAGAATTGTTAGCTGTGGTGTATGCTTTTGAAAAGTTGATTGGTGCTGAACGGTCAACCTAAATCAACCAAGTGAATGGTCAAAAAGATCAAACAGCTCAGGGCCAATGCTCCGTGGAAGTACAGTGTTTCCCCAGGTCGTTAAATCCCAACGAGGCGTGCAATTGTATTTAAAACGAATCTGTGATCGGGTGAAATTGAACAGGAAAGGTTTATGAATGATTACACTAAAGAAATATAAGACAAAATAGATTAAATAAGCTAGGAGAATGATTACGTGAAAGCTAGATACTTAAAAACGTTTAAAAAGCAAAAACGCGTACGTTTGATTTAAATTAACGTAAACGTACGAAATAAAACGCGAGTTTTAAGAAATAAAAAGCCTATGGATATGAAAATTATATTTTTACAATCCTAATGATATAAGAAAATTTTTAGAAAAAGAAAAATAATTTTTACACTATTTAATTAATTATTATTAATTAATTACAAATTACTAATTACTTTTTAATTATTTAAATTAACCTAAATTATAACTAATTATGAATTTACACTAGAAAAATGAAAATTATATTTGGAAAAATCTAAAATAACTTAAAACTAATTTTAAAATAGAAAATATATTTTTAAAACTTTTTAAATCATTATTATTAATTAAAACTAATTATTAATTAATTTAAACTAATTAAAATTAAGAAAAATAGCAAATTAACAGTGAAAAATCTAAAACTTTTTCAAAAATTATTTTATAATTACAGGAACCTATGAAAATTATAAAAATGAAATTTGCTTAATGAATAAGCTGAAAATAAGCCAAAAGGCTTAAATAGAAGTTATCACTTATTTTATTTTTGTCTTTTCTGGATTTTTCTTTTTCAAATCTACTTAAATACTTGAAATAATAAACTTTAATGAAGGAACTTTGGCTGGAAGCTTATAGATAAGCAGATGATAAGCTTATTAGATTGGCAGGTTGATGTTCAAGCTTATTAGGACTTTTAAGGACTGGAATAAGCTTATAAAAAGCCACTCAGTGCAATCCAATGGTGAAATAAGCTACAACATGGATGAAGGAACTTGGAATTAACAAAATACAGGAAATAAGCACAAGTGATAAGCTGGAATAAGTAAATAAGAACAAGGCCAAAATCCAAATACAACACAGGCCAAAAGGGCCAACTAGCAAGCTTTGTGGGGCCCACTAGTGGGATTGGAAACCCAAACTGAGACTAGGTCCTAAAATCTGAGCTTATTGGCTTTTCAAAAAGCCAAAGAATAAGCTCTGGGGCCCACTATTGAAGTCAGGGGAGGGCTTGGAAGTTGGGCACAAATACTGAGGAATCAGTATAAGGGTGGAATTTGGACAAACAAAAAGGGACTAGCCGCCCTAGCAAATAAGCTACAAAATATGAAATAAGCAATGAGCCTTGAATATGGGCTTATTGGCTTTCTAAAAAACCAAAAGGCACCCAGTGGGGCCCACTATGGAACAAGCTAATGACAATTGAAAGTTGGGGTTTTGGACTGATCCCCTGGTGCAGGGCACACTATGGCCTGCAGGCTGTTTTGAGCAATCAAATAAGCTAATAAGAAAAATCTCAAAAATAAGTTGTAGGTGGTCACTTTGTAAAAGTATCAAGTTCTGAATCTAAACACAAAATTCACTAAAAATCCCACAAGATTTGATTTTCTACACAAAGGTACAATTTTGACTTTTTACTTGAACATGGCACTTTGACTAAAATGAGATTAAATCTAATCCTAATGACTGAGAAACATGTAATAAGCTAAAATAAAGCTAAATTACTCTAAAACTACAACTTATGCAATGATGTGAAGGCTTATGGATCCCAAATTCCACACAGTGAACTGTGAGTGAGGATCAAAGATAACTTTGACTTTTTATCAAATAAGGAGATGATTTTATGGTTGACCTATACTACAATGACCTTATGCAGCATGCTAATACCAAAATAACAACAAAATAACAACAAGACCACAAGTAAGCATGTAAATCCAAACACCCCTTAATGGACTGTTTACACTACACACTTGGATTTTAAAACTAATTATACTGATTTTCAGGCTTACAACAGATTAAATACACTAAATGAAACTTAATGATCACAAAATTACCACAGATAACAATAGGAACAAGAATATGCAAAAATCAAATTTGTGACTTACAAATGGTTCCAAGGAATAGGGCACTGAGCCAAAGACCACAACTGACCTACTCCTCCCTTGAGGTCTCTAATACCATGCAAATCCACAATGACCAGGTTCCAATGCTTATTCCTTTTCCAGTGATGATTTTTTATTTTCAAACTAATTTATTTGGTATTTTTATGAATTTCCATGAAACTGAATGAAAATTGCTTCTAATGCTTCAATTACTTAAGAGAGCTTATAAATAAGCTAAGGTGATCTTAAACAAACACTGAACAACAAGATTCAACACTTTAAATAGAAATTGAAATTTATACTAGAAATTGCAAACTTGGAATTTAAATATGAAAGCTTTTAAATTAATGATTGAAATAAGTTACCACTACACTGAGAATGCTTGGTACAAGGTTTTTAAGCCAAAGATTACAATAAAAATGGAGGTTTAAGCTAAATCGACAATCTACACTATTCTACTACTACACTACACTAATTACTACTTCTTTCTCCCTTTTTCTTGACTTAAATAGGCTGAGGAGTCATTCTCATTCATTCCCACTCCATTTTGACCCTTGGATGAGCTTCAATTGATCCAGACCCTTGAAAAGTATTTTGGCGGGAAAACGGGGAAAGCAATTTGGTGGGGGTTGGTTTGGCAGTTGAAGGATATTAATGGTGGTGGTGAGTTGTGGGGTACAAAAGGTGTGGAAGGTGAGGGAAAGGTGGAAAGGAGGAGGGGGTAGGGGAAGAAAACATGGAGCGGGAATGGTGGGGAAGATGGTGGTCAAACCTGGGTGTTTGACCCTTTTTAACTTTCGTTGACCGTGGGGTTGACTGGGTGGGTTTTAATATTAAAATGGGATAGGGGTTGGGCTTGTGAGGGAAATGGGCTTAGTGGATCAGGTTTTGGGTTTGGTAGTATTTTGGGTTTGTTTGTTTATTTTTAAGCTTAAAAACCACAAGGACCATTCATGTAAAAGCTGAAAATCCAGGGGCTGAAAATGTAATTTCCCCAAAGTACTCATAAGGGTGATTCTTGCCAAGTACCAATAACCCAAGGATAAGAATTGCAATTTTCCACTTTTGGACCCTCAGGGGCTAAAACTGCCAAATGTTGAAACTTGAGGGACCAAAATGCAAATTCTTTAAACTTTCATTCCAAGGACCAATATTGACAACTTGTGATTTCCCAAGGACCAATGTTGACATTTCTTCCAAAATATTCCACCAGGGGCCAATTCTGTCAATTTTGGAAAGTTCAGGGACTGTTTTTGCCAATTCATCAAACTTTGCTCAGTTTTCGTCTGTTTTCAATCCTTTTGTACCTGAAACACATAAAAACACATTCCAAGGATATTTGCAGTATAATTGGGCATATTTGGGTGTTTTTGGTATTTTTACAGTCAAATATGGGAACAAAATGATGAGTATTTGCACACTCATCAATCCCCCACACTTAACTATTGCTAGTCCCTAGCAATCCAATCATATGAAGTAATGAAAGGTGAAAAGAATATTAAGTATACCCCGTTTCGACTTTTTATTCACATGCGAGAAATTTAAACTTAAACCAGAAATATATACAATGCTTGATTTTCCAAAAACGGTATTATGGAACGGGATTCACACAAACTGGGTGTCTCCAGGGAATAATAATCATCATCCACTTTTTTATACTTCCAACTAAGTTCAAAAACTCTTGCGCAAACGTTTTTGTAAAATGCTAACGCTACTTATATTAATAAACTGTGTAAGTCGAGACTTAACTTTTTCACAATTTTGAAGTTTAGGTGCGTGTGCTTATTTTCAAAAGTTTGACCACCAAAAATCGGAGCTCATTATGGTTGTCATTTATTTAAGCCCAATCCTAACTCACAGGGAACCTTAGAAATTTAAGATTAAAAAAGAGCCTTTTCCATGTAGCGGCTTTCTTCTCGGCACATCCCAACCAGTTGGTTTAGGTGACCATGCTTTTGACACCTCACAAAGAATAGTACCGGAATTGGCGGGATTTTGATTCAAAGATTTTTAATATTCCACGGCACATTAAAATCAAAACTTAAATAGATAACAACAAACGATTATCTATAGATTAAAGACGCAAAGATGAGATCACTCCATGTGACGACTTTCTTCTCAGCTTATCCTTTTAGCAAAAGCTTAGGAGGCTAGGTTTTCACACCCTTGAAAATAGTATCGGAGCTTTCGGGGTCTTTCGAAATCAACAATCTATAAATTCCCGTTTAGTCGTTACACAAAATCAACGAATACTCTTCAACTTTCTATTTAAATTTGAGAAAAAGCAACTTATATTTATTTATTCTAATTTTATTCAACACATCTTTTTTATTTCATTTTCTCTTTTTTTTTTTTCATTTTTTTTCTTTTCTTTTCATTCTTTTTTTCATCATCATTTTTTTTTCTTTTTCATTTTTTTCTTTTTCTCTTTTTCTTTTCTTTTCATAACATACTCAAAATTTTGCATCATTCAGCAATTTTACATTACTTCATTTAGCAATATTATTCAATTTTTAGGGAAGTTTCTTGTTCCAAAATTTAAATACAAATTTGAACTAGTACTCTATATTAACCTTGCATAAAAACTTGTTTACATAACGAAAACTTTTAATGGTTAAAAGTTTGAAAACAGCACGTATTTAGATCAAATTAGGAGCTACTGGGAGAAAAAGCCACAGATTACTTATATAAGCTCTAAAGAGAACCAACTACTCTACGCTTATCATTTTTATTTGCACAAATCGTTAAGAATTTAGTCTAAAAAGTTAAGGAAGCAACCAGATCAACACTCTGGCAGAGTCAGGATTCCCCTTGTTCTAACCTAATCAAGACTAAACCACTTCTTTTATTTTATTTTTGTGTGCAAAGCACTTTTCTTTTTTATGCAAAAATTTTAAAATTTTGCCAAAACGGGGGTACTAGGGCACTAACAGGTACAAAACATATGACAAATTCGACAGAATTCCCCCCACACTTAGAATTGAATATTGTCCTCAATATTCAAGGTACCGGCTATTATGCCGACACTTTGAACGGAAAAAGGCAATACTAATGTCTAAGTGTGAAACGGAAATCTGATTTTCACAAAAAAGGATTAAAAAGATATCCCTGAAATAAACGTTAGCAAAAGGATAGGATATTGACCGGCTGGATTGAAAATAGGCGAGTCAATCATCACGATCCAAAGGGTACCAGCAAAACATGAGCAAACAACAAGACAAACAACAACAGAGGAAACTCCCCCATACTTAGTGTTAGAAATAAGAAAGAAGACATATAGCATGGGTGAAAACCCATGTGATGCTAATGTTTTTGTTTACCGAGTCACTAGCCTGACTCGACCCCGAATTCATTGGTTCTTGGGGAAGCAACATGTGGAAGAGACAATCTCCATCGGACTTTCATTCAAGATGTTTTGGCAAACATTGAAGTACATGAAAGTTCCACACCGATGAGATATATTCCCAGCTTTACCCAGAATGGTAAATGGAAATGTCGGGGTCAAAGATAGTATCTTCATTCCCGAAGGAGTGAAGAAGAGAGGAAGTCACGGGATAGGTGAAGAAAAGGAAGAAAATCATGATGAAAATCATGACTAACTCATCATCACCCACAGGAGAATACATAATTTCTATATTATAAATCTCATCATTTAAGCTCACATGATCAAGACATATCCCGGGTGTGTTTGGATCAAAGTAGAAGTTATCATACTCCGGCGGAGATATGATATGAGTGAGTTCACCGGAGAACTCCTCGTGAAGAGAATCAATCACATGATGTAAATCCGTGAACTCTTGTTCCGGTGTGGACTCATCACTATCCTCGATCTGAGTACCAAAGATTGGATTATCAGAGATCAAAGTGAATTCAGATTCGAATTCAAACAGAGGATTGGTGAAAGTTGTTTTGAATGCTTCAGGAACAAGGTGATTAATATTCTCTTCTGGACTGTTGGGATAAGAATTGAGTGAATGATCGTGATATAGGAGACTTTCAATTTCACCCAGATCGGCTTCGAAGTCAAAGAGATCATCATCACTTCCTGATGGAAGTGGATTGATGTGAGTGAGTTCATCAGTGAACTCCTCAAGAAGAGGATCAACATCAGAATGTGGAAGTGATGCCTCAACATATTCAATGTCTCCATACGATGTATAATCATCGCTAAAATCAGAGAAAGTCTCAAAATGATCTTTCGAACACTCAAGAGGGGATGGAAAATCACACACATGATCAAAAATTTCCTGTGACTCTCTTGGGATTGGGACAAGGTTCTCAACACTAGACTTTATGAATTCATCCGATTCTTTTTCAAGAACAGTGCTAAGATGCTCGTCCCCCATGCTCAAAGAGTGAGTGGGAACTTCGGGTGTGATAACAACAGAATGAGGGAGTTGAGAAGGACTAGCAGTTATTGTTTCTACAAGTTCCATTTGATCAACGGCTAGTGACTTCGTCACATTATTTTCTCCCTGATTTTCCATGGAAGGAATCACAACTGATGAGTTTGAAGAACCCTTATAGAATTGAAGGATATCGAGGGTATCTTCATTATCACTATCATCATCGTAATCGAGAAGAGCAGCTTTACGAAATTTGGCACGTGTTATAGCTGCTTGTTCTTCGACAAGTAATTCTTCCATGGTCTTTTCGTTTCTAGCAGCTCGTTCTTCTGCAAGTAATTCTTCCCTGGATTTCCCACGGGAATATTAAATGAGTGGAAATTGTGGGGGTGTTGATGTGTCAAAACCGGATGTATCAGAACTAGAACAATGTTCAGGTTTATAATACGGTTGACATTGAAAATCATCATGAGGTCCCCCACAATACGCACAAGAAGAACTTGGAGCATAGCGAAGCGAAATATTAGCCAACTCCTCCTTAAGTTCTTTAAATTTCTCAAGAACCTCTAGACAAAGGTCTTGCGGGTATTGAGGAGTTGCTTGGATTATTTGGTACTGTGGAGGTGGATCTTGAAACGAATAGTCGTAATTGTTGCAAGGAAATGGATTCCATGTTTGACAATCCGAGCTAAAGTGAGGACCTCCACAGTACTCACAACAGTTGAACTGATGTGGCTGTGAGTCGTATGTGTTGTAGTCATAATTGTTATCAGGAACCTGCGCATAGACAAGCGTGTTTCCCGATTGACAATCAGAACTGTAGTGTGAACCACCACAGTACTCACAACAGTAAAACTGCTGAGTCTCATGGTGTGGAAGCTGATGGAATGAATCAGTTTTGTCATGGTAGGAATAGGGATTCTGGTTATAGACATACCCGTTTCCTGACTCTACCATGCCACAACTGGGGCAATTACCATCATTATAAGGACTACCACACCAGTGGCAAATAAGAAAGTGAGGATGAGACATAGATAGAATCAAATGGTTTTGAAGGGCAAGGAATGGAGAATCAAAAAGGTAAGAGGGTAAAGATGGATATTTTTGAGATTTTTGATAAACATTTTATAAAAATAAGAAAGAAAATATTTTTGGGTTTTTTGTGTTTGTTGAAAACTGATTTACAAGGTTTTTGGTAATCGTTTTGAAAAACCAAATCGTTTCCTCGTAGATCACACTAAGTAATCCTTGAGTAATATGAAATGGTAAAATTTACGATTCGTTTTGTTTTTTATGAAAATTTGAAAATATGAACAAGGATGGTAAATATACAATGAGCGTATATCCAGATTCACTAATCTGCAAAAACCGTTTTAAAATACGCGCACAACCTCCCCGGCAGCGGCGCCAAAAATTGATTGGTGCTGAACGGTCAACCTAAATCAACCAAGTGAATGGTCAAAAAGATCAAACAGCTTAGGGCCAATGCTCCGTGGAAGTACATGATGAGGCGAAAAATGAACCACTTTTAAGGGGTCATTTAAGCCCGAATTCGAATTTATTTGATCAAATATTGCCCTAAATCGTTCCTTTTGTCATTTTAGGTACTTTTGGAGAGAAATCTGGAAAAGGAAGCATTTTGGACGTTTTTGGAGCATAAAAGTGAAGAAAACGGCAAAGTCTCAATTTTCCTTGCTGGGAACAGTACCTGACGGCGTCACAAATTCCATAATGACGGCGTCAAGAGTTACAAAGGAGGTGGATGTAGAACAAAGTCCGTGATGGTCTAGTAAGAACATGACGGCGTCACCCTAGGCCGTCATGGTTCAAGAGTTGGTGACAGTCCAGAGCAGATTTACACATGACGACGTCACAAGCAGATCTAGGCAATACGATTTCACTTTGGTGGCGAGTTGACGGCGTCACAGATTTTTCTTGACGCCGTCACCCTGTAAAATCTATATATAGTTTTCCAAATTTTATTCATTAGTGTGCAACTTTGAGGGAAAAACCCTAGGCCAATTTTCACAGCTTTTTCAAGGGTTTCAACCCTTTGAATCTTTCATGTTCTAATTGAGATAAGTACTCTTTCAATTCAATCAATATGTCTATGTGTTGTTTGAATATATCTTACGCTTGTCTTTAATTTAATATGCTAGGCTAGATTTCTTTTGTGTTTGCTTAGATGTAGTGAAACCTAGATGTTAATTATAGGTTGATTGTTTGTTTATAGTTGTTACGGATGATTGTATTCGATGTTAGGCTTAAGAAAACTGGCAGACTTCCATTGGTAACTTGCTTGAACGTCTTAAGAAACATGATCGGAGGTGTACTACGATTTTTGGTTGTATTTAATGCGTAGGAGAATTCTAATGATCGCATGTTAGGAGTTTTTAACGGCTCGACATGGAGTGAAGTAGGAGCCTATAGAGTTAGGGAATATTGTACACGGCCCTACGACTAGTATTAAGGAATATGAACCGTCATCCATGCAATTGTAACAAGTGATTAACCTGTAAAAGATATCTAGGGAGTAATGAAATCTAAGTAAACACAACTTTTCCTATCATTGTTTACACCACATTAGTATAATTAGTTTCATTTTCATTTCTGTTATTTTATTTTAATTGCATTAGTAGTTATTTGGGTTAGTTGGCTAGCAACTAATTCCGCCCACTCCTTCAAAACCCGAGATTTTACTTGCTTTTACAAAAATATAAAAATACAAAAAGAATCATCCCTCACCTCTATACTTAATTTAGTAGACTTTCTAATCCTAGCGACACTATTCATGAGTTGAACGATCAATCCCCCGGTACTTGTCACTATACTATACTACAACGATCAGGTACACTGCCTGGTGGGGGTTGTAAGCTTCTCGAGATCCCTCGAGAGGTAAAACCTTTTGCAAGGTTGCAAAACCACGCATCAAGTTTTTGGCGCCGTTGCCGGGGAATAGTTATTGTCTAGGTTAGAATTTCTTTTTATTAGGTCTACTTACTAGACTCCTTTCTAGTAAGATTTTTATTTTTATTTTTATAGGTTTGTTTAGTCTATCTTTTCTTTGTGTCTTTGTTCGTAAAAACCTTTCCATTGACTCTTCTGTTCACCATTATGGAGAACGTGAATCCACCAAGTCCGACACTAGAGTTTTACCAGAAAAAATATAATTACACCAGTTTAGATATACCAAGATGGAGGAATGAAATGAGGAGGACAAGATCTTATATTGATTTTATTGAGTACCTTGAGAAAAGAGGCCAGGTGCATAAGAATTTTAAATAATTCACCTTAGGAGCTCCATCAACCCCTCAAAATGCCTCACTTAGTGAAACCTATGCACCATATGAGCCTTCACCTAGGATAGTTTCGTATGAGCCACCTAACTGCATGTCATGGTTAGGCACTACCTTAATACAGGATGAACACATAGGTGACCTTGATGTGATGGAGGATTTAGCCGAACATGATCACATTGATCAAAAAGACCTAGGTTTTATGATCGATGATGATGAATCTCAAGAAACACATGATGAATCTTTTGGGCAATTTGAATATAGCAGTCATAATATTGAGGATGATCCTTATGATTCGGATACAGAAGTTGAGATGCCTAGAGAAGCACTTAAGATACTTGGGAAAATGTTAGGGTTAGATTATAATAAAACACATGTTGAGGATATAGGTGATCTTGACACAAGGAATGATGAAGTAAATAACATAATCCCACAAAGTACCCCACAAGTTCTACCATCATTTGAGGCACACACACCGCACGTGACTTACCCGGAAGAAGTAGAAGAGACTATAGGAACCCCAATTGAGGTAGAACCCTTGGACCAAGCACAACTTGAGAACATAGGTTTTAACACTTGTATTGATGACCTTTCTTCTAGTTCTAAGGAAGTTCCTAGTTTTGATGAACCGGAGCCTCAACCAAAACCGTTACCTAATCTTCCATCCTTGGGTGAAAATTTAGGAATTGAAAAAGGTCCCGATCCACCCATCAAACCATATAATCCGGGTAGTTTTACGTTGGAGGTAGTAGACTCTGAGCCTTGTAGAGAGGAAGCCAATATAGGAGTGAACCATGACCTTACATACTTACATCACCCATTCATGATTGATCACAAGAAATATTATGGGTTTAAACCGGGTTTATTAGGTCAAGATGGATTCCCAACTAGGAGTCTCTCGAAGTTGTTAGAAAATGATCCCTTTTTAGGAGAACACTTTAACTCACCCATTGACCAAAGTGAACTAGGTAAGGTTATGATGAAAGGAGCACACACCTTTGAGCATATAATTCATCCACCAATCTTTCCTCACGTGGCATATTTCCACCCTAAGGGTGTGTATCGCTACTTCCACCCGCACTTAATCCTAAGTGTAGGGAAAACCTCCCCTATTTCTGTTAAATAAGGGTAGAGTCAGGCTCGTGACTCGAACAAAAACAAGCGCTTATTGGGAGGCAACCCAAGCTTTATTTATTTGTTTGTTTGTTTATTTATTTGATTTTATTTGTTTCCGTATGCATGTTTTATTTTTATTGTTTGTGGTTCATGTTTCAAAGTAAATTGTGAAAATGCTTTATTTTGTTTTTAACTTCGTCTTAATTGCATATAAAGGTATTTTGCAAAAGATAAGTGTAAGGGAGATCCAAATTTGTTTATACGAACAAAATTGAGCATGAACCACAACAATATTAAATGAACATGTGTATTAGTATTTGTTAGAGTCAAATGCTTGTATCGAGTCATAATGATGTTTTGCAGGATTTTCCAGGAAATAGGACATAAGTTTTTCCAGAAATTTTCCGGAAACTTAACGAAAAGATTTCTGCAGGTCACTTCTGACGGCGTCAGGAATTAACTCCTGACGGCGTCATGTGTAAAATTCTGGAAATTTTGCGAGTTTTGTTTTTCTAACGGAGTCTTGAAGTTTTTATTAATTCTTTAGTTTTATAAACTCCAGGAAATCTGCAAACATTCATTCCACAAGCATTATATCTTAAATTGCTTTCTAGGATTTGTTAATATATATAGATTGCCGCCGATTTTATGCGTGGTTGCCTTGTTTGTTTGCTCAGGTTTAACAGGTTATATATGACAAGAAGATGATTTATTTTTCTGGAAGGGAAGCTTTGAATGTTCATTTCCTTGGAGGAAGATCTAACCTTGTTAACGCACTATCCACACCGAACGAATCAGGGGAGTATTTGCTTTCATTCTTTTACCTGTTTTACTTTTACATCCTTTAATTGAACATTGGGGACAATGTTCATCCTAAGTGTAAGGGGAGGGTAAATGATGATACCTTATAGGATACTATTGCACTTGAGTTTGTTTGATTGATGGTAGGTGTGTAATAAAACTAAGAGAAATACTTGTTAGTGCAATTTTAGCGCCAAATTTAAATTTTTTTTACAACATTTAGGAGTGAAACTTTAGCCTTAACAAGCGTCTCATGGATAGGAGTTGTATGACTAGCACAAAACCGTACCACTTAAAAAAAATTTCCACCCAAATATGTGAGGTTCGCCTTTAGATTTGATAGGAAAAGCATTCATTATTAGTGCTTATGAGTGTACCGGTAGCATTTAGATTCTAGAACTTGCGTTAGTGATGCATCCCGAGACCGCTAGTGAGACTACATTCGTGTAGTAGGATTTACTACATGATAAGAGGCATTAGGATCACCCTTGTGTTAAACCCGTATCATAATTACTTGACCATTTAAGTCAATTACCTTGGCTAGTAAAGTCAATTAATTTTTCCCACACCTTAGCGTTGTACTCATTTTTAGTACACGAAACCCCTAGTACACCCCTCCGAGCCTATCTTTTCGTTTCTAACTTTAAGCATCTTACTTAAAGGAAGAATTTGTTACAACCCACCCAAATGTACAACCAAATCGCCTTAGCCTTCCATGTATGCACTCATCTTTAGTGCATTATTGTTACATGTTTAAACCCTTAGTTAATTATCTAATTGATTACATGGTTGCTAAGTCGAGTCATATCTTGTACATATTGTTTTGGGATGATTGGGACTCATGGGTAAAGTACTAGTGATATGGAGTAATGGGGAAGAACATCATATATTACCCCCATATGTGCGTTAATCTTAAAAGTACTCCAAGTGTTTTGATTATCTTGATTCGAGTCATTAGAGTAGTTTATTGTAAAGTATGTAAAAATTCAAGTGTAAGGGGAATGTACATTCCCTATGATGTATTATTTTGGATGGTAGGGTAAAAGTGTATGCAAAAAAAAAAAAAAAAAAAAAAAAAAAAAAAAAAAAGAGAGAGAAAAACATACGGACTACCATCCCGTTTCATTTTATGTTTGTTTTAAGTTTTTGTTATTTTTGATTTATTAGCTTAAGTTGAGTCGAGTCTTGGCTTAGCAACGCCATATTGTACATGTTATTAACCAAGATGATTAACTCGCCACCAGTAAATATTGCCTTTATCCAACAAAACCGTGTTTTTCATATCCCTACACCTAACGTTATAACCCTTTAAAAGACCTCTTTGATAGTTTATCCTAGGTGCTTACACCAAATGGTGGAGGTTTGATCCTTTCCCAAGCCTATGGTATTCTATTTGCTATGACAGGTAGTGAGAGATGTTTTCCATTTCCATATTGTGATATATACTTTATTACACTCGAGAGATGTGAGTATCTAAACACTATTTGTGAGGTGCTAGTGTATGACCTCCGTGCTTGTCTTTGGTTTTTAGTGGAACGATTATTTGTTGTAATTACTTTTATATTAGTGTTAAATGACCCCTAACTTGTATTTTGATTAGAATAAAAGCGCATTTGCTTGAGGACAAGCAAATCTCAAGTGTAAGGGTATTTGATGAGGCGAAAAATGAACCACTTTTAAGGGGTCATTTAAGCTCGAATTCGAATTTATTTGATCAAATATTGCCCTAAATCGTTCATTTTGTCATTTTAGGTACTTTTGGAGAGAAATCTGGAAAAGGAAGCATTTTGGACGTTTTTGGAGCATAAAAGTGAAGAAAACGGCAAAGTCTCAATTTTCCTTGCTGGGAACAGTACCTGACGGCGTCACAAATTCCTTAATGACGGCGTCAAGAGTTACAAAGGGGGTGGATGTGGAACAAAGTCCGTGACGGTCCAGTAAGAACATGACGACGTCACCCTAGGCCGTCATGGTTCAAGAGTTGGTGACGGTCCAGAGCAGATTTTCACATGACGGCGTCACAAGCAGATCTAGGCAATACGATTTCACTTTGGCGGCGAGTTGACAGCGTCACAGATTTCTTCTTGACGCCGTCACCTTGTAAAATCTATATATAGTTTTCCAAATTTTATTCTCTAGTGTGCAACTTTGAGGGAAAAACCCTAGGCCGATTTTCACAGCTTTTTCAAGGGTTTCAACCCTTTGAATCTTTCATGTTCTAATTGAGATAAGTACTCTTTCAATTCAATCAATATATCTATGTGTTGTTCGAATATATCTTACGCTTGTCTTCAATTTAACATGCTAGGCTAGATTTCTTTTGTGTTTGCTTAGATGTAGTGAAACCTAGATGTTAATTATGGGTTGATTGTTTGTTTATAGTTGTTACGGATGATTGTATTCGATGTTAGGCTTAAGAAAACTGGCAGACTTCCATTGGTAACTTGCTTGAACGTCTTAAGAAACATGATCGGAGGTGTACTACGATTTTTTGTTGTATTTAATGCGTAGGAGAATTCTAATGATCCAATGTTAGGAGTTTCTAAAGGCTCGACATGGAGTGAAGTAGGAGCCTATAGAGTTAGGGAATATTGTACACGGCCCTACGACTAGTATTAAGGAATATGACTCGTCATCCATGCAATTGTAACAAGCGATTAACCTGTAAAAGATATCTAGGGAGTAATGAAATCTAAGTAAACACAACTTTTCCTATCATTGTTTACACCACATTAGTATAATTAGTTTCATTTTCATTTCTGTTATTTTATTTTAATTGCATTAGTAGTTATTTGGGTTAGTTGGCTAGCAACTAATTCCGCCCACTCCTTCAAAACCCGAGATTTTACTTGCTTTTACAAAAATATAAAAATACAAAAAGAATCATCCCTCACCTCTAGACTTAATTTAGTAGACTTTCTAATCCTAGCGACACTATTCCTGAGTTGAATGATCAATCCCCCGGTACTTGTCACTATACTATACTACAACGATCAGGTACACTGCCTGATGGGGGTTGTAAGCTTCTCCAGATCCCTCGAGAGGTAAAACCTTTTGCAAGGTTGCAAAACCACGCATCAGTACAGTGTTTCCCCAGGTCGTTAAATCCCAACGAGGCGTGCAATTGTATTTAAAACGAATCTGTGATCGGGTGAAATTGAACAGGAAAGGTTTATGAATGATTACACTAAAGAAATATAATACAAAATAGCTTAAATAAGCTAGGAGAATGATTACGTGAAAGCTAGATACTTAAAAACGTTTAAAAAGCAAAAACGCGTACGTTTGATTTAAATTAACGTAAACGTACGAAATAAAACGCGAGTTTTAAGAAATAAAAAGCCTATGGATATGAAAATTATATTTTTACAATCCTAATGATATAAGAAAATTTTTATAAAAAGAAAAATAATTTTTACACTATTTAATTAATTATTATTAATTAATTACTAATTACTAATTACTTTTTAATTATTTAAATTAACCTAAATTATAACTAATTATGAATTTACACTAGAAAAATGAAAATTATATTTGGAAAAATCTAAAATAACTTAAAACTAATTTTAAAACAGAAATAATATTTTTAAGTCTTTTTAAATCATTATTATTAAATTAAAACTAATTATTAATTAATTTAAACTAATTAAAATTAAGAAAAATAGCAAATGAACACTGAAAAATCTAAAACTTTTTCTAAAATTATTTTATAATTACAGGAACCAATGAAAATTATAAAAATGAAATTTGCTTAATGAATAAGCTGAAAATAAACCAAATGGCTTAAATAGAAGCTATCACTTATTTTATTTTTGTCTTTTCTGGATTTTTCTTTTTCAAATCTACTTAAATACTTGAAATAATAAACTTTAATGAAGTAACTTTGGCTGGAAGCTTATAGATAAGCAGATGATAAGCTTATTAGATTGGCAGGTTGATGTTTAAGCTTATTAGGACTTTTAAGGACTTGAATAAGCTTATAAAAAGCCACTCAGTGCAATCCAATGGTGAAATAAGCTACAGCATGGATGAAGGAACTTGGAATTAACAAAATACAGGAAATAAGCACAAGTGATAAGCTGGAATAAGTAAATAAGCACTAGGCCAAAATCCAAATACAACACAGGCCAAAAGGGCCAACTAGCAGGTCTTGTGGGGCCCACTAGTGGGATTGGAAACCCAAACTGAGACTAGGTCCTAAAAGCTGAGCTTATTGGCTTTTCAAAAAGCCAAAGAATAAGCTCTGGGGCCCACTATTGAAGTCAGGGGAGGGCTTGGAAGTTGGGCACAAATACTGAGGAATCAGTATAAGGGTGGAATTTGGACAAACAAAAAGGGACTAGCCGCCCTAGCAAATAAGCTACAAAATATGAAATAAGCAATGAGCCTTGAATATGGGCTTATTGGCTTTCTAAAAAACCAAAAGGCACCCAGTGGGGCCCACTATGGAACAAGCTAATGACAATTGAAAGTTGGGGTTTTGGACTGATCCCATGGTGTCGGGCACACTATGGCATGCAGGCTGTTTTGAGCAATCAAATAAGCTAATAAGAAAAATCTCAAAAATAAGCTGTAGGTGGGATTCAAAAGCCAAGGTGGGTGACTTCACTTTGTAAAAGTATCAAGTCCTGAATCTAAACACAAAATTCACTAAAAATCCTAAGAGATTTGATTTTCTGCACAAAGGTACAATTTTGACTTTTTACATGAACATGGCACTTTGACTAATATGAGATTAAATCTGATCCTAATGACTGAGAAACATGTAATAAGCTAAAATAAAGCTAAATTACTCTAAAACTACAACTTATGCAATGATGTGAAGGCTTATGGATCCCAAATTCCACACAGTGAACTGTGAGTGAGGATCAAAGATAACTTTGACTTTTTATCAAATAAGGAGATGATTTTATGGTTGACCTATACTACAATGACCTAATGCAGCATGCTAATACCAAAATAACAACAAAATAACAACAAGACCACAAGTAAGCATGTAAATCCAAACACCCCTTAATGGGCTGTTTACACTACACACTTGGATTTTAAAACTAATTATACTGATTTTCAGGCTTACAACAGATTAAATACACTAAATGAAACTTAATGATCACAAAATTACCACAGATAACAATAGGAACAAGAATATGCTAAAATCAAATTTGTGACTTACAAATGGTTCCAAGGAATAGGGCACTTAGCCAAAGACCACAACTGACCTACTCCTCCCTTGAGGTCTCTAATACCATGCAAATCCACAATGGCCAGGTTCCAATGCTTCTTCCTTTTCCAGTGATGATTTTTTATTTTCAAACTAATTTATTTGGTATTTTTATGAATTTCCATGAAACTGAATGAAAATTGCTTCTAATGCTTCAATTACTTAAGAGAGCTTATAAATAAGCTAAGGTGATCTAAAACAAACACTAAACAACAAGATTCAACACTTTAAATAGAAATTGAAATTTATACTAGAAATTGCAAACTTGGAATTTAAATATGAAAGCTTTTAAATTAATGATTGAAATAAGTTACCACTACACTGAGAATGCTTGGTACAAGGTTTTTAAGCCAAAGATTACAATAAAAATGGAGGTTTAAGCTAAATCGACAATCTACACTATTCTACTACTACACTACACTAATTACTACTTCTTTCTCCCTTTTTCATGACTTAAATAGGCTGAGGAGTCATTCTCTTTCATTCCCACTCCATTTTGACCCTTGGATGAGCTTCAATTGATCCAGACCCTTGAAAAGTATTTTGGCGGGAAAACGGGGAAAGCAATTTGGTGGGGGTTGGTTTGGCAGTTGAAGGATATTAATGGTGGTGGTGAGTTGTGGGGTACAAAAGGTGTGGAAGGTGAGGGAAAGGTGGAAAGGAGGAGGGGGTAGGGAAGAAAACATGGAGCGGGAATGGTGGGGAAGATGGTGGTCAAACCTGGGTGTTTGACCCTTTTTGACTTTCGTTGACCGTGGGGTTGACTGGGTGGGTTTTAATATTAAAATGGGATAGGGGTTGGGCTTGTGAGGGAAATGGGCTTAGTGGATCAGGTTTTGGGTTTGGTAGTATTTTGGGTTTGTTTATTTATTTTTAAGCTTAAAAACCACAAGGACCATTCATGTAAAAGCTGAAAATCCAGGGGCTAAAAATGTAATTTCCCAAAAGTACTCATAAGGGTGATTCTTGCCAAGTACCAATAACCCAAGGATAAGAATTGCAATTTTCCACTTTTGGACCCTCAGGGGCTAAAACTGCCAAATGTTGAAACTTGAGGGACCAAAATGCAAATTCTTTAAACTTTCATTCCAAGGACCAATATTGACAACTTGTGATTTCCCAAGGACCAATGTTGACATTTCATCCAAAATATTCCACCAGGGGCCAATTCTGTCAATTTTGGAAAGTTGAGGGACTGTTTTTGCCAATTTATCAAACTTTGCTCAGTTTTCGTCTGTTTTCAATCCTTTTGTACCTGAAACACATAAAAACACATTCCAAGGATATTTGCAGTATAATTGGGCATATTTGGGTGTTTTTGGTATTTTTACAGTCAAATATGGGAACAAAATGATGAGTATTTGCACACTCATCAAAAGTTTTAGCCATATTTGATCTTGACAAAATGTATAGTGTATATGGATCACTCGGCTCTAAAATATCTCTTTGCAAAACAAGATGCAAAGCCGAGATTGCTCCGTTGGGTTCTCCTCCTACAAGAATTTGATATTATTATACGTGATAAAAAAGGAGCTGAGAACCTTGCTGCTGATCATCTGTCCCGTCTAGAAAACCCTCATCAAAATGATTTCGAGAAAAAGGAAATAAACGAAACATTTCCTCTCGAGACCCTCAATGTGGTTTCTTTTCATGGAGATTCGACTACCCCATGGTTTGCAGACTTTGCAAATTACCGTGCGGGTAACTTTGTGGTGAAAGGGATGTCGTCCAAACAAAAAAATAAATTCTTTAAAGATGTTAAACATTATTTCTGGGAAGACCCCTACTTGTTCAAAATATGTGCGGATCAAGTCATCCGGCGGTGTGTTTATGGTCAGGAAGCCAATGACATTCTCAAGGCTTGCCATGTCGGTCCCACGGGGGGACACCATAATCCAAACTACACCGCCAAAAAGGTGTTTAATTTCGGTTTCTACTGGCCCACGATTTATAAGGATGCCCAGGAACTAGTCAGATCTTGTGACGCTTGTCAGCGCCACGGGAATATTTCACAAAAGAATGAAATGCCTCAAAATGCAATTCAAGTTTGTGAAATCTTTGACGTGTGGGGCATCGACTTCATGGGGCCATTTCTGTCATCTCATGGAAATAAGTACATACTCGTGGCTGTTGACTATTTGTCAAAATGGGTTGAAGCGAAAGCCTTACCCACTAATGATGCCCGAGTTGTTGTGAAGTTTTTAAAAGCTCTTTTTGCTTGATTTGGAACTCCACGTGCTATAATCAGTGATCGTGGTACGCATTTTTGCAATGACAAATTTGATAAAGTCATGTAAAAGTATGGTGTAACTCACCGTATTTCTACTGCGTACCACCCACAAACAAGTGGACAAGTAGAAGTTTCCAATCGAGGCATTAAAAGGATCTTGGAAAGGACCGTAGGTGAAAACCGTGCATCTTGGTCGGACAAATTAGATGATGCACTTTGGGCTTTCCGTACAGCTTACAAAACACCCATCGGGTGTACGCCTTACAAGCTTGTGTACGGGAAAGTGTGCCATCTACCGATCGAGCTTGAGCACAAAGCCTATTGGGCCCTCAAGCATGCAAACTTCGACCTTAAAACAACGTGTGATCATCGGAAAGTTCAAATGAATGAATTGAGTGAACTTCGTGATCAAGCTTACGAGAACTCTTTGATCTACAAAGAAAAGACAAAGAAGATTCATGACTCAAAAATCAAGAACCGCATTTTCAACGTTGGTGATCGAGTCCTTCTTTTTAACTCAAGATTAAAGATCTTCTCGGGTAAACTCAAAACCCGCTGGACTGGACCATTCACTATTGCCAAAGTTTTTCCATATGGCACCGTCGAGTTATCTCAAAATGACGGACCAAATTTCAAAGTGAATGGGCATAGGTTGAAGCATTATTTTGGAGGGGACATACCACCCATGGTTGTCCCGGATCTCCAAACTTTCCCCAGGAACGAATGAATTCGGGGATCGAGTCAAGCTAGTGACTCGGTGAACAAAAACATTAGCACAACATGGGTTTTCACCCATGTCTCTGACTTCTTTCTATTTTCTAACACCTAAGTGTGGGGGAGTTGCCCCCACAGTGCTTTGCTCTTGTGTGTGGTTTGCTCATTTTTTGTAGGTATCCCTGGGATAATGATGATTGATGCGCCTGTTTTCAATCCAGCCGCTCAATATCTTATCCTTTTGCTAACGAATATCTAAGGATATCTTTTTAATCCTTTTTTATGAAACGTAGATTTCCGTTTCACACTTAGCCATTAGTATTACCTTTTTCCGTTCAAAGTGTCGGCATAATAGCCGGTACGTTGAATATTGAGGGCAATATTCAATTCTAAGTGTGGGGGGTAATTCTATCGAATTTTGTCACATATATTGTACCTGTTAGTGCCTTAGTACCCCCGTTTTGGCCAAATTTTAAAAAAAAAATTTGCATAAAAAAAAAGTGCTTTGCATACAAAAATATAATAAAAGAAGTTGTTTAGTCTTGATTAGGTTAGAACAAGGGGAATCCTGACTCTGCCAGAGTGTTGATCTGGCTGCTTCCTTAACTTTTTAGACTAAATTCTTAACGAATTGTGCAAATGAAAATGCTAAGCGTAGAGTAGTTGGTTCTCTTTAGAGCTTATATAAGTAATCTGTGGCTTTTTCTCCCAGTAGCTGCTAATTGGATATAAATACGTGCTGTTTTCAAACTTTTGACCATTAAAAGTTTTTGTTATGTAACAAGTTTTTATGCAAAGTTAATATAGAGTACTGGTTCAAATTTGTATTTAAATTTTGGAACAAGCAACTTCCCTAAAAATGAATAAAATTGCAAAGTGAAGCAAGTAAAATTGCCGAATGATGTAAAAGTAAAAAAGTATGTTATGAAAAAAAAATGATGAGGAAATGAAATAAAAAAAAAATGTGTGTTGAATAAAAATTATAATAAATAAATAAAAGTTGCTTTTTCTCAAATTTAAATATAAAGTTGAATTAGTATTCGTTGATTTTGTGTAACGACTAAACGGGAATTTATAGATTGTTGATTTCGAAAGACCCCGAAAGCTCCGATACTATTCTCAAGGGTGTAAAAACCTAGCCTCCTAAGCTTTTGCTAAAAGGATAAGCTGAGAAGAAAGTCGTCACATGGAGTGATCTCATCTTTGCGTCTTTAATCTATATATAATTGTTTGTTGTTATCTATTTAAGTTTTGATTTTAATGTGCCGTAGAATATTAAAAATCTTTGAATCGAAATCCCGCCTATTCCGGTACTATTCTCTGTGAGGTGTCAAAAGCCTTGTCACCTAAACCAACTGGTTGGGATGTGCCGAGAAGAAAGCCGCTACATGGAAAAGGCTCTTTTTGATTCTTAAATTTCTAAGGTTCCCGGTGAGTTAGGATTGAGCTTAAATAAATGACAACCATAATGAGCTCCGATTTTTGGTGGTCAAACTTTTGAAAATAAGCACACACACCTAAACTTGATATATTGCGGGAATAAAAAGTTAAGCCTTTACTTACACAGATTATTAGTATAAGTAGTGTTAGCATTTTACAAAAACATTTGCGCAAGAGTTTTTGAACTTAATTGGAAGTATAAAAAAGAGGATGATGATTATTATTCCCTGGAGACACCCATTTTGTGTGAATCCCGTTCCATAATACCGTTTTTGGAAAATCAAGCATTTGTATATATTTCTGGCTTTAGTTTAAATTTCTCGCATGTGAATAAAAAGTCGAAACGGGGTATACATAATATTCTTTTGGCCTTTCATTACTTCATATGATCGGATTGCTAGGGACTAGCAATAGTTTAGTGTGGGGGATTGATGAGTGCTCAAACACTCATCATTTTGTTCCCATATTAGACTGCAAAAAACACCAAAAACACCCAAATATGCTTAATTATACTGCAAATATCCTTGGATTGTGTTTTTATTTGTGTCAGGTACAAAAGAATTGAAAACAGGTGAAAAATGAGCAAAAGTATGCTGAATTGGTAGAAACAGTCCCTGAACTTTCAGAAATTGGCAGAAATGGCCCCTGGTGGAATGTTTTGGAAGAAAAGTCAACTTTGGTCCTTGGAAATTCACAAAGTATCATTTATGGCCCTTGGATAAAAAGATTGAAGAAATTGCAATTTGGTCCCTCAAGTTTCATCCAATGACAAATTTAGTCCCTGAAGGACTAAAAGTGGAAAATTGCAATTATGGTCCTTTGGTTATTGGTACTTGGCAAGAATTCCCCTTTTGATAACTTTGGGAAAATTACATTTTCAGTCCCTCATGTTCAGCCAAATTACAAAAATGGTCCTTGTGAAATACTACAACCAACCGGACCCTTTTTATCATTAAACCCTTTTAATATAACCTGGGGTCAAACAGTCAACCCCCAGGTCAAAACCCAGTCAAACCAAACACAAACACTGTACACCCATCTTCCTCCCCCCATTTCCCTCTCCCCTGCTCCCTCCACTTTTTCCTCACCTTCCACCCTAGATGTCTCCCCCTCCTCTCACCAGCCACTCTACAAAGCCCCCAGTTGTAAAATTACAACTTCCCAACACACTGACCCCATTTTCCACTCAAAATGGTTTGGCACCAAAAATCCAACAAGGGGCTAGGATCATGGAAAACTAAAATTAATGGCTAGGATTTGGTCTTTGGTCAACAAGAAGCCATGTGGGAAAGCCAATTAGCACAGGAAGCACACATGAATATTTTAGCTTTTATTTTTCCACTTTTTAGTATAAGTAGTAGTGGTAGAAGCCTCATATGGCAGGGAGTATTGTAACTTAGCTATTTTAGTGCTTAATTTTCTCATTGTAATCAGTTTTTAAGTTAATGAAAGTCATCTTTTTCAGTTTACTACATGTTTCAAATTTCAAGTTCAAAATAAGAATTTCAATTCTCATTTAAAAGTTCATTAGTAGTCTTAAGCCATTTGTAAACTCATATAAGGTCAAACAGTAAGCTTTCATAAGCTTTTGTAACAAATCTAAACTCAGTTTCATAAAAATTCTTCAAAAATATAAAAAAATAAAAATAAAATAAAAAAATTCATGTATAAAGGTTGAAGATGGCTGGAGCAAGGTGAATACAGGATGGCCTTGGGTTAGAGGCTTGTGGAAGCCAATAGGAAGTGGTATTTGGTCCTAGTTCTTTGAAGGTTGCTTGGAAGGCTTTTGTAAGAAACTTTCTTCAAATCTGAGTTTGTGCTTAATTGTACTTACTTGTAGCTTATTCCTGCTTATTTTACTTGTTCATTGCTTATTAGATAAGTATTATTCATTAGGTTGTGCTTTGGTTACATTTGATTCAAGTTTCATCATAATCTGTGAATTTAAGTAGTGTTTGGATTTGCCTGTGTAGTGAGTATTAGTTGGTCTCAGTGGTTAAAAATTGTTCATACAACTTACTCAATACCTAATTAGTACAAGACAATCAAAGTTTCTAGTGGTTATAAGCTCCATAGTCAAAATCATACAAATCTTGGCCTAATTCCTTTCTATGAAGGATTTAGAGTGGCATAAGCCTCATTTTAACTCACAAGTGTGTGTACTAGCTTATTTTAGTCTTCATATAGCTTAACTAATCCTAATCAGTCCATAAATCAAGATCATAATCCATTTTAGTCAACATAGAAGCAAAATCAAAAAAGTCAAAATCAAAGTGCTTTGTAGAAATCCAAAAATGCAAAGATTTTTCATGATTTTTGTGGTTAGTTTAAGGACCTGAGCTTTTCACATCTTAAATTCCTTTACCTAAGCTTGCTAAATCCATAGGTGGCTTATTTTTTAGAATTTTTTAAATAGCTTATTCAGGTCTGTGAAAAGGCCTGCAGGGTTAAGTAGTACCCTGTACCAGGGCACGCTTTGGTTTTTGGTCAAACTTCAAACCCCCCCTCCAGGGTGCAATTCAAAACTTGAAACCTTGATTTTTAGCTTTTTGAAAAGCTCTTCAGTAGGTCTTTTAAGATTTTCAATAAAATTGGATCTCAGTTTTCATTAGCATAGCTTATTTGGTCTTTGAAGTTTGCTTATTTTACCAAAGTATACTGAGTCATCAGTATAAGTCCACCAACTTCAACAGACCTTAGCTAGTTCATTAGTGGGCCCCACCCTTAGCTTTTTGGCATTTTGGAAACCCCAATAAGCCATCTTGCTGTGTCAGTGCTTATTTTGCATTTTTGAACTTACCTAGACCTAGGAATCAGGGCTTGTAGTTGGTTTATTTCACCAAATAATCTAAGACCTCAGGTTTTTGATTTATTTTCAATTGAGCTTATCTGGCTTATTTGTGAGAATTAGGTCTTGCTTTTTGGCTTTTTAGAAAGCCCTCCAGCTTGTCTTTCATATTCAAGCTTAAAATTGGATCCCTGGTCTTTTGTGTGGACCCCACACAGGCCTGCAAGTGGCCTATTTTACCCTGCATACTGAGACATCAGTCCTTTTTGGCTTATTTCAAAAGCCATTTCTGAGCTTATTAGTGGGCTTATTGGCCTGCTTATTGGCTCATTTGATTGACCCCCAGTCCAACTTGAAGGGTCAATACTTGTTTTGGATTCCTGAACCCTCTGGTAGTCCCCACAGAGGGCTGCAATTGACCCATTATTGGCCTATTTGGCCTGTTTGTGAGCCAAATGCTTATTGGCTTGTTCTGGCTTATTCTGTGTGCTTAATTGGATCCTTTGTGCTTATTTCTTTGTATTATTGTTAGTTGTTGGTTTATTTTGATCTGTGACACAGTAGTCTAGCTTATTCAAGTGAATCAAAGTCCTAATAAGCCTTTGGATTATTCTGCCTATCTCATAAGCTCACAACTGGCTTATTTTTTGGTCTCCATAAAAAATTCTTTCACAAAAGTTGTTTAAAATCAGTATATAATTAATTTTGAAAAAGAAAATCCCAAAAAGACAAAAATACAAGAAGTGATAGCTTCTATTTAAGCCATTTGGCTTATTTTCTGCTTTTTGTGAAAGTAATTTTCATTTTTATAATTTTCTTAGGTTCCTGATAGCTTATAGTATTTTTACTAATTTTCTCAGATTTTTCTCTTTTCATTTAGTACTTTTCATAATTTAATTTAGTTTTTATTAATTAATAATTAGTTTTTAATTAATAATAATTAATTTAAAAGTCAGAAAAATACAAATTTAATTTTAAAATTAGTTTTAAGTTATTTTAGATTTTTCCAAATATTATTTTCATTTTTCTAGTATAATTTTATAATTAGTTATAATTTAGGTTAATTTAAATAATTAAAAAGTAATTAGAAAATAGTAATTAATTAAAAAGTGTAAAAATTATTTTTCTTTTTCTAAAAATTTTCTTTATTTATTAGGATCATAAAAATATCAATTTCATATCCGTAGCCTTTTTATTTCTCACGTATGTCTATACCCGTTTGTAATTAAAACGTACGTTTTTAGGTTTTCATGCGTTTCTTTCTAATCTAATTTCACGTAATCAATCACATAGCTTTCCTAAGCTATTTCATTTCATAATTCTTAAATTTCTCATCATAACCCTTTCCTGTGAAAATCACCCGATCACATGCACGTTCAAATACAATTTACACCTCGTCGGGACATAACGACCCGGTGATACCCTATATTATCCGGAAGCATTGACCTAGGCAGTTTGACCTTATTGACCATTAACCTGGTTAATTTAGGTTGACTGTTCAGGATCAATCAATAAATAAAAAAGAATCACATGTGTTTTTTCATCAAAAACTAAAAATCAACTAAAACAACTAAAAACTAAAACAACTAAAAACAACATCAATAAAACAACTAAAAATCAACAAAAACAACTAAAAATAACATCAATATTTAACAACATCAACAAAAAGAATCACATGTGATTTTTCACCAATATTTAACTGCGTTTAACAACATCAATAAAAAACAACTAAAATAAACTAAAATCAGATAAAAAAAAAAACTAAGATGATCATTATATTCAATATCTAATGATTTTAATAAGAAAAAAAATACTTGTCGCAGTATCATCAGGACGAACAGATGATGAATCGAACTTTGATTTACGCTTATCCCATGATATTTCATCTCGAACATCCATTATTCATAAATGAGAACAGAAATTAGGGCAGAAATTAGGGTTTTGAAATAAAGTTAATGAGGGGATTGAAGATGAGAGTGAAATATGTTTTTATCTATATTTGGTAACCGTTTGAGAGAAATAAATGAGTGAGTGATGGTAACCGGTGAAAGATGTGTGGAAGGGGATTGACCACAATAACCCTCTCATTAATTGAGGAGGAAAAAAAAACGATTTATTAGAAGTGTTGATGGGAATTGAAATGGACGGACGAGATGATACATTCGGGTAAAATTCAGATCTATACCGAACTTTTGTCAGTATTACCAAAACCAATTGACAGAACTAGATTAAGGTCAATTTCCCCATCGCTATGAACACCAAAACCAAAATTAACCCACTTCCAATCCACTATATTTCAATTCCTTCAAAACCCACATCCAAAATCACCAATCCATCCCTTCCCCCAATTCAATTTTTATCAAATTAACGGCCGGTTGCTTAATTATGAGGGGTTGGGCAACTCCGACTTGCTTCTCCTCCCTTGGTCGGGCTTCATTTTCACGTTGGATCCCACTCAGCTCGAGTTGGGTTATTGTTTTGTTATTGTTCTGGTTGTTTTCTTGTATCCTCTGGGTTTTATGGCTCCATCAAAGCGTGGCAGTAGTGCCCGTAGCGAAGAGGTTAACCTTGGCATTGTTGGTGAAGGGCAGTCGTGCCCCTTTAAGTTTTTCCACTCTTGCAAATACGACAACTCTGGTAGTTCTAGGCTGTTGGGGCACCTTAAGCGGGACCATTTGAGTTGGAATGATGGGAAAAGGGTCCTGAGGGATGCCAATTCTATGGAATCCGCTCTATTTGGAGAGGTTGGAGAAGCTTTAAGGTTCCTTAGCCAGTGGCTGTGTGTGAGGTGTATGTCACTGCATGCCCTCAGTAGGGGTTGTCATCATGAAGACGGTATTGCAAGGTTTACCTCTAGTTCAGGTGATGCAGATGATTTTATAGTAGGAATCCCAAACCCCGCCAACCTTTGATTGTTCAGGCACATGGTTCTAGTGGAGGGATAGTTGTTGATGGCGCTCTCCTTGAGCGTGTCTTTGTTATCCATATGGGGACTGTTGTCACAACTCGTAATTTCAGGCCTTTTTCAAACGTCGAAATTTCATTATTCATCTCGGAGAGTCACTATTCATCATTCACTATTCATCATTTTTGGAGTCAGTTTGAGATTTTTAGAAGCGTTCAGAAATTTCACTGTTCACATGACACTATTCATTCCCGGAGGGAAAGCACTATTCATGTACATCACTCATTTCATCGTAAATTTAGTTTACGGGTATTTAAATTCGCGTAACCGGATTGGTTTAGCTGCGAATTCATGCATCATCAGTAGGGACACTTCATACGGACTAGAAATAGTCTGCATATCATCACAATAGCATTTACATACTATTCCACTCGTAGGATATTCAAATTAACATTTTTGGTATATTTGACATTTTACATATGTTTATTTTTAAGTAAACGTCAACACGCGATCAATAAATGTGACTAACACATCCGACACTCCCCACAATGATGCTAACATATTTTCATACTTAGTATAATGATATAAAAATTATATTATTAATTTACCCGGTGTTTTCAAATCAACTGCTACATTTTCCGTTAGGAGCTTATAACTCCGTCGGTTTGCGATATTTCAACCTGATAATTATTCTAACACCCGATTCTTGCTAGGAATATGATTTTACGATTTCTACAACTTCGTCATATTTTATTTCAACTCGTCACGATTTATTTTTAGTTAACTCGGTACCCGGTAACACCCAAGGTACACTTAAACCAACTAATACTTACACTAGGGAGACATAATCTTTAACTAGCCCAATTTCTTTTTCCCCTTTTCCCTAATTGCCGCCCCTTGCCCCCCTTAGGTCCAAGATTCACTTGATTTCATTTGACTAAAATATCTACACCAAGACTTTATGTTTATTACTTCATTTCTTGCACATTTTCTTAACCAACAAAGCTAGCAAAGTCTTCTCACTTTCTCTTCTTCTTCCTATGATCGGCCAAGGCTACAACACCAAGCAAGAATCATTAATTTTTCAAGAACAAGTGATAAACAACTTCCATTAGTACTCCTTTTAGGATTTTGAAATAAAAATCCAAGGTGTTACTAGGTTTTCATCTTCAAAACTCACTAGTCCTTCAAAGTAAGTATACTAAACTCTTTTCCATAATTTTACCAAGCTTTTACAAAGTTGATATGATTTTTATACAAGTTTTACATGCATATGCAAGTTTATACCACTCTATTGACACTTTTATACCATTTTAGCCCTAAAAATCTATAATATGTAAACCCTTGATAGATTAGCTTGATTGATGATGTTTAGGGACCCATGACACCCTAAGAAGGTGTATGGTAGATTAAGGGATGTTTTGAAGTTGATTGGAGTAGATTTGGACAAGTTACAAACTAGAAAAATCAATTTTAAACACTATATAAAAGCTACTGTCCCTTTATGCAAAACGTGGGAAAATCAGGGACTAAGGAGTAATTTTTGACCAAAGATTCAGAAAATACTTTCAAAAACGAAGCTATGGGCAAAAGAACGGATAAAAACAAGCTCATAACGAAGGAGATATGATTTTTCCAAGTTTAACGACGAAAAACTATTTTCTGAAAATATACTTGTTGTTGGACGACATTCGACGGACAAAACGAGGCGTTAGACGTAACCTAGAGGAGCCGAACTATAAAAAATGTGTTAGTACATGTTAACACGAAACCATGGATATAAAGAACGAGGAAAATGAGCATATAACGACCAAGATATACAAGTTTCAAAACCAACAAATCATATTATTTTGACAGCCACTATTAGAAATAATATTCTACGTACTAAAAATTATATTTTCTAGTAACAACATTGAAGAGCCGTATTTCTTACCCATTGAAGCACGTATGACCAAAAGTTTATTTACACGACTATTAGATGTCATTTCAAGGTTTTCAAAACGACGAGTTAAACACTAACACTTTATATACAATATATTACGACTAGTTTTGCAAGTCTAGTTAGACATATTTTTCCCAAGTTAAGGAAAACCTTATACTTTAACAATAACTATCATTTCCAAGTTACGAGTAGTATAGACATCATGCGCATGTACATTCACTACATCACTTCATAATCTAAGTAGATCATATTCATTCATATTAGGTTGCGGCTAGTGTTCGCGCTTTGTTGTCCCGATCATTACACCATCATTGTACCATCACTTCAGGTGAGTCATAGCACCCCTCTTTTACCGTTTTATAAATGTTTTAGGGGAGATACATGCTCAATTACATGTTTTCAACTTTATGCTCGTTTTACATTTAAACTCTGTAGAACCGTAGAGGGGGGTGAATACGGTTTCTTCGGCTTTTTAGATGTTTAAAAACTTTAAGCCAAAGAGAACACCAAGTGGTTGTTCAATAATCCAACAACCACAAACACAACCAAAGTATATAAAGCGAGTAAAGAGAGACACCACGATATATACTGGTTCGGGATGGGGGGTTATACCATCCGTACGTCCAGTTGCGAATCCACGACACGATACTATTCAACTACTATAATCCTTTCGGTGGACTACAAACCGTTACAATTCACTCCACCAATATTCAACAATATTGATGCTCACAAAGAAGGAGTTACTCCCACGGTATTCCGCCCTCGGAAACCACCCAAAAGAATCTCACGATTCGACTTTACCTATGGGTCACCAAGACCACTACCAAAACTTCCCACGGAAGTATCAAACCCCAACTAAGGGAAGGGTTAAGGTGTAACTATGGTTAGGTTAAAGGTTTAGAGGTTAAACATGGTTAGGTATGGAAAGGTTAAGTGTATAGAAGTAACCATGGTTAGGTTTAGAGGGAAGTGTATAGAGAATGAACCATGGTTAGGTTAAAGGGTTTACCCAAGGGAATGTTCCATCCTTGGTGTGGTTAAGAGTTAACCATGGTTGGGTGTAGAGAAGTAACCATAGTTGGGTTAGGTTGTATATTGGTTAGGTTAACCAAGGTTGGGTTAGGGTTAAGTGTTGAGAACTAACCATGGTTAGATGAAGTGAACCATGGTTGGGTTAGAAAAAGGAATATTCCATTGCTTGGGGGGAAAGGGTAAATGGAGGGTTGAGATGAGTTTAGTTTGAAATAGATGGTTAAGATGTGTTGTAAGAGATTGGATGGTTGAGATGGTTTTGGTTTGAAATGAATGGGTGAGATCAAAGGAATCTATTTGCTTGGGGAGGAAGTGTGATCCAATGGTTGAGATGGTTTTGAGTTTGAAATTAATGGATGAGATCAAAGGGTCCTTTTTTGCTTGGGGAAGAAGGTGAATCAATGGTTGGGATTGATTTGGGTTTGAAATAGAGGGTTGAGATTAAACACATGTGATGAAAATAGAGAGTAGATTGGATGGATGGTTGAGATGTGTTTAATTTGAATTGGATGGTTGAGATTGAAGATGTGTAAGGAATATAAGGGATGTGTAAGGGATGTGTAAGAGATGTGATGTTGTAAGGAAATGAATGGTTGAGATGGGTTGGATTTGAATTCAATGGCTAGGATCAAAAGTGTGGGAGACAAAGAGTACACTTTGTGTAAGTGGTGTAAGGGAATGTTGGAAAGGATATTTGGGAAGGATTGTGGGAGATTTGGTGGTATTGGGTTTGATGGTTTTGGTGTAAGTGGTATTTTGTTGAAGAAGATAATTAGGAAAAGTAATTAAGAGGAAAATAATCTAATTGTCATTAAGAGGAAAAGGTTTAGACAATTAAGATTATAAGTTGAGAAAATCATAAGTTACTTATTAGTTCAAGTAACACAATGTCGAGAATCCATAGTTTCATATCTCGTGACATTCCACGACTCGACGTTCTCAACTAATACCTTGGTTCAAACAAGTTAAGTGCTTTGCCTTAATGTAAAGCATAACCCAAGTGGGAAAGGATGCGTTTACGCAAAGTGACCTTTGACTTAGTTTGACCAATAAGGGAGTAAACCCGTTACGTAATTAGAGAAGACGTAAGCACGGGATATGAGCATATGGATGCTTTCACATGATGTTACGTGAAATATATAAGCTCCCTAAGTTTAGAAAAGCCTTGGCTAGAGGCGATAGATAGAAAACATGAGTTGGCGTTTTCCCGTAAATGGGTGATTTAAAAGTTGGATCTCTCTAATCCCAAAACTCGTTTCGAGTGTTCTCAATTAAGCACATAACATATTCATACCTGTATTGAAAGATCCACATTTGTCGGGTAAGGGGAAAGCCGACTTTCAAAATTCGTCCCGATTATCACAGACGCCTGGCGCGTTACCCACGCGTTGACGCGTGGGTGGCGCGCCAGCAGCAGATGTGTGATTCGGGGAATTTTGGCTAACGTTTGTTATTTTATGTGTTTCGATGGTTTATTTGTCATCATTAAAATATAAAGAGATCTTGATCATGTTGCCTCAACAATCTCCCCCTTTTTGATGATGACAAATAAAAACCGAAAGCAAATAAAATTACAAAACTTAGCGAAGACAAAGCGCGCCTTTGGTGTAGCTTGCGTCTTGACCTTTGCCTTGTAATTTGGTGAAGCCTCTAACATTTCTTGAATGGTCTTCACGCTCTTGCTTTCTTTCTCCCCCTTTTGTCAAATCAAAAAGGTGGGACTACCATTTGTAATGGGAAAGTAGTTTGTTCCAATAGCACCCGAACGTGCTCCCCCTTGAACATAGCTCCCCCTAGATTGTTGCTCCCCCTTGTTTTAAGGCGGGGATCCATGGGTCAAGAGCCTCACCTTTGCGGTGGCCTAGCTACATAAAAACACCACAACATGCAACAACCAAGAAAATCCTCACATGTGAAGGTCCAAGATGGGTTAGGTTACCATTTGGATACTTTCGACATGGGTTAGTTCATATAACAATATATATTAGTGTCCAAGATGACCCCAATTTCCAAATGTTGAGCAATAGAAAGATAGAGTTGAACTAAATGTGAATTTCTCATATAAACCATAATCTACTTTATTTCACATAGGAAAGCATAAAGCATACAACAAAGATAATTTCAAATACAAGCAAGAGACACATCCTACAACACATTATGAAGGACATACAATAAGATCATCATACTATTTAGACCAAAGTTTTACTACATCACTCTTCATCCTTTTCTTGAAGAGTCACCCTTGAGATGTCTTTGAGAACAGCGGTCATCACCAACATATCATTGTTGATGGATTTATGTAGATCTCTAATCTCCTCACGTATAGAGAGAACATTCCGCTCAATCACATCATTGGTTGAGCAACATGCACACCTACGAGTGTGATCATTCTCAAAGGGTTTACCAAGATTTTCTTCAATCTTGTCCCAAACATCATCTCCAACAAAACAAAGTTTGAGGAAATCCTTCACAATTGGGATTTCCGAACTACTAATGTTATCCCAATCTATATTTTGCTCCTCCTCTCTTGTCATCATACGCCTACCATCATTGAAGTGGTAAGATGACCCAACAAATTCTTCTTCCATATCCATGTTGAGTGTGTTTTAGTGCTATTTGATCTTTGTAAGGTTTGATGTCTAGATAAATAGCAAGATTACTTCTTTTATAGATGAATTAAGTTATTAGTTAGGAATCTAAGTACATGAAAGTTGGTCAAGTAATTAATGATCAAAGTACTTAGATGCTTGATTAGATGTTCAACCCATCTAATACATGTACTAATATACCTATGTTCAATTGAGGAATGAGTGTTCTATATAGGCTTAAGTGGAGGTTGGGAGGACTAGAATCTCATGCTAGAAACTATCATTTCCCATGCATGTAACTACAACCAATTAAATACTTAGGAGATAGCATTATTCAATTTAATTTTAGGCATGCAACATGTAGTTTATCACATAAGATGAACAAGTAGAATTAGATGTAAAATCTTCAACACAAGTGTGAATTGTGTTTTGACATAGTCAAAATTATCGAGATGAATCAAGATATTTTGTGTCAAGTTTTTTCTTGTTCAAACACATAATATAGACATGTAGACTCTTTAATATTATCAATCATTGTTTGAATAATGTATTGATGAATATTTTTCATCTTTGGAATTTGTAAGTTCCCTTTATGCCTTCACATAAGACCTAATCACATAAGCATATAAGCTCTAGGAGCAACACAATGACCTTTAACACATTTTTAATTTCAACGACGCATGTATAACATGAACATCAAAACCTATCCCAAAACAATTTGGACTCTTGAAAAATGTCATGCCAAAAACCTAGACTTGTTTGTTTTGTGACCTAAGTGTCCTCTTATTCAAGTCACCAATGACTTGTTCAATGGGATGACCCCTCGCTTCTCTCAAATCTTTAGGATTGCCGTCATCCGAAACATTAACTTGTAATGTTGGGACCCCTCACGATTTTGAACTAATTGTTCGTTAATCACGTCATCTTCTATCGAAGAAGATAGTTTGGGCTCGGGCATGCTCTTATCAAAGGTCACATTGAGAGATTCCTAAATTCTCATTGTTTCCTTGTTAAGCACTATGTATGCTTTACTTGTTTGAGAGTATCCTAAGAAAACACCTTCATACGACTTTGGGTCGAATTTGGTGAGGTATTCTTTGGTGTTAAGTATGAATACTTTACAACCAAAAACTCTAAAATACTCTAGGGATGGTTTTCAATTCCTAAGTATTTCATAAGGTGTTTTATCAATTATCTTTCTTATGTAGGCTCTATTAAAGATATAGCATGCGGTATCTAGGGCATGACACCAAAACTTTTGTGGGATGGATTGCTCGTCAAGCATAGCACGACTCATCTTTCTTAACTTACGATATGTTCTTTCAACAATCTCAAGTGATTGAGAAGTGAACGGTCCCGATAAGTTATAAGATATTCCATGTTGTTCACAAAAGCTTCCAAATTGTATTTTATCAAATTCACTACTATGATTTTTTTAATTGAAAGAATTGAACAATCAAGTAGGTTTTCAAGCTTCTTTCTTAAAATATTGAACTTATTTAATACCCCTTCTTTATTTTCTAAGAACAAGACCCATGTATAATTTGAATAATCATCTACAATCATCAAAGTGTAGAAGTTTCCTCCGTAGCTTTGGATTGGAGATGGACCATACAAATCCAAGTGAATCAACTCTAAAACCCTATTAGTTGACACTTCATTTTTATTTCTATTATTACCTTGCCCTTGACTACCTAGACATGTATCACAATAATGCCTTTCAAAGCTCAACTTTGGTAGATTCCGTACTAGCTCGTTGGAAGCTAGGTTTTGGACTAACCTCATATTGGCGTGACCTAACCTCCTATGCCAAAGCGTTGAGTTGTCCACCATGGACGTGAGACAAATGTGTTGCTTAGAATTATCTCCTAACTTGCATGTATACAAGTTGTTTCTCCTAATACCTTTAGCTAACACAACACCATTTTTACTAATAGTACAATCTACTTTAGTAAACTTAACCTCACAATCATCATCACTTAATTGACTTACACTAATCAAGTTAAAACTTAGACCCCTAACATGCTCAACATTGGATATTTCTATGGAGTCATGGAGGACATTACCTTTGCTGACAATTTTGTTGTTAAGTTTGCTTCCAAAAATGACTTGATTGCCGTTATACTCCATGTAAGAAGTGAACAATCTTCTATTCCCGGTCATGTGTTTAGTGCAACCACTATCCACTATCCACTCGTCCGGTTGTAGATCACTTTTGAGACAAACCTACAACAAAGACATAACTCATACTTTTGGTACCCATTGTTTCTTGGGTCCATTTTGGTTAGCATATGAGTTTCCCAAGTTGAACATTCTTGGGTCTTGAAGTAAGACACGTAACTTCTCAATACCAAAGCTAGAAAATGCGGACCAAGGATCATTTTGAAAACCATTTTGATTTTGATATCTTGGTTTATAGTAGTTATATCCTTGAGGTCTAAAGAAGGTTTGGTTTGGGTAGGAGTTGTCTCTCCTTTGATAGTTGTTGTATCGGTGTTGAGATGACCTTTGACCATATTTATAAAGATTACTTCTTTGGTTATTTTGAAAAGGTGGTCTTTGGTTGTATGAGGTAGAAGATCTCATATTGGGTGTAGGCAAAAGTGGTCTAGTATTAACTCGAGGTTGTTTATAACCAAGACCATTGCGAGAACCTGAGTTAAAACTTTGTTTTGGGTTTTCTCTTCTTACAATGGGACCTTGATTACCCCAAGTACTTACAAGAGGAGCTTGAGGAGTAATTGGTTTAGTAAAAGATTTCGATGATTCTCCAATTTTCCTCAGAGGGCTGGCGCGCTTCTGGCGCGTTGACGCGTCGTGCAGCGCGTCAGCCTCGGAAAATTTTGGAGTCTCGTTTTCTTTAGCCTTTATAAAAACTATTGGTTTTGTTAGACTCACGGGAGTGGTTTTACCAATATTTGAAAATCCAAGACCTCCTTTATCTTGGGACATTTTTTGATGACTTAAAATGTCATCCAAATCGTTTGAGCTCTTTTTATATTTTGAAAAGCTTAAGGACTCCCTTTTTAGTTTCAACACTTTTTCATTTAAAGAGTTAACCTCAAGTGTGAGTGCTTCACAACTTTTACAAGGTTCAACCACCTCTTTGCAATGTTCTAGTGTTTTAACTTTATTTTCAAGTTCACAAATCCTTTCTTTAGATTTAACATTTTCTACCTCAAGGAGGCGTTTTTCGTTAAGGATTCTTTCAAAGGTTTTTCTAAAATCATCATTAGATTTAGCTAGTTCCTCATTCTCCTTTTGTGATTTGATAGTATCTAAATTATTAGAAGAAGAAGAGTTTAGAGATACCTCAAATTTTTCTTGAGCCATGAGACAAATGGCTTCCTTTGTTGGTTGATCATCATCTTCACTATCACTCCATGCGCCTCCAACGAATGCCTTGTTCACTTTAGGCTTAGGGCATTCATTAATGAAGTGACCCTTTTCTCCGCAATTGTAACATCCTTGGGTTCTCCTTGAGCTTTCACCAACTTTGTTGTCGAAGACTCGACCACCACCAAGGTTGTTTCTTCCACCGTTTCCTTGGTTACCAAACCTATTAACTCGCCTAAAGTTTCCACCTCTTCTAAAGAACTTCCTAAAGTTCTTTGCCATAAGGTTGTACTCCTCGTCGTCAACATCGTCCTCTTCATCACTATCATCATCATCATCACTAGGTTGGTGACTAGTGACTTTAGCTTTAAGAGCCAAAGACTTTATCTTCTCCTTCTTGTCTTTGGTGCTGGCCTTGTCGTTTTCGAGAATCATCTCATAGACTTTGAGATTGCCGATGAGATCATCAAGAGGAAGTTCCGCCAAATTCTTGGCTTCTTCAATGGCCGTCACCTTTGCCCTCCACTTTACCGGAAGTGCTCGAAGAAACTTCCTCACATGGTTCTTGTTATAGAAACTAGAATCTAGAGCCGTGAGGCTAGTAATAATAGCATTGAACCTTGTGTAACCACTATCAATGGTTTCTTCATCCGAGATCGAGAACTTCTCATATTGTTGTATGAGTAGATCGATCTTGCAATCCTTTACTTGAGAATTGCCTTGATGAGTGATGATGAGAGAACGCCAAATCTCCTTGGCGGTTTTACAAACATGGACTCTCTCGAACTCCCTTCGAGGTAGAGCATTGTAAATCATCATCTTGGCTTCATCATTCTTCCCATGTTTTCTTCTTTCATCATCTTTTAGATCCGCAAGCTGCTTTTCCACCATCAACTTTGTTTCTGGATCTTCCATCATGAACACAAAGTTTCCATTTTGGATGATCTCCCACAAATCAAGATCTTTTGACATAACATAGGTCTCAAACCGGGTTTTCCAAAAACAAAACCCATCGGTTTCTAGCAAAGGTGTTCTTTGCATAGAATACCCCTCAACATAGTTCTCTTGAGCCATGGATCTATACTCTACTTTACCAAAAATCTTGGTTAGGATTTTAGATTTTTGGGAAAGAAGTTTTTGACTTAAAACGACTTCTCGGGAAGGCTTTAACGCTCAAAAACTTGAGTATTCCGCTCTGATACCAATTGTAGAACCGTATAGGGGGGGGGTGAATACGGTTTCTTCGGATTTTTAGATGTTTAAAAACTTTAAGCCAAAGAGAACACCAAGTGGTTGTTCAATAATCCAACAACCACAAACACAACCAAAGTATATAAAGCGAGTAAAGAGAGACGCCACGATATATACTGGTTCGGGATGGGGGGTTATACAATCCGTACGTCCAGTTGCGAATCCACGACACGATACTATTCAACTAGTATAATCCTTTCGGTGGACTACAAACCGTTACAATTCACTCCACCAATATTCAACAATATTGATGCTCACAAAGAAGGAGTTACTCCTACGGTATTCCGCCCTCGGAAACCACCCAAAAGAATCTCACGATTCGACTTTACCTAAGGGTCACCAAGACCACTACCAAGACTTCCCACGGAAGTATCAAACCCCAACTAGATCCCCAATGATCTAGGCTTGGTCACCAAGACACAAGACTTCCCTTACAAACAATTGAATGAATGAATATATGTTTGTTCAATCAAGCCCTAACCTAACCTAGAGACTCGATTGTAGTAGAAAGGGTAAAAGATAAGAAGACCCTCGACACAATCACAAGAGTGGATTAGGTTCTTGTGATTCTTCCCTTGCAAAGAAGATGTGTTCTTTCAATATATGTTAGTGTGAAAGATTAAGAACACAAGAGATAGAATTAGAGGATTAGAGAGAAAGAATGTAGAGAGAAAGAATAATGGCAAGGGGTGAGGAATACAAGAGGCAAGGGTGGTATTTATAGGCCAAGACCCAAACTTGGGAATATTTTACCGAGGCCGGCGCGTCACCCACGCGTTGACGCGTGGGAGGCGCGCCAGACACGCAGGGAAAATATTCCCGAGGCTTTGGGTGTTTGGCATTATAAATGCCTTACCTTGCTAAACCCCCAATTGTACTTCACACTAAACCTTAACATTAATCAATCTAAGGTTTACCAACTCAAATAGCCAATTTGGAAAATCATTTGTGACTTGTTTATAAGAAAACCAAATACCAAGGGTAGAAGAGTAGAAAGGTAGTTTGGTAGGGGTAGAAATGGTATTCCTCACATGGCATAATAGAGAAGAGAATATGCCATGGGATATTCCACAAGGGAAGGGTTAAGGTGTAACTATGGTTAGGTTAAAGGTTTAGAGGTTAACCATGGTTAGGTTTAGAAAGGTTAAGTGAATAGAAGTAACCATGGTTAGGTTTAAAGAGAAGTGTATAGAGAATGAACCATGGTTAGGTTGAAGGGTTTACCCAAGGGAATGTTCCATCCTTGGTGTGATTAAGAGTTAACCATGGTTGGGTGTAGAGAGGTAAACATAGTTGGGTTAGGTTGTATGTTGGTTAGGTTAACCAAGGTTGGTTAGGGTTAAGTGTTAAGAACTAACCATGGTTGGATGAGGTGAACCATGGTTGGGTTAGAAAAGGGAATATTCCATTGCTTGGGGGGAAAGGGTAAATGGAGGGTTGAGATGAGTTTAGTTTGAAATAGATGGTTAAGATGTGTTGTAAGAGATTGGATGGTTGAGATGGTTTTGGTTTGAAATGAATGGGTGAGATCAAAGGAATCTATTTGCTTGGGGAGGAAGTGTGATCCAATGGTTGAGATGGTTTTGAGTTTGAAATTAATGGATGAGATCAAAGGGTCCTTTTTTCCTTGGGGAAGAAGGTGAATCAATGGTTGGGATTGATTTGGGTTTGAAATAGAGGGTTGAGATTAAACACATGTGATGAAAATAGAGAGTAGATTGGATGGATGGTTGAGATGTGTTTAATTTGAATTGGATGGTTGAGATTGAAGATGTGTAAGGAATATAAGGGATGTGTAAGGGATGTGTAAGAGATGTGATGTTGTAAGGAAATGAATGGTTGAGATGGGTTGGATTTGAATTCAATGGCTAGGATCAAAAGTGTGGGAGACAAAGAGTACACTTTGTGTAAGTGGTGTAAGGGAATGTTGGAAAGGATATTTGGGAAGGATTGTGGGAGATTTGGTGGTATTGGGTTTGATGGTTTTGGTGTAAGTGGTATTTTGTTGAAGAAGATAATTAGGAAAAGTAATTAAGAGGAAAATAATCTAATTGTCATTAAGAGGAAAAGGTTTAGACAATTAAGATTATAAGTTGAGAAAATCATAAGTTACTTATTAGTTCAAGTAACACAATGTCGAGAATCCATAGTTTCATATCTCGTGACATTCCACGACTCGACGTTCTCAACTAATACCTTGGTTCAAACAATTTAAGTGCTTTTCCTTAATGTAAAGCATAACCCAAGTGGGAAAGGATGCGTTTACGCAAAGTGACCTTTGACTTAGTTTGACCAATAAGGGAGTAAACCCGTTACGTAATTAGAGAAGACGTAAGCACGGGATATGAGCATATGGATGCTTTCACATGATGTTACGTGAAATATATAAGCTCCCTAAGTTTACAAAATCCTTGGCTAGAGGCGATAGCTAGAAAACATGAGTTGGCGTTTTCCCGTAAATGGGTGCTTTAAAAGTTGGATCTCTCTAATCCCAAAACTCATTTCGAGTGTTCTCAATTAAGCACATAACATATTCATACCTGTATTGAAAGATCCACACTTGTCGGGTAAGGGGAAAGCCGACTTTCAAAATTCGTCCCGATTATCACAGACGCCTGTCGCGTTACCCACGCGTTGACGTGTGGGTGGCGCGCCAGCAGCAGATGTGTGATTCGGGGAATTTTGGCTAACGTTTGTTTTTTTATGTGTTTCGATGGTTTATTTGTCATCATTAAAATATAAAGAGATCTTGATCATGTTGCCTCAACAAACTCACTGTTCGTTTTACAATCAAACACCATGCTTGTTTTACTTGTAATGTGACTTGTCTCTTAAACATTATTATTTATTCATATGGCCTCATTGTCATCATTGTTTATATGGCCTCATTGTCATAATTGTTTATATGACCTCATTGTCATCATCGTTTATATGGCCTCATTGTTATCATTGTTTATATGGCCTTATTGCCAAAAATTGTTTATATAGCGGTATTGCTACACTTATCTTTGAATCTAGATACAACTATTACTTTTTTTCACATAAACCAAAACATATTTGGCAGTGGGTTGTAAACACACAGGTTGCAAGTCTTGTATGGGTGGGGCTTGGAACTGAGTGGATTTACGATGCCTTTGCTGGGAAATCTTCATTCAAATGTTTTACATTACATTCTTTTTCACTAAACTCTATGAACTCACCAACCTCGTGTTGACACTTTAGCATGTATTTTCAGGTATTAAGCAATGGCACGCTACTGGAGGTTTTGGCAGGGCATGGCATGGTCATAGAAGACTCTGATATTCATTTGGGGACCGTTTTAAACTATTTTAAGGGCCTAATTCCGCACTACTTTTAACAATGTAAATTCAACACTTTTGTTAAACGATTTTATTCTACATGATTGAAGTGAAAACCATTTTTTTACTTGTGTTGTGATACCAATTGAGTTGCACCCCAGCGACATGTAAGCTTCCGCTGGACCTGATTTTAGGGGTGTGACAGATTGGCATCAGTGCCTTGGCTATAGAGAACTGGGTGATTTTAAAACCTAGACTATAGCTACTTTCACGAAAACTTAAACCTATGACCGCCACGTGCCTGCCTGCCAAGCTGATGCCTCATTTGTGGTTTGTTGCTGACATATGTAATGAGATTTGTATCTCATTATCTGATATATTATACTCACTTATTTTAGTTGATTACTATAATTGTCTTCCTTATAAGCATGCTCATGTATCGTATATGTTACCGCGTTATGTTTTTCCTTACGTAATTTCATCATTCGACCTCGAGTTTTGGTCACCTGCCTTAGTCTTTCAGAACGTCTTTGTATATGTGAAGGACATAGTATTAGTATAATTGAACTGAGTATTTTAAAATTCATGGAACCTCGGTGGAATATAGACTGGTCATCTATATTCGACCCGGGATAGTAGGACATAGCCTGACCACCTATATCCGACTCAGAGATAAATTTTGCAACACTGGGAATAGTTATAATAAAATTATGTCCGGGTTGCATTTCTACTTGATTTTTAAAGGTTTCATTCATGTGTGCGTACTCAAACGTTGCAAGAACATTCACACCTTCATCACCTCGTGAACCGCCACCTAGAACCACGTCAACTGATCATATCCCAACCTCAAGCTTTCATTCTATGGCAATCCACATTAGGATACCTACTACTAGAAAACGTCTTATTTATGTTTCACCCTTCTTTTCTTGTTTTGAAGAGCGATGCCGCCAAGGAAAGCTAAAGCTACTCCAACTATGACACCAGCTGCTATTCGGAAACTTGTTAAGGATAGTATAGCCGAAGCTCTAGAGATTGAGAGAGCTGAGGTAGCTGCAAGGGCTGCTGAGGCCGCTTCACAGACAGGGACAGATGGACAATTAGATAATAGGCGTGAATGCACTTGGAAGGATTTTAAGATTGGTGATCCCATCAAGTTTAAGGGCACTGAAGGAGCGGTTGCTTTGATTCGCTGGTTCGAAAAGACTGAGAATGTGTTCCTCATGTGCAACTGTCCTGATGTTAGCAAGGTAAAATTCGCTACTGGTATGCTTTTGGATGAAGCTATGTCATGGTGGAATTCTTATGCTCAACCAATTGGTATGGAAAATGCCTACAAGCTCACCTGGGATCAATTCAAGAAATTGATGACTAAGAAGTTTTGCCCTCGTACCGAGGTGAAGAAGTTGGAAACGGAGTTCTATGAGTTGGTAACTAAAGGTGATGACATCGAGACCTACATTAGGAGGTTTCAAGAGTTGGCCGCGCTATGCCCAACTATGGTTCCCGATGATGAGAAAAGGTTGGAAAACTTCATTGAAGGACTGCCCGAAAGCATCCGAGGGGATGTGATTTCTTTTGATCCCCAATCAATGGAAGAGGCTATCTGAATAACTCAAAAACTCATGGCTCAGATAGTAAAGAAAGAAACTACTGTCAACAATAACAATAACAACGACAACAAAAGGAGTTGGGACAACAATCAGAGTGGCAATGCTACTCAACCACAACCAAAGAGGCAAGAAGTTGCCAAGATCTATGCTGCAGGTTAAGTTGAAAAGAGAGGCTACCAGGGTACCCTACCCAAATGCAACAAGTGTTAGAATCATCATAACCATGGACATTGTCTTAATCCATGTGGCAACTGTAAGAAGATTGGTCATGCGACTTGGGAATGCCAGTTTCCAATCATGGTCGGAGATCAGAAACCTCCAGTGACATGTTTTGGCTGTGGAGAAATAGGACATTACAGGAATGAATGCCCAAAACAAGGAAACCAAGAGAATGGGAACCAAGGTGGAATAACTCGTGGTAGAGCCTAGGTCATCGGAGGAGGGAATTGTCAACATATCAACAATGTTGAGGACGACAACAATGTTCAAGAACCAAGAACTTCTGCCTTAAAAATAAACGGAAATCTAAACCCTCTAGTGTTGTATTTCTTTTGTGTTTTATTCTACGTTCTATCGTATAAGTTTCATGTACTATTAACGAATTCCGATCTAATGAATGTTCTATCTTTTATCACCGCAATGCGACTCAAATACCCACATCTATTCACCGAGTCCACTCCAGAGACCAACACAAACTGAACTTCGGGACGAAGTTCCTTTTAGAGGGGAAGACTGTCATAACTCGTAATTTCAAGCCTTTTTCAAACGTCGAAATTTCATTATTCATCTCGGAGAGTCACTATTCATAATTCACTATTCATCATTTTTGGAGTCAGTTTGAGATTTTGAGAAGCGTTCAGAAATTTCACTATTCACATGACACTATTCATTCCCGGAGGGAAAGCACTATTCATGTACATCACTCATTTCATCGTAAATTTAGTTTACGGGTATTTAAATTCGCGTAACCGGATTGGTTTAGCTGCGAATTCATGCATCATCAGTAGGGACACTTCATACGGACTAGAAATAGTCTGCATATCATCACAATAGCATTTACATACTATTCCACTCGTAGGATATTCAAATTAACATTTTTGGTATATTTGACATTTTACGTATGTTTATTTTTAAGTAAACGTCAACATGCGATCAATAAATGTGACTAACACATCCGACACTCCCCACAATGATGCTAACATATTTTCATACTCAGTATAATGATATAAAAATTATATTATTAATTTACCCGGTGTTTTCAAATCAACTGCTACATTTTCCGTTAGGAGCTTATAACTCCGTCGGTTTGCGATATTTCAACCTGATAATTATTCTAACACCCGATTCTTGCTAGGAATATGATTTTACGATTTCTACAACTTCGTCATATTTTATTTCAACTCGTCACGATTTATTTTTAGTTAACTCGGTACCCGGCAACACCCAAGGTACACTTAAACCAACTAATACTTACACTAGGGAGACATAATCTTTAACTAGCCCAATTTCTTTTTCCCCTTTTCCCTAATTGCCGCCCCTTGCCCCCCTTAGGTCCAAGATTCACTTGATTTCATTTGACTCAAATATCTACACCAAGACTTTATGTTTATTACTTCATTTCTTGCACATTTTCTTAACCAACAAAGCTAGCAAAGTCTTCTCTCTTTCTCTTCTTCTTCCTATGACCGGCCAAGGCTACAACACCAAGCAAGAATCATTAATTTTTCAAGAACAAGTGATAAACAACTTCCATTAGTACTCCTTTTAGGATTTTGAAATAAAAATCCAAGGTGTTACTAGGTTTTCATCTTCAAAACTCACTAGTCCTTCAAAGTAAGTATACTAAACTCTTTTCCATAATTCTACCAAGCTTTTACAAAGTTGATATGATTTTTATACAAGTTTTACATGCATATGCAAGTTTATACCACTCTATTGATACTTTTATACAATTTTAGCCCTAAAAATCTATAATATGTAAACCCTTGATAGATTAGCTTGATTGATAATGTTTAGGGACCCATGACACCCTAAGAAGGTGTATGGTAGATTAAGGGATGTTTTGAAGTTGATTGGAGTAGATTTGGACAAGTTACAAACTAGAAAAATCAATTTTAAACACTATATAAAAGCTACTGTCCCTTTTTGCAAAACGTGGAAAAATCAGGGACTAAGGAGTAATTTTTGATCAAAGATTCAGAAAATACTTTCAAAAACGAAGCTATGGGCAAAAGAACAGATAAAAACAAGCTCATAACGAAGGAGATATGATTTTTCCAAGTTTAACGACGAAAAACTATTTTCTGAAAATATACTTGCTGTTGGACGACATTCGACGGACAAAACGAGGAGTTAGACGTAACCTAGAGGAGCCGAACTATAAAAAATGTGTTAGTACATGTTAATACGAAACCATGGATATAAAGAACGAGGAAAATGAGCTTATAACGACCAAGATATACAAGTTTCAAAACCAACAAACCATATTATTTTGACAGCCACTATTAGAAATAATATTCTACGTACTAAAAATTATATTTTCTAGTGACAACATTGAAGAGCCGTATTTCTTACCCATTGAAGCACGTATGACCAAAAGTTTATTTACACGACTATTAGATGTCATTTCAATGTTTTCAAAACGACGAGTTAAACACTAACACTTTATATACAATATATTACGACTAGTTTTGCAAGTCTAGTTAGACATATTTTTCCCAAGTTAAGGAAAACATTATACTTTAACAATAACTATCATTTCCAAGTTACGAGTGGTATAGACATCATGTGCATGTACATTCACTACATCACATTCACTACATCACTTCATAATCTAAGTAGATCATATTCATTCATATTAGGTTGCGGCTAGTGTTCGCGCTTTGTTGTCCCGATCATTACACCATCATTGTACCATCACTTCAGGTGAGTCATAGCACCCCTCTTTTACCGTTTTATAAATGTTTTAGGGGAGATACATGCTCAATTACATGTTTTCAACTTTATGCTCGTTTTACATTTAAACTCACTGTTCGTTTTACAATCAAACACCATGCTTGTTTTACTTGTAATGTGATTTGTCTCTTAAACATTATTATTTATTCATATGGCCTCATTGTCATCATTGTTTATATGGTCTCATTGTCATAATTGTTTATATGACCTCATTGTCATCATCGTTTATATGGCCTCATTGTCATCATTGTTTATATGGCCTCATTGCCAAAGATTGTTTATATAGCGGTATTGCTACACTTATCTTTGAATCTTGGTCCAAATATTACTTTTGTTCACATAAACCAAAACATATTTGGCAGTGGGTTGTAAACACACAGGTTGCAAGTCTTGTATGGGCGGGACTTGGAATTGAGTGGATTTACGATGCCTTTGCTGGGAAATCTTCATTCAAATGTTTTACATTACATTCTTTTTCACTAAACTCTATGAACTCACCAACCTCGTGTTGACACTTTAGCATGTATTTTCAGGTATTAAGCAATGGCACGCTACTGGAGGTTTTGGCAGGGCATGGCATGGTCATAGAAGACTCTGATATTCATTTGGGGACTGTTTTAAACTATTTTAAGGGCCTAATTCCGCACTACTTTTAACAATGTAAATTCAACACTTTTGTTAAACGATTTTATTCTACATGATTGAAGTGAAAACCATTTTTTTACTTGTGTTGTGATACCAATTGAGTTGCACCCCAGCGACATGTAAGCTTCCACTGGACCCGATTTTGGGGGTGTGACAACTGTCAAGAGCATCCCGCCTACCTTCCGAATGACGTTTGCTCAGGCGTTAACTGGGAGCCTTCGTAAGGTGGTGGCTACCCCGGGGTCTGTTGAGTCTTGGGTTAAGCTTTTGCTACTGCCACGGTGCACGTTGCAGGTAATCAGGCCAGCTTCTCGGCAGGAACGCAGGTCCGGGAACCGTAAGTCCTTGCAGTGTGGCAGCATCATGCGAGCTTTGGCTGTTTGGAAGGATGGGGTTGGCTTGGAGGATCTCGTTCTTTCCCTGCTTGCCCAGTCTTCAGAGTGCCCGTCGGGGAGGCTTTCTGTCAAAGATACTAATGAGAAAGGGGCTAGTATTAAACAATGTTTGCAAAAGGTGGCGGACGGGCACTTCACGGCTGTGGTTAAGATCTTATGCTCTTCTGGTGTTGCCCCGATTGGGGATACCACCTTGAAAGCCCTGATTGATAAACATCCCATCCTGGAACCCCCTAATCTGCATACTTTCTCGCCTTCTGAACATGCCCTACAGGTTGATGCCGATTGTGTTTTGGGATGTGTTAAATCCTTCCCTAAAGGGACTTCATGTAGGAAGGATGGTTTGAGGGCTCAACATATTTTAGACGCATTATCAGGATAAGGGTCTTCGACAGCTTCGGGTTTGCTTGCGGCTATTACCGAGGTGGTTAACCCTTGGTTGGGAGGGTTTTGCCCCAGGGTTCTTGCGGAGTTCATTGCCTCTGCCCCTCTAACCCCATTGCTTAAGCCTGATAATGGGATCAGGCCTATCGCGGTCGGAGCTGTCTGGAGGAGGTTAGTCTCAAAAGTCGCTATGCATAAGATTGGAAAAGAGATGGCTAGTCATCTAGGAGATTATCAATTTGGGGTTGGAGTTCCTAACGGAGCCGAGGCCATACTCCACAGCGCAAACAGGTTCTTGAATGCGTTTCATGATAATGCATCATTGGCCATGCTCACGGATGATTTTTCTAACGCCTTTAACTTGGTTGATCGTACGGCTCTCCTGCGGGAAGTATGCTCTCGTTGTCCATCTATATACCCTTGGGTTCAATTTCTGTACTCCCAAACCGCAAGATTGTATGTCGAGGAAACCTATATTGGTTCTACCACAGGAGTCCAGTAGGGGGACCCCCTCGGGCCCCTACTTTTTGCGCTTGTCTTGCACCCGCTTGTTCGTAGGGTACAAGAGTGTTGCTCTCTCCCTTTTCATGCTTGGTACTTAGACGACGGGATGATTATTGGGGAAGTGAATGAAGTTGCTAAGGCTTTGGATATTATTAGAGCCGAGGGGCCGACCTTAGGCCTTGTGCTTAACATTAAGAAAACTGAGGTCTTTTGGCCGTCGTGTAATGGAGCAAAAGTTCAGTCGGGGGCCTTTTCGAGTGGGATTGGGAGACCAGCAAGGGGAGTGAAACTCCTTGGGGGAGCTGTCAGCCGAGATGAGGGTTTTATTAGTACTTTGGCAGTCAAAAAGGCTCGGCGAGCGGTGGACCTGATGGAGAGTCTACGGAAGTTATGTGACCCCCAGAGCGAGCTTCTTTTGCTCCGTTCATGCATGGGTGTTGCTAAGCTGTTGTTCGGCCTCCGGACTTGTCAACCGGCTTTTGTTGCTGATGCCATATCCCTCTTTGACAAGGGGCTTCGGGATGCGTTAGAAGATATTGTTGTGTGTGGAGGTCCATATTTTGGAGATTTCCAGTGGAGGTTGGCGTCCCTGCCAAAACGATCGGGATGGTTAGGCCTTAGTTCTGCAGAGGACTTGCCAGCTTACGCTTTCGTGGCTTATAGGGTGCAGTCTTGGAAGTTACAGGACCACATTCTGCGAAATAGTGGTGTTGTGGGAATAGACTCTGATTACAAGCTTTCGCTAGACAACATTCACATCTCTCTTCCTGAGTTAGATATGAGTGTCTTTACTGATAAAGACACCGCCCCCATGAAAGCACAAAAAACTTTGGCGAATGCTTTTTACAGTAAAACCCTTCAAACTTTGGGAGAGAAGTTTACTATGTCCTCGCGCAGGCAGCAGTGCTTGAATGTCTACAAGGGGCCCATGCTCAATACTTTTTAAATGTTCTTCCCATTGAGGGGCTTGGCCAACATATGTCGGCGATTGAATACCGGGCAATCCTCAAATATCGGCTGATGATTCCTTTGTTCCCAGTAGACGAGCCATGTCCAATGTGTAAAAAGGCGCGTCTAGATAAATTTCGGGAGTACGCCCTCCACTGTAAGGAGTTGTCGGGGTTCAAATACCGGCATGACCTGGTTCGGGATGTCTTATGGGACGTGTTGAGGAGAGCTGGGATTTCTGCTAAGAAAGAAGCCCCTGTGAATTTTCTGACAGATCCGTTGGAAGGAAGGTCCACCATGCGCCCGGCGGATGTCCTCGTATTCGGTTGGGCAGGTGTAAACATGCTTGTGTAGACCTCACCGGGGTGTCCCCGTTGGTGGGGTTTCGGGACACGGGGTTCGTGGCTGGGCAAGCAGTTTTGAAGGCGGAGTCTAAAAAGGTGATTAAACATGGAACAGCTTGTTCGGAGAATCAACACGTGTTTGTGCCATTTGCTTTTGATACTTTTGGATCCCTTACCCTCGTGGCAACCCGATTCCTAGATCAGGTGCAAAAGGTTGTCCACAGTAATTCTCCGTCCTCCAAGAATCAAGGTTTTATTTTTAGTAGAGTAGGTTTTGATATTCAAAAAGAGGTTGCGGCGCAGTTTGTTGCCCATTTACCTGTTATGCGCTTGTAATTTCAGATGTATGAATTGATTTTCAAAGGCAAAAAAAACAAAAAAAAAAAAAACAAAAAAACAAAAAAAACTAGACAATAAAATATGTATAAGGTTTATATTTATCTTTATTATATTTATATCGAATTTCCTAAAAAAATTAGATATCTTATTCAATATATTTATGTGAATTAATAGTAAACATTATTTTGTTTGATAGCGTAAAATAAATTTCAAACAATTTTCCCTACACAATTTTCCCTACTCTAACATCTTTCTTGTCAAATTTATTTGGATGTTACCCAAAGACCTTTTAAAATTTGGAGTACTTTTACATTTTCATTCTTGTAGCACTTGAAAGTTAAAACTAGAGTATGAATAATGGATTCATTGCGGGCTTTAAGTGAATCCAAATTGGTATATGAGCCCACCTTGTTCTGTATCTTAAAAAGGACCAAAGCCTCTAAGCAACGCCCCCAAAATCCCACACTCCATCAGTAGTAACTTGTTTCTGAAACCCTAAAAATTTCAAAATGTCAGACAATATTCCTTTCGAAATTCAACTGGAGATCATTAAAAAGGTTCCTGATGTCAAGTCATTGGTTTGATTAAGGTCAGTTTCCAAAGCATGGAAGTCTTTTATCGACAGCCCCGAGTTTGTCGCTGCTTACGGCGCCCGCGACACTCACCCGCATCTTTTACTTTTAAGGTACAAAAAAGCTGGTGAGGTAAAATATCTTTCTTTAGTAGATGTTGAAAATGAGATTTTGACCCAACAACAAGACTTTGCTCCAAATGGTCCTTTGCTCATGAAACAATTTAAATATGAGATTGTAATTGGTAGCTCTTGTGGCTTGTGGTGTTTGTACGGTTACAAGGAACAACCAACAAAGATGCTTGTTATTTGGAACCCCTCGATCAGGAAATCCGTTGGTATTGTTGCGCCATGTGTGCTCAACAACTACCTTGAAAGAATTACTTATTTTGGTTTTGGGGTTTGTCCTTCAACTTATGATCCGACTATTGTTATAATGTCAATTCCCATGGGTATTTAGAGAAGAAAGACACGGATAAGTGGCAAGTTGGAATATTTACATTGAGCTCCAAGACTTGGAAGATGATACCAAGTAGCAATTTGCCTCGTGGATCAATTAGACTTAGATTGTACCCTAGTGTTGCTATAGATAGGTTTATTTTTTGGGCTGTGTATGATAGGATTGCTGCTAATCATGGTGTATCTCCATCAAAGAATTTGATCTTGTCATTTGATTTGATGGCCCATGATTTTAAAGAGGTACACCTCCCGGTTAGCATAGCAAACTAGGTTTCAGTCAATATCTCCATTTCTAAGCTAAGGGAGTCTCTTGTTGTATCCGGTTACACTCATGAGGTCAATGGACAAGTATATAGCGTATGGATGACGGGGGAAGAGGGTGGTGTTATAACATCTTTTACAAAGCTATTCAACATTAAGACACCTCATGATTCATGGGTTAGAAAAGTATTGGGATTCACAATGAGTGGTGAACCTATATTGGAAACTGTAACAGATGATGAACAGTTTGCTGCACTCGAAGTTTATGAACCATGCTCAGAACACATCGATAATCTTGGGATTTATGGAGAAGATGATTCATTCTTCATTTGCCCTTACAAGGAAACATTGCTTCTTGCTGAATTTCCAACGATTCTTGAGGGTGAAAATGATGGCTATGGTGCAAGATCTAGAGCTTGGAATGACGAGTTTTGGAAGATTACAATCGCATCAATGATATTCGGATTTATGGGGCTAGGATTAATCAAATTCTACCAAAGCTAATGTAAGTTTTACCAATACATGGGGTTACTGATGCACTGTATGTTGTTTGTCTCAAACATCATTTGGCTCATCTTTGCTCATTTAATTGTGACTAGGTTTAACTAACCCACTAGAGTTGCTGGGAATGCACTCTTAAACCATCAATTGACCTTAGAGAAGTCAAACATAAACTAAATTGGCTAAGTAAGTACTTATGGGCTGAATAATTCTCCTCTAGCTCGATATAACAGTACTCATTCATCTAATTGACCCAGTGAAGAAAACATAAATTAGAATGGCTAAACAAGTATTTATGGGCCGAATAGTTACCTTCCTATTATTATCTAAGCATTTTGGTTTTTACATAATTCAATGGACTATTGTAAATGTTATACAGCCGGTTTATTTGGATGGTCTTATTTTGCTAAATTGTTTTGTAGGGCACTAGGGCTAAGATGACCATTCGAGAACCAAACTGGAATGAACTGTCCAACCAAAATGAACTGCCAAATAGTGGTTCGGTCATCTGTTTTAATTATTTATGTGTTTCGGTTTAGGTTAGGTTTGGGTGGTTCGAGCCAAAACTGAAAAACCCACCTACCTAAACAACCGTGGGTCAGGTATATTGGTTCAGTTATCGTTCTTCGTTGTAACTTGTTTCAGTTCTTGGGTCGGGTCAAATTGGTTCGGGTCGTTTTGACCCGATCTCCTTACGTGTATAGGTGTAAAAAGGAATTGTAGAATATCGTGAAAACAAGGTGATCTCTTCAATTCATATGTTTTTGGTGTTCCAAATCTCAGGTGACTAAAGTTGGAGTAGCTTGCATCATTGTTCAGTTTGGTAGAACACTGAATTGGGCCTAACATAATTGCTTATACTTTAGGTCTAACATTAGCCATACGCTTTAATTAGTCATGCCAATTTATCAATCATTTTCCAGTTTTAAATGACGCTCGTCATATCAGAAATAAGGAATCATATGCCGAATTTGAATGGATACAATACAACTACGAGACAGGGTTTTGTGATTAAATTGAAACTTACTTATGTCCATGTTTGGTTTCATAAACAAATATATGAATGAAACCACCTTTAGGTAAATATGTGTGTGTGGGATGGTATTTGTTGCATTTGCATGATTTATTATGTACTTCATCTACTAAATGAAAACCACCTAAAGGTACTTTGTGTATGCTTATTTAAAGGGCTTAATGGTTTTTTGCTCATTGGAATATGTTTTAAGCACTTCAAGGGTATTTGGGTTAGCTTAATTCAAAAGAATTATGTCTTATATGGGGAGGAAATAAGCTAATAAGCATAATGGAAAGTTTAGTTAGTTTATGTGTTGTCTTATTTTTGAAGGTTGCTAAGTGACTAAGGAGGGAAAAGCTTATTTGGATTTTAAGGCTACATCATTTTGCATGGTATAATTCCTTTTCTACCCGCCTTTTTTTTCTATGTTTGGCCCTTTTTTTAGTGCACTAATAAACACATAAGCTATAGCTTATATCATAGTGTGACTTATGTCAAAGTCACACGCGTAAGTGATATTAGCCATGGTAATGTTTTCGTTATCTAATTAGTAATCGCGGAAACCAATCTAATCTGGACGGATTCTTACTAAACGATACAATAATGACATTACAACTCAACACTCATTGAACATGAAAAACACTATAATCAAAAATCTATCTTAAAACATTGTGTGTGCATGGAGACCTAAAACTAGTATATGATAATTTTTTTTTATTTAGTACTTCTTACGTGAAGTATGTTTTGAGTATCTTCGGTAAAATAAATATGAAAATACAAATTTTAGTTGGGAATTTTCGCAATGAGAAATGAGAACTGAAAGGGCAAGAATACCCTTATGTTTGAAGGTGAAAGGACAAAAATATCTTCTCATTTAATAGTTAAACAAAGTCAAACTAAAGGTGTTAGAAATATAGACAAAACGTGAAATAATTGTTTTATTTTTGGACATAATCCAATACTTTTTAAAAACTTAGACTAAAAAATGAAATATCCCACAATCCACAAAGATAAAAAAAAATATAGATAACTCACATTAAAATGAAACCTTCGATTAGTTTAATCGATACTCCTTCCGTCTCAAAATTATTGTCCATATTTCTCATTTAGGATGTCTCAAAATAATTGTCCGTTTTCCTTATTAAGTAAAAACTTGAAAATCTAGTGAAGGAGTATTCCATTTTAGTGGTTGAAAATTAAAGTGACCCCACTTTTATTAAACTTTGAGTTTTCTCTCTCATGATAATAATTTTGAGACGGAGGGAGTATTAGATAAGACATGTCAATATTTACTCTTTACAATTTTACATCTATATCATGTTGATTTTTGAGTAAAATACTATAGTAAAATCTTTATAAATTGATACTCGATAAACTTAATAATTTGTCAAGTTCCAACTTGGGATCAGTACAAATTTGGACACAAATCGATAAATTTATAAGATAACAATTTTTTTTAAACCATAGTGTATATATATTGGCTCCAAACAAACTATAAATTAATAATTATAAAAAAATTACACAATTTCTTCAATGTTTTGAACCTCGTAACATTCATTAGTATACATTCATTAATTTCTTCAATGCATTAAATTCATAAAATGTTAATTGCAACTTGTTTTTCTAATTTATTTTTCTTCTCTAACTAGTATATATTGTAACTAGTATATTGGACTTGTAAATTCAAAGGTCATACGTAAAACTTCTTTAAATTAATAAAATTTTAATTTATCGATATAATAAAATCTCGTTAAATTAATAAAATATTTCGGTCCCAATACTATTAATTTATAGAGGTTTTACTTTATTGCTTAATTGCTTTTTAAAAGTGTCATTAAATAAGTACTGTTCTTTTAAAATAGAGTAAATTGCATTTTTGGTCCATTTGGTTTGGAAAAATTGCATTTTTAGTCCTTATCTTTTCAAAAGTGTAGCAACCATTGTTATTTAAACTTTTACCTGCATATTCAGTCCCTGATTAGTAGGGATGGCAACGGGGCAGGGAATGTCGGAGATTGTACTTACTATCCCCATCCCCGTTTTACACTCTTCATCCCCATTCCCGTCCCCATCCCCATTGGAGAATTGCTTTACATCCCCATCCCCAACCCTAATGGGGATCGGGAATTCCCAATGGGGATCGGGGATTCTCCACCCTTATTAAATAACATAAAAATTCCACCAACTCGTCGAAAATATAAAAAAAAATTACTCATAAAGTACCTCAACAAACGTACATCGCACATAGTTATATATTAATTAGAACTTCAATTCAACTTTAAAGCATCGTAAACATTGTAACATCAAAGATAATATAAAAACAATATGTATCATATCTATGTATTCGGACAAAATAGTTAAGTAATATGTAATTGTTACTTCTAAATATCATATATGTGTTACTTCTAATTCTAAATCTAAATGTGTTTGATCCAATAAATATCATATATGCATATAAACATACATGTCGATACTCATAAACATATGTACATATACATATACAAGTTAATCGAGTATGAATAAAACATATAATTTTTAATTAATTATACACTAGAAAGATCGGGTTCGGGGATTTATGTTATCCCCATCCCCACCCCATCCCCGGTTTAATATTTTAGGGGATTCCCCATCCCGGGTCAACTCGGGGATTCCCCAGTCAAATCGGGTTTGGGGATCGGGTCTCTATTGGGTACGGATTTTTTTGCCATCCCTATTAGAGATCTAGTGAGAATATTAGTTAAAATAAGAATAATAAGAAGTAAGTGCAACCATTAAAGTCTACTAGCAGGGTACCCGCGCGTTGCGGCGGCGGGTATCCTGACATGTATTTTAGTTTATTATGTTCTTTTTGACAATAAATTTACGGATATCAAAATTTTCGTTTAGCTCGTGTCCGTTGGCTCGTGTCCGTTCAGGCTCGAGCCCGTTTGGCACGTGACCGTTCGGGCTCGAGCCCATTTGGCCCGTTGCCCGTTCAGGCTTGAATATTTGTATAATGTGCTTTATTATTTGTATTAGTGACATTTAATGCAGGAATTGTGTTTAAGTTGGTTGTACAATATGCTTGATAATTTGTATTTCTTATATAAGAGGTGTTTTAATAAGTGCATTAATTGTCTTTATTGACCAGTTAATTAATTGTATTTAATGTACATAATGTTTTATTTATTGTATTTAATGTTAGTATTAATTGTATATTAGAATTAAATACGAGGGGAATTTCTATAAGTAGTATTGGTTGTTGTACTTATAGCTTTAAAAGTTGCATTGCTTAATTTTAAGTATTTCTATTAATAGTAGACATTCCTCTATTATAAAGTTCCTGATGTAAAGACAATATCCCTTTCGAAGTTCAAAATGTCAAAATGTCAGACAATATCCCTTTTGGAATTCAACTGGAGATCATTAAAAAAGTTCCTAATGTCAAGTCATTGATTCGATGCAGGGAGGTTTCCAAACCATGGAAGTCTTTTATCGACAGCCTCGAGTTTGTCGCTGCTTACGGCGCCCGCGACACTCAGCCACAGTCTACTTTTAAGGTACAGAGATAATGTAGATCCTTATGAGGTCAAATATATTTCTTTAGTCGATGATGAAAATGACATATTGACCCAACAAGACTTTGCTTCAAATGCTCCTTTGCTCATGAAACAATTTAATTATGAGATTGTAAAGGGTAGCTCTTGTGGCTTGTGGGGTTTTTACGGTTACAAAACCAAAAGCACGGATACAGAGATGGTTGTTATTTGGAACCCCTTAATCAGGAAATCCGTTGGTATTGTTGTGCCTTGTGAGCTCAAAAGCCCTCGATCATTAAAACATTTTGGTTTTGGGGTTTGTCCTTCAACTTATGATCCGACTATTGTTGTAATGTCGTATAGGTATTTAGAAAAGAAAGACACGGATAAGTGGCAAGTTGGAATATTTACATTGAGCTCCAAGACTTGGAAGATCATACCAAGTAGCAGTCTGCCTAGTCAATCAATTATACTTGAATTGTCAACTCAATTTGCTACAGATAGGTTTATTTTTTGGGTTGCTTTTCATAGGTTTGCTGTTATTGATGGTGTATCTCAATATAAGAATTTGATCTTTTCATTTGATTTGATTACCCATGATTTTAAAGAGATATGCCTCCCAGATAGTATAACAAACCAGGCTTCACCATTTAGTATGAACATTTCTAAGCTAAACGAGTCTTTTGTTGTGTCTAAATACACCGACGAGGTCAATAAAATAGTATATGACGTATGAATGATGGGGGAGGAAGGTGGTGTTATGACATCTTTTACAAAGCTATTCACCATTAACACACCTGATTCATCAATAAGGAGATTATTGAGATTTAGGAAGAGTGCCGAACCTATAATGGAAACGGTAAAGAAGGGTGAACAATTTACTGCACTCAAAGTTTACGAACCATGCTCAGAACACATCAATGATCTTGGGATTAATGGAGAAAATGGTTCATTCTTCATTTTCCCTTACACCGAAACTCTACTTCTTGTTGATCACTCGGATTGTTGTGTCATTTCCAACGATTCTTGAGGGAGAAAATTATGGCTATGGTGCAAGATCTAGAGCTTGGAATGACGAGTTTTGGAAGATTACAATCGCATCAATGATCTTCGGATTTATGGGGCTAGGATTAATCAAATTCTACCAAAGCTAATGTAAGTTTTACCAATAAATGGGGTTACTGATTCACCATATGTTGTTTTTTCAATCACATTGATGTAACTGCAAATGTGATGCTTGATCATCATTTGGCTCATCTTTACACATTTAATTGTGATTATTGGTTCAATAATCCACTACAGTTACTGGGAATGCACTCTTAAACCATGAATTGACCTTATAGAAGTCAAACATAAACTAAATTGGCCAAGTAAGTACTTATGGGCTGAATAATTATCCTCTAGCTTGATATAACAACACGCATCCATCTAATTGACCTAGTGAAGAAAAGCATGAATTAGAATGGCTAAACTAGTATTTATGGGCCGAATAGTTACCTTCCTATGATTATCTAAGCATTTTGGGTTTTACATAATTCAATGGATTATTGTAAATGTTATACAGCCAGTGTATTTGGATGGTCTTATTTTGCTAAATTGTTGTCTAGGGCACTAGGGCTATGCATGACCATTCGAGAACCAAACTAGAATGAACTGGTCCAACCGAAACGAACTGCCAAGCACCGGTTCGCTCATCGGTTTTAATTATTAGTCTGTTTTGGTTTAGGTTAGGTTCGGGCCAAAACTGGAAACAAAATACTCACTAAACCGCCTAAATCTAACCTATACGAACCACAACAAAACGGAAACCAACTGAGTATATTGGTTCGGTTATCGGCTCTCCATTCCAACATGTTTCAGTTCTCAGGTCAGATGTGTTATATGAACTGGGTATATAACACATATGCAGAAAACTACGACATATTGTTTGCTTAGATTAGAAGTATATGAACCGGGTTCTTTTACAAGTTTCATGTTTGCATATTATGGTTTATAGTTATAAAGTTGCTAATGTGATATTTCTTTGTTGAGAATTTTGAAGGTTGTTTTGTTTGTTAATAGATTACGCCAGATATAAAACATGTAAGTACTTGATCTGTAAGAAGTTTTAACAATTTCGTAAATCTTTCATGATTCCAGTTATTTTGCAATTGCTCAGTATTTAACTTATGTACAAACCAAAACCAAAAAGCCCCGTCGCAACGCGGCAGGTGCCGTCTTTCTCGTCAATCATTTTCCGTATAAGTGACATATACAATACACGTGAATGTTGTACGAGTGCTTGTTTTATTTAGTCAATTGTACACTCGGTTCGTCTTGACTACTCTCCAATTGGCAGACATTTTCACTAAAAGAAGGACATAGATAAGTGGCAAGTTGGAATATTTACATTGAGCTCTAAGACTTGGAAGATGATACCAAGTATCAATCTGCCTCGTGGATCGATTAGACTTAGATCATACCCTAGTGTTGTTATAGATATGTTTATTTTTTGGGCTGCTTATGATAGGATTGCTGCTAATGATGCTGTATCTCGATCTACGAGTTTGATATTGTCATTTGATTTGATTACCCATGAATTTAAAGAGATAAACATTCCAAATAAATTAGCAAACCAGTTGTCACCAAATATGTTAATTTCTAAACTAGGTGAGTCTATTGTTGTGTCCACATACATTGATGAGGTCGAGGCAATAGGTTATTGTCTATGGATGATGGGGGAGGAGGGTGGTGTTATGAAATCTTTTACAAAGCTATTCACCATTAACACACCTAATTCATCAATAAGGAGATTATTGGGATTTAGGAAGAGTGGTAACTGGTGAACCTATAATGGAAACCGTAAAGGAGGACGAACAGTTTGCTGCACTCGAAGTTTATGAACCATGCTCAGAACACATCAATAATCTGGGGATTTATGGAGTAAATGGTTCATTCTTCATTTGCCCCTACACCGAATCACTTCTTCTTATTGATCACTCGGACGGTTGTATTATCTCCAACGATTGTTGAGGATGAAAATGATGGCTATGGTGTAAGATGTGGAGCTAGGAATGACGAGTGTTGGAAGCTTACAAAGAAGTTGTGGAGCTAGGATTTATAAATTCTACGGAAGCTAATGTAAGTTTTACCAATCCATGGGATTAATATGGTGTTTGTAACAATCGCATTAATGAACTGCTAGTGCAAGTGCTTGATGATCATTTTGGCTCATCTTTACTCCTTTAAGTGCTACTGTTAGCTCATATAACCCGTTGCACTCACTGGGAATGCACTCTTTCAACTATCATTTGTTCATTGAGAAGTCAAACATAAACTAAAATGTCTATGTATGTACTTATGCGCTGAATAATTTTCCTCTACTTTGATATAACAGTGGTCACTAATCTAATTGACATGTAGAGAAGTCAAACATAATTAAAATGGCTAAATAAGTAGTTATGTACCAAATAGTTACCTTCTCCATGTTATCTAAACACATGACCGAATAGGGTCTTTCGGTCATAAAATATGGATGCTTAAATCTGTTATACTCCCTAACAGTTTATTTGGATGTTATTATTTGGCTAAGTTGTTGTGTATACCAAAGTAGAAGGAATTGTAGATATATAGTGGCTTTAGTTGGAATGGTACTGATTGAGTGGCTCTTGGCTTTTTGAAACTTGACTATGATGTCTTTTTCTCAGTTTGCTTTTGTTATCAGCTTGTTCTTCACTTTTGGGTATAACAATATAATAGAATTGCAATTGAGGCTCTTTGATAATTACAAGTATAGGCCCAACATGGCACTTTTGGGAAGCTAACAACAGTCCAAAACACATGAATGTCATATATAACTTAGGGTTAAGTTGGTAGTTTGGTACTTTTCTCAAGTATATGTCTATATCATTTTTGGTAGGAAACAACATATAAGGAGAAATCTTAGGATACGTTTAGTTGAGGGAAAACACTCTTATTTTCCACAAAATGTTTTGTGGAAAATAAAGAAAACAGAGATTGCGTTCAAATTAGTGTTTTCCAATTAAATTCTCTACAAAACACAAAATTCCTATTTCCAAGTTTAATACACAAAACTACAAAACATTTCTTTTTTGTTTTCACCTATTTTCCTTTAAAATACACCATTCCGTTTTCGTCAATTTTTATACGTTTTCGTCGGTTTTTATTTGTTTTTGTCTGTTTTTCTCCGTTTTCGTCTATTTTTACGTTTTCGTCTGATTTTTTACGTTTTCGTCTGTTTTTCACATTTTCGTTCGTTTTTTTACGTTTTCGTCGATTTGTTTACATTTTCGTCAGTTTTTTTATATTTCCGTCTGATTGTTTACATTTTGTTCTGATTTTTTAACGTTTTCGTCCGTTTTTTTACGTTTTTGTCAGATTTTTTACGTTTTCGTTCAATTTTTCATGTTTTTGTCTGATTTTATAGGTTTTCGTCCGTTTTTTTACGTTTTCGTCAGAATTTTTACGTTTTCGTCCATTTTTTATGTTTCGTCAGATTTTTTACGTTTTCGTCTGATTTTTTACGTTTTTGACTATTTTTTACGTTTTCGTCCATTTTCTTTTACATTTTTGTCAGATTTTTTACGTTTTCGTCCGTTTTTTACGTTTTCATCTTATTTTTGACGTTTTTGTTTGTTTTTTTACGTTTTCATATTATTTTTTTTACTTTTTTGTCTCTTTTTTTACGTTTTCGTATGTTTCCTTACGTTGTTGTCCATTTTCGTCAATTTTTTACGTTTTCGTGGGGTTTTTTACATTTTTTGTCCGTCTTCTTACGTTTTTGCTCGTTTTATTATGTCTTCTTACATTTTCGTTCTTTCTTTTATGTTTTTTTTTTACGTTTTCATCTATTTTTTATGTTTACTTACGTTTATTTACTTTTTCGTTTGTTTTTTTTACGTTATCTTCAGACGAAACCTAAAAACACATAAATAAAAGATGAAAACGTAAATAAAAGATGAAAACGCAAAAATCAGACGAAAATGTATAAAATCGAAAGAAAACGTAAAAAAATCTGACGAAAACGTAGAAAAACTGACGAAAACGTAAACAATCAGACGAAGAAGTAAAAAATTTGACGAAAACGTAAAAGATCTGACGAAAACGTAAAAAATCTGACGAAAACGTAAAAAATCTGACGAAAACGTAAAAAAAAACGGGCGAAAACATTAAAAACGGACGAAAACATTAAAAACGGACAAAAACGCAAAAAAATGGGACGAAAACTAAAAAAAAACAGTTGAAAACGTTAAAAAACTGACGAAAACATAAAGAAACATAAATGTAAAAAATTGGACGAATACCTAAAAAGACCGAGGGAAACGTAAAAAAACTGACGAAAATGTAAAAACTCTAACGAAAACGTAAAAAACAGACGAAAACGTAAAAAAAAGGACGAAAACGTAAAAAAAAAAATACAAAAACATAAAAAAAAACAGATGAAAACGTAAAAAATCTTGCGAAAATGTAAAAAAACAAATGAAAACGTAAAAAATCTGATGAAAACGTAAAAAATCGGACGAAAACGTAAAAAAAACAGACGAAAACGTAAAAAAAACAAAACAAAAACGGACAAAAAAGTAAAAAATCAGACGAAAACGTAAAAAACATACGAAAACGTTGTTTGATGTTATATTTTACTTTTTTAATTCTTTATTTTCTCATATTAGATGTTTTTAGTTATTTTATAATTTAGTTGGTTAGTTTATAATATTTGTTTTTGTGTTTTGAAGATGTTTTTATAATATTATTAAGGTGAATAGTGAATTGAGATATAAAACAACAACACTTAAAACTGTTTTCTAGTTTTGCAAAATGGAAAACACAAACACATGTTTCTCAGACTAAACGCGTTTTCCAAATTTTCCATTGTTTTATGGAATCAAACTCCTTTCCTTTTTCCTACAAAACAAGAAATAGGAAATGAAAGAAAATGTTTTCTAATTAAACGCCACCTTAATATTGCTTTACAAAAAAAATTGTCAATATTATTAGGTTAAAGCAATATAAACATTATATTAACCATACTAAAAGTAGATGGGTCAAAACCGGCACTGCCAATATATCTGATGAGATTTTTTTTCTAGCAAGTTTGATCAAGGCCGTCAATGAAGTTATTGTCATGTACACAAAATATGGGACATATACTGATATAGAAGGTGTTCTTAAAATCCGAAAAATCAAAAAACCGAGCCAATACGCTTAATTTAAACACGAAACCGAAAAAACCCAAAACTTGAAAACCTGCTTATTAAGATTCGATTTCAGTTTTTGTTTTTAGTTATCCATGGCTATCCGAACGGTTTCTTGATATGTTTCTTTTTTGGATGAAAATCTACAATGTGTATTAATTTTAAAGGTGGCAAAATAGGTGGGTCGGGTCGGGTTTGGGTCACGGGTCTAGATGTGTTTGGGTCTAGATGAGTTTGTTGATGCAAATAATGTCTAAAAACGTTATTCCCATCTTTCGATACCTCTACGTTTTGATGATAACAAAATGTGAAAACATTTTACATCAAAATTAATGTGAACAAGTTTTTAATCGAAATATCCGATTTCTACGCAAATCACTCTAGGTATGAACAAGCAAAGTGATTACTTGACAAATGATCTAAGAAGTGAATTTGTGTTTTAAACTCTAAAAATTGTGAGGTGACAAAACATTCTTTTCAAAAATACATTTTACATATTATTTTTGAATTTTAAAGAAATGTTTTATTTGTAAAAATGATTTCAAAAATGGTTAACTGCTATTCCCCCCCCCCCCCCCCCCTAATTAGTTCCAAACTTCCCCAAATAAACCTTCACCACTAAAAACAAAAAGGGGAGCATTTTTGTCTGGTACGGTACCACTAAATTTATTGGTACCGTGTGCTATTTAGTGGTACCGTCCCCCATAACGGTCAAATTTTCATTTCCTATAAATACCACCTCACTTTTTAGTTTTTGACCACCCTTTTTCACACAAAACTTTATGTATTCCATCCTCCTTTTCTAGTTATATTTATTAGATCATTAGTTAGTTTTCTTTTGTTTAAAAAAGTGATTCTTTCATCCAAACAAATATCACCTACATTCCTCTACTAGTTAAGAGAAGAACACAAGGTGTCAAGAAGACACAAAGTGTTAGAGTCTTTGAGTAGTGCACTTGCATTACCTATTGTTTGCTTGATTGTATCTTGATATACATCAAGTGTTGTAGTCTTGTATTTGCTATCTTGTGTGGATCATTGCTAGTGTGTTTGAGTGTTGATCAAGTGGATCAAGGTAGATTGAGTTGATTGTGAGGATTGTGTAGATTGTGTGAGGATCGTGTGAGAAATTTGGATCGCGTGGATCGTGGTAGATTGGTACTAGCTAAGATTAGTACTCGACATCTAGCTTAGTGTCAGAAAATAACGTAAGCGACGTTGTACGGTTTTCTCCGCCTAAAGGGAGGTTGTTGACATAGTGCTTATAACTCTCGAGTTGGGTACTCGGGGAGTGGAGTTGGGCGAAGAAGAGCTTTGTGACCGAACCACTATAAATCACTTATCTTGGTTTGATCTTTTCATCTCTATTTCTTTATTTATTTCTATTGCTTGTTAGTGTTAGCTTGAGGTTGTGTTCAGATTGGTGTTAGTTGATTTCATCTACATACGAATCAAAGTTTTTCACAAAATAAATCTTTATAACTAGAGAAAAAGTCGGTAAACTATTCAACCCCCCCTTCTAGTTTCTCAAAGAGTTTTTAGAAGCATGAGTCTAAATGGTCCAGGTTTAGATGGGTTTTGGTTCAGTTGAAAAGGATTTTTTTTTTTTTTTTTTTTTTTTTAGCAAAAGATTAAAAAAAATAATAATAAAATAATTGACCCGCTAGACCCGTATATACCCGTTGGGTAATTATTATATAATTGAACTTTTATCAAATAACCAATTAGACTTATTTATAATATTTAGTAGACCCAACTAGACTCATCACAGACCATCCTCTACTAGATATTTACCAAATTAAACCTATCTTTACTAGATATTTACCCAGCTAGACCTATATTTAACCAATGGGTCTCAAATCGCCACCTTTAATTAATTTGCTTTCTTCCACAAAGTTGTTCTTACTGGTTGAAGAATTGAAGGATAAAACTTTTATATAAAAGGGACAAAATGAATGCAAGTGTTGTGGATGTGTAATTGTGTATGCTAATGAGGTGGGGTTATGAGTATTTGTAGAACCGTAGAGGGGGTGAATACGGTCTTTTCGGCTTCTTCGAAGTTTAATGACTTCAAGCCTCAAAGATCAACAAGTGGTTGTACAACAAATCCAACAACCACAATAAAAACCAATGTATATAAAGCATGTAAAGAGACACCACGGTATATACTGGTTCGGGATGAGGGGTTTATACCATCTGTACATCCAATTGCGAATTCACGACACCGATTCTATTACACTAGTATAATCCTTTCGGTGGACTACAAACCGTTACAATTCACTCCATCGATATTCGCCAATATCGATGCTCACAAAGAAGGAGTTACTCCCACGGTATTTCGCCCTCGGAAACCACCCAAAAGAATCTCGTGATTCGACTTAACCTAAGGTCACCAAGACCACTACCAAGACTTCCCACCGGAAGTATCAAACCCCAGCTAGATCCCCAATGATCTAGGCTTGGTCTCCAAGACACAAGACTTCCCTTACAAACAAATTGAAAGAATACGTGTTTGTTTATTCAACCAAGCCCTAACCTAACCTAGAGACTCGATTGTAGTAGAAAGGGTAAAGATAAGAAGACCCTCGACATAATCACAAGAGTGGATTAGGTTCTTGTGATTCTTCCCTTGCAAGAGATGTGTTCTTTCAAAGATGATAAGTGAAATATTAAGAACACAAGATGTAGACTTAGAGAGAGAAAAGAAATTAGAGAGAAAGAATGTTTGGCAAGAGGTGAGGAATACAAGAACCAAGAGTGGATATTTATAGGCCAAAATCCCAAAGTGGGAAAAAATAATCCGAGACTAGCGCGTTGCCTGGCGCGTCGACGCGCCGGCAACGTGTCAGGATTCCTGAACTATTTTTTCTTGGGATTTTGGTCTTTTAAGTATCCAACCTTGCTAAACCCCCTGTTGTACTTCACACATTGACCTTAACATTATTCATCCTCAAGGTCAACCAACTCAAATAGCCATTTGATGAAAAATCATTTTGTGAAGTGTGATGAGTCTCCAAATACTCATCATTTCTGTCCCATTTAAACTACGAAAACAGTTAAAAACACACCGATAAATCATATTATACTGCAAATATCCTTGGATTGTGTTTTTATATGTTTCAGGTACAAAAGGATTAAAAACAGATGGAAAAAGAGCAAAGTTTACACATTTGGCAGAATCAGTCCCTGAACTTTCAAGAAATGTCAAAAATGGTCCCTGGAAGAATTATTTTGAAGAAAAGTCAACAACAGTTCCCCATGAATCAAGGAATGACAAATTTTACTCTTGAAGTTCAAAATTGCAAAAATGGCAAAACGGGTCCCTCAAGTTTCCAAGTTGTCAGAAAATACCCCTGGTGTTCAAAAATGGAAAATATTCAACAAGGGTCCTTGTACTATTCATACTTGGCAGGAATAGTCCTTTTGTAAACTTTGGAAAAATTTCATTTCCAGTCCTTGAGAATGCAGGAATTACACAAATGGTCCTTGTAAAATTACAAATACCAAACCGGACCCTTAAATAAAAACCCACCCAATATTAAACCCAAACCTTAGTAATAAACCCAACCATCCCATTTTGGCCCGATCCAAATTTAAATCCCCAAGCCCAAACACAAAAGCCCACCCAACACCCCACTTTAAATAATAAAACGGGGTTGACCCTCGTTGACCCTTCTTCCCCAAACCTCACCACCTCCTGCTTCCATAACTCCACCTCCTTCTTCAACCTCTCTCCACCTCACTTGTCCCCTGTCAATGTCATCCTCACAACAAAACCCCATCCCCTGGGTTTGCACCAGGGGATGCCACATATCATCCCTACCTTCCACCTCCATCACCTACACCTAAACCTGCAACAACCTCTGCCACCCTGCAACTCCCACCACCCCTTATCCCTTCCAAATTTCACTTTCCAAGAACATTTAATGCACCACCCCCCTCCTACACGCAAACACAGAGCCAATTGGGTTAAACAGCTTTTCCCGCCAAAAACGCATAAACGGCTAGGATCACTCTCACTCATCCAATGATCAATATTAGTGCTGGGAAAGATCATGTGGGACCCCTGGAACCCTAAACATCACTATAAAAGAAGAAGAAGCAGAAGAGAGTAGAGTAGTAGTTAAATTAGTTTAGTTTTAGTTTAGTAAAATCAACTTAGTGTAATTTTGTTTCTCAGTTGTAATTCTTAGTTAAAAAAGGTTGTAATCAATAATTTTAGTGTAATGTTAACTTTATTTAAACTTAATTTCAAGTTTTGTTTAATAAATTCAATTTAGCATTTTTAAGTGAAATTGACACCTTCATTTAGATATTGTTAAATTGTTTTTTTATTGTTCCATTTAGCTCAACACAGGTTCCTTATGAGTTTTTAAAAAGCTTTCAATACAATTAAACTTGTTTTATTCAAATAATCAAAAATACTCAAAAATAGTGAAAAATCAAAAATAAATAAAAAAAAGAAAGAAGAGCAAAGGAGCCTGTTGGATTTTTTGAAGTTTCATGGTTTTAAAGCTTGTGGGAAGCTTTAGGTGTGGAATTTAGCACTTGGTTCCTTGTTCTGCCCAGAATCCATTTGTAAGCCTATTTCTCATTTCTTAGCAAGTTACTGTACATTAGCTTAATTATTGCTTATCTCAGCTTCTTTGTGCTTATTTGGTGATTGTTAGTTGTAATATTGCTTAAAATCAATAGATTGTTAATCAATATTCATAGTTGCTCATGTTTTTAGTTTAACTGCCAATTTAGTATTATTTTGAATCTTAGGTTGTTGTTGTTATTGTTGATGTTTGTATGCTCATTTCAGCTTATTTTATCATTATAAGTGCTTACACATCAAGTTCTTGGTTTAAATCATGCAATTGCTTCAAAAATCACAAAATCAGTGTACTATAGGGGTGTTTGGAATAGTAGTATTTACCGAGTTCTATTGTGTTTCAGTGGTTATAATTAGTTTATACAACTTACAATAGATGCTTATAAGTCATATTAACCATAAAATCTAGTGTTCATTACATAAATAGTCAAAATTCATTTTAATCTCATCACACAGGTTAACTGTTAGCATATTAGGTCCATTAATCACTCATATCAGTTAATTAGTTGATAAAATAACTTATTTTAGTCTTATTACATCTTATCATTTCATGTTCAATCAGTAAATTAGCTTTAAAGTTCATATAAGTCAACATAAGTTCAAAATACAAAAAGTCAAATTTGCATGTTTTGGCGAAATCCAAAATTTCAATGAATTTTCATGATTTTTGTGATTACAATTAGGCTTTGATATTTTTACAAGTTCAAGCCTATCAGCTAAAATCTTGAAATATCTTATTGGCTTATTTTTAGAATTTTAGTAGAGTGCTTATTTCATGGCTTATTTAGGACTGCAGGATAAAAAGTACCCTGTACCCAGGTTTTAGACCAGATTTCAATAGCCTCTCCTAGGCTCACCTGTGGGACCCACACCTTGATCCTTGGCTTTTTAGGAAGCCCTTCAGTATAGCTTATTGGAGGACTGCTTATTTTAGGCTTTGGACCTTTTGCCCCTAGCTTATTTGACCTTGAAATCTGTCCCATTTGATATTGCATACTGAGTTACTCAGTATTTGGACCCAACTTCATAGGACCACCAATAGCTTATTAATAAGCCATAAGCTTTGCTTATTGGCTTATTGGAAAGCTCTCCTGGCCAACTTTTCATATCAAGAATTAAATTAGACCTTTGAACCCTCTTGTGGACCTCACAGAGGGCTGCAAAGTCCCCCATTTTAGCCTGTTTGGTCTTTATGATTTGGTATTGTGCTTATTAGTGCTTAGATGCTTATCCAGTTAGCTTATTTAGTTGCTTTAGCTTATTTTAGGTACATCTCATTTAGTTTATAGCTTATTTAGCCTTTTGTAGCTTGTTTATAGCTTATTGCATCCAAATTCCTAGTTTAAAGCTTATTAGGCCTTCTGTGGAACTAATAAGCTCTCAAACAGCTTATTTTTTAGTTTCATAAAAGTTGCCTTTATTAAAGTTACTTATTTTTAGTGTTTTAATAGTTTTGTAAAAAGAAAATAAAAAAAAAATAGAAATTGCAAAAAGTGGGATTCGAACCTGGGACCTGAGCATACATGCACACATAACACCACACGCCTTAACCAACTGCCCTTGGAACTTTTTCAGGAATACTTTGCAAAATCTATTACTTATTATAGTTTTAGTTCTTTTAGCTTATTTTTGCTTATTTGCTTATTTAACTGCTTATTTATAAGCTTGTTTAACTTTTTATATTTTTCTTAACTTTCTGTCAGTATTAAGTATTTATATAAAAAATTTCGTAATTTTATAAAATAGTTTAGTATTTATAATAATTAAAATAGTTTAATTAGCTTTTAATAAATAATAAGTAATTAATTTCTTAAATAGCTTAAATATAATTTTTATAAACTTTTAATATTTTTTTATAGATTCCTGTGATGGTTAAGTAGATTTATAAAAAGTTTCATAATTTTATAACTTAGTTTAGTATTTATTATAATTAAATTAGTTTAATTAGTTTAATTAAGTTTAAATAGTTTTTAATTAATAATAATTAAATAAAAAGTCTAAAAAATATTTTCTTTTTCCATTAATTTTCTTTTATCATTTGGATTCCAAAAATATAAAATTCACATCCGTGGGATTTATATTGGTTAGAATTCAAGTTTTATTTCGTACAGTTACGTAGTTTTAATTTAATCATACGCGTTTTAGGTTTTTAAACGTTTTTAAATAATTTAGTTTTACGTTTTAATTAATATAGTTTATTTAAGTTATTTTGTTTTATATTTCCTTAGTGTAATCATTCACTCACCTTTATCCCTTTCCCATTCAAAATCACCCGATCACGAATCGTCTAAAATACAATTGCACGCCTCGTTAGGACTTAACGACCCGGGGATACACTGTACTCCACGGATTTATATCTTGCACTTTCTTCCTCACAGTTTGACCTCATTGACCAACATCCTTGGTTGATGTGTGACTGACTGTTTGGGAGGAGTCAAAGTGTTTAAGTGAAAACCATTTATCAAAGAAAGAAAGAATAATTGGATAAGGGTAGTTTGGGTATTCCTCACATGGCATAGATAAGAGAGAAAGAATATGCCATGAAATATTCCTTTGTTAGAGATAGAGAGAGAGAGAGAGAAGAGTTTGAGAAGTTAGGTTAAAAGATAACCATGGTTAGGTTGAGTGAGTTGGCATGGTTAGGGAGGAAAGAATATGCCAAGAATATTCCATTTCTTGGAGAAGAGGGTTAAGTGATGAGATGGGGTGAGAGGGAATGAGTTGTCATGGATGTGATTGGGAGATAAGAGAATATGCCAAAGGAATAAGGAATATGCTATCCTTGGTGAGAAAGAGGTGTGTTGAGAACAAACCATAGTTAGGTTAGAGAGTGAACCATGTTGGGTTAAAGGGTATATCCAAGGGAATAATCCATCCTTTGTGAGGTTAAAAGTTAACTGTTAGTGCAAAAAGTATGGATAACATGTAATTAGGTTTAATTAGGTGCGGGCCGTCCTTGGTGGGCCGTCCGCTGTGGGCTTATGCACTAATCCAAGTAGAGGATGAAGTACCCTGCACAAATTAAAGTAAACCGTTAGCCTTACCGTGGGGACAGACCCCACAATTAAGCTCCGGCGTGAGAGTAAGTACTCATGTTTGTTAGAGAAATGTTTGAGTTGTGATGGGTGAGAAAGTCATTACCTCGAGAATGCGAATTGAGGCTTCCTTTTATAGGTAGTGGAAATATTAGGGTTTCCTAATATTTCGCATATTGCTGTAGTGGCCGAAGTGGGACCCTTGTCGGGCAAGGGTCCGGAGCTTAATCGGTGTTTGTGGACGCGGATAGGTTTCCGGACTGGGGTTCGATCCGCGAGCGTACTTCGGGAGTGCCGCTTGTATGTGTCCTGGTTTGTCCGGACTGTGCCATGCTCATGACATGGGCTTTTAGCCTTATTAGGCTTACTAGGCCGGAGCCTGGTTGTGCTTATAGGGCCGGAGCCCGTTGTACTTATGGGCCAGAACCCGTCTTTGCTGATTGGGCCGGAGCCCAGTTTTGTTCATTGTTGGGCCGGAGCCCAGTTTGTGCGAGATAGTCTAGGCCCATTAGGCCTGCTATCAGTACTATACGTCATCAACTCCCCCCCAGTCTAGTGCGTTCATTGTACGCGTGCTTTGGTAGCGTGCGGTGAATGTTTCTAGACTATATTGCTAGTTGTTCCGCTCTTGGCGTAGGACCTTTTGTTGTGCGCGTCCTGAATTCTCTGCGGACGGTTTGTATAGGGGGGGGGGTCGACTGTTTTTATTCCTTCGAGGGAGCGGATGTTTGCTTTGTTAGTTGTCATCCTTATCTTTTATTTTCAATCACGGTCGTTGATTTTAGGCGCTTTTATGGCACGCGGCATTTATTTCGATCACTTGGTAGAATTACTTATAAATACCTAATGTAGCGTGTTGCCATTATTTCCTTTCCTTTCTCTTTCTTCCGCGCTTTTGTAAGATTTGTCTAGGCTTTATTTCTCGTTATCTTGTTACTTTCTACCTTGCGGTCATTAGTTATGGCAATAACCAAAATCATGGAAATTGGATGCCATCTGACGCAAGGGAAATTAGACGACTTATGCTGTGATTGCCATATTCCATCATTCGTCAACCCTATTTTGCCAGATCCCGGTCAGACTATCAACCAGTATCCTCCGGGGAAGATTGGTTTATACAGTCGATTTTTGATTATGCTAATCTCCGCTTGCCTTTTTTGTGTTCTTTGTTGATGTTTTAAGACATTACCATATTAACATCTATCAGCTTTCCCTTTTTGGTGCCTGTAAGATTTCTCACTTTGAAGTTGTTTGCCATGCCCACAACTTTGCTCCTTCGGTTGGTCTTTTCCGTCGTCTTTATGTTAAGTCTATAACGAACGTGATGGATCTAAACATACACTCCTTGTGTTAGAATGATACTTTGAGTTATACTACCAAGTATGCGGAATCTACTAAGTAATACTTAGAAGTTTGTTTGTATGTAAAAACAGTTGTATATGAATGAGAACAATGTATGAACCAAACTGTTAGCTCCAATATTATTAGAATAATAATACGAGTGATCTTTGTATCACTAGGGTTACAACCTTGAAGCTCTAAGAAAAACGTATGTCGTACCTTAACCTAGAACCTCCTTTTATAGCACAAGGAGTCCTCTTCTACAAGATACGTACAATGCTAATAGAATAAGATATACACAAAATCTATTCTATATTTATCTATACAAGTTTCCTAACAGTTATCCTAACAGTAGTGGTAATAATATGTACTAGCAGTGGTAATGAGTTTCCACTGCTAGTGCATTCTTCAGCAGTTGTAATTTCCATACTAGCCGTGGTAACTGTTAGTATAATTCCCAACAATCCTCCCCTAAACTTATGATTTCCATGTAAATCCATAAGTTTCTTCAATTTAATCAGCATCAATGAGGATATAGGGAATTCTTCCAAACACTTCATTTTCTTCTTAAAGCCTGCATAGCTCTTGAACACTAATCTTGTATTTTCTGAATCAAAGCTCTAACTTTTTCAGTGTCTTCATGAACTCTTAATCTTGATGTCAACATTGCAGTAAGAGTTACTGCTCTAAGTGGATATTCCTTCTCAGCAAACATGAATACATCCACTCCAGCTATTGTAGAAACATGATGAACCTCACATGAATCATAGTATGACCATGTGGTATGCAAATCTTTAGCTTCAAACTTCCAGTAACTGTCTTTAAGATCTGGTTCATAAAGTCTCCTCAAATCAACCCATAGCTGCATTTCTTTCATATCTTTGAGAGTATCAGCCTTGAATCTTTCGTCAACTAACTTCCAAAGCATATCAAGATCACTTCTGTCACAAGCTTTAATAAGATCTTCAAATTGAATGAAGGATGAAGTTTCACCTCCCAACCTTGTAATCTTCCATGTTGGATCAAAATTCTTTGCTGTATAAACTTCCCAATCAATAATTGGATGCCTTACTTGTATAGGATCTGGGTAGAAATCTTCTTCTTCAATCACCATCATGGCTCTCATATGATCTTCTGTAGGTTTCTCAGATTGAGATTCCTTTTCATGAACAAGCCTTGCCTTTTTAGTGACATTTTGTTCAGTACCTGCAGCTTTCCTTTTAGGAAATTTTCTTTCTTCTTCAAAATCAATAGGAATAAAATCACCATCTTGTCTTTTGAGCCTGTAAAAGATCCCTTCAATCCTATCATGAGACATGCCTTTGAATTGAGACATTTTCCAAGTCCCAACATGACAGCAATAAGTCTTCATCTCTGCAATCACTTGTGCCTTGTTTGGTTGTCTTTGCTTCTTTTGACCTTTTCTGACTTTTCCAATAACCTCATCAAGTGCTTGTTGATTCTTCATTTGAATAAAATCAGCTAATTAAGCTGTTCTCTGTTCTTCTGTCAAAGTCTTGTTAGCAATGACTCCTCCCGAACCAACCAGTCAACCGTGTGCGGTCAGTAGGCCCACCCGGGAGGGAAAGTCAATAGATAAAGTCCATGGAAGTATATGAAAATCCCCGGGTCGTTATGTCCCAGCGAGATTGCAATTGGATTTGAAGACGTTTAAAGTGATCGGGTGATTAAGGCAAAAGCAGTCAACTAAAGTCAACCAAGGATGTGGTCAATGTAGTCAAACTCCTTGGGCTCAATCTCCGTGGAATATAGTGTTTCCCCGGGTCGTTATGTCCCGACGAGGTGTGATGGTATTGAAAACGGATTTGTGATCGGGTGATTCTGAACAGGAAAGGGGTTTGAGTGATTTGAATGATTACACTAAGGAAATATAAGTGAAAACAACTTAAATAAACTAAATTAACTAAAACGTAAAGTTAAATTACCCTATAACATGTTTAAAATAAAAAACGCGCGTTTACGTTAAAAAATAACGTCAACGCACAAAATAAAAAGTGAAACGGGAGCAAATAAAATCCTACAGTTATGAAATTTATATTTTTATGATCCTAATGATAAAAGAAAATTTTGAGAAGAAGAAAAATAATTTTTTGACTTTTAAATTATTTATTACTAATATAAATAAATTTAATTATTAAAAATACTAAACTATTTTTGAAAATTACAAAACTTTTTCTAAAATTACTCAATGATAACAGGAATGTAAGAAAATTATAAAAAGTGAAAAAGCTATTTTGATAAGCTAGAAATAAGCTTATCAGTATCTAGGCTTATTTAATAAAAGACAATTAGAACTACTATAAGAATTAAAGGGTGCAAGTATTAACTGAAAAAGACCCAAGGGCGAGTGGTGAAGGTGTGGTGTGGTGAGCTGGGTGGCCAGGGTTCGAATCCCAGCAATGCACTTTTTTGCAAACTATTTTTTTTTCTTTTACACAAACCTTTTAACTACAACAATAACCAACTTTTGTAAAAGGACTTTTATTGAAAAGCTTAAAATAAGCTTGTGCAAGCTTTAAAAACTAACAGTGGGTATTTTTTTGTTGCTCAAGTGAGCTTTTTGAAAATAAGCCAAACCAAATAAACCAATAAGCAAAATGAGCAAACACAAATATGACTAGATCAATGAACAACAACAAGCAACAACAATACAACAAGATCAAATGAATCCAGGAATCAAAACAAGCTCAGTTAACTACTGATGCTCATCAGCATACACAAGCAGCAGCAGCCAAAATTAAGCCAAAAGAAGGCTCAAATTAAGCTATCTAATAAGCACTAATGGGAAAACTAAAAGCAATGACTTAAATTCCACCTAAAAGGCTTTCTAAATCAGCAAAAATCACAACCTTAGGCCAAGATTTGACCAACTTATGGTCAATTGAAATCTTACAAAAACCTGGGTGCAGGAGAGCGGTATGGCCTGCAGGCCTGTTTGGGCAATCAAATAAGCACTCAACAAAAATCTGAAAAATAAGCTATTGGTGGGATTCAATAGCTTAGGTGGGGACTATAACTTCTGAAAGTTTCAAACCCTGAATCCAAACACAAAAATCAAAACAATTCATGCAATTTTGGTTTTTCTTTACAAAAAGTAAATTTGACTTTTCAAGCAATTTGACACAAGTTGACTTATATGAATTTAGACTGAGCTTAGATGATTACTTAAGTTATAACTAGCCTAAGTGAAACTAAATCAAGCAATCCTAACTATTTCTAAGCTAGAATCAAAGATTTGATGCCAAATTCCTTCAAAGTTAAGCTGCCAAAGGAATTTAAGTGAGAATTTGACTTTTTTGGCTATGAACACTGATTTTATGCTTTGACTAGTTTCTATAGTCCCTAAGTGTGATATCTAAGCAGGGTTTAACCACAAACAACAATCAAATCTCAGTCAAATTCTCTAATCCAAACACCCCTTAAGTAACTTGAAATGAAAAGTTTTCAAGGCAAATCAAGAATCTAATTCAAGAAAACTAATAATAAACTTAAACTAACTTCAAACCAACATAATTAAACACATATTAAGCCTAGATTATAACTAATAAGCAAAGACAAGCAAAATGCTAAAAATTATTATCAAAATGGTCTTACAAGAAGTCCAAGCCAAGGATTGAGTGAGAACCAGAGCCAAGTACACAACCTAATGTCCCCCATGGGACTCTAAACCATATTCCACTTCCATATCTGCTACTGCTTGTTCTTCTCTTCTTCAATTTTTTTATATTTTTGTGATTTTTCTTTGTATTTTTTTCTTTTTTCTTTTCTTTTCTGAGTTTAAGCTTTCTTTTGACTTCAAATAACTTTAACAAGATTTAGAGAAGCTACTGAGACTAATTAAGATGCAATTGAAGAAAATAATAAGAAACTTAAAACTTTAAGTAAAAATTCGAATTTCTTAAAATTGAAACAATAATTAGATTAACTTGAGAATTTGGAAATACAACTGAAATTAAGTCTAAAAATAAAGAAAGATACAAAGAAAGGGATTACATAAATCTAACTACTAATTTCTATTCTACTACTAATTAAACTAACTAACTACCATTAACTAACTGCCTTCAACTCTGTCTTCCTCCTTCCTTTTATATTGATCCTTTAGGGTTTATGTGACCCACAAGTACTTTCCCACATCTTTCTGAGCCGTTAGATGGGCTTGTTTTGATCTTAGCCCTTGAACTCAGTTTTGGCGCCAAATTGGATTTGGTGGAATGGTGACCTGGAGGAGGGGATGGTACAACAGCACATGGGATTGACTTATGGGGTTGTATAGGGTGGCTGAGTAGGGTTTTGGGGAATGGAGGGGGGACAAGTATGTTTGGAGATGGTAGGGTAGGAGCAGGGAGAGGGTTCACGTGAAGAGGGAAGAAGGGTTTGACTAAGGGTTGACCGAGGGGGAGTATTAAAAACGAGGGGTTTTTATTCTTTTGTGGTGGATTGGGCTTGAGGTTGGGTCAGGAAGGTGGATTGGGTTGGTGGTGTAAAAAGGGTGGGTGTTTAGTGTTGGATTGTGTCTGTTTGGGTTTATAGTAACATTAGGTCCGTTTGGTTTAAGTATAAATTACCGCAAGGACTAAAAATGCAAATTCTGATAACTCAAGGGCCTGGTTTGTAATTTATCCAAAGTTGTTACAAGGACCAATATTCTCACATTTGAATAACCCAAGGACCTAAGTTGATATTTTCCAAAATTAAAACACCCAAGGACCATTTTTGCCAAATTTTCAAAGTTGAGGGACCTTTCTTACCATTTCATGAAAACTTTCATCCAAGGACCAATAGTAACCATTTATGATTTCCCAAGGACTTAAGTTGACTTTCCTTTAAAAACAAATGCTCAGGGACTGATTTTGTCAAGTTTTGAAAGTTGAGGGACTGAAACTGCCAATTATGCAAACTTTGTTCGTTTTTCATCTGTTTTTACTCATTTTGCTTCTGAAACATATAAAACACAATCCTGGGATATTTTTTGTATTTTGATGCATTTTTGAGTGTTTTTAAATGTTTTGCAGTTCAGATTTGACCAAAAATGATGAGTATTTACACACTCATCAATCCCCCACACTAAACTATTGCTAGTCCCTAGCAATCTTTTGTGGAAATTTAATGGATTTGAAGTCTCTTTACCAAAAGCCATTACTTCTGGAGTAGCCAAATGTTTTAGTATATGATACTTTGGTACATTGATAACCAAATGATTTTAAGCAAACCATCAGCTGTTAACGGATTTGATTTGTCTTTACCAAAAGCCGTTTGCTTTTGGACTAGCCAACTCTTTGATAGAATACAGTTATCATCTTGGTGAGTTGATTACCAATTATGGTTTTCCACTGCCTTTACCACAAGCCATAACCTTGTGGGCTAGCCAACTCTTTACTTTTTAAGATATGGTGAGTTGAATACCATACAATTTTTGGCAAATTGTCAGCCATAAACGGATTTGAGATATCTTTACCAAGAGCCGTTTGCTCCTGGATTAGCCAGTCCTTTTGTGGTTTAGACATGGTGGACTGATAACCATAAAAATTTTGAAATAAAGTGAAAAAAATTTAAAATTTTGGCCAAAAACGGGGGTACTAGAAGGTAAAATGTGATCAAATTCGCTAGAATTTCCCCCACACTTAGAATTGAATATTGTCCTCAATATTCAAAGTCCCGGCTATTATGCCGACTCTTTGAACGTAAAAGGGCAACATTACTAGCTAAATGTGGAAATACCATTTTTCACTTTATTTATATACATACATACATACACTCAAGATGTTAACAACAGTAGGGGTAACTCCCCCACACTTAGAGGAGGAGGGATATCACACACATGATCAAGAATTCCCTGTGACTCTCTTGGGATTGGGACAAGGTTCTCAACACTAGAATTTATGAATTCGTCCGATTCCTTTTCAGGAACAGTGTTAAGATGCTCGTCTCCCATGCTCAGAGAGTGAGTGGGAACCTCGGGTGTGATAACAGCAGATTGAGATGGAATCTCGACTGATGGTATCTCATCTGATGAATATGATGAATCTTTATAAAATTGAAGAATATCAAGTGTATCTTCATCATCACTGTCATCAGGAATAAAACGGAATTGAGAGCTAGATCTGGCTGCTTTTTCTTTTTCAATTGATTCCCTAATAGATTTTTCAATGGCATATTGGGAATTTATTTTAGCAGCCTGTTCTTCAGCTAACAATTCTTCCATGGATTTCTCATGTTGTTTATGACCAAGAAACTCATCATGACAAGTGTTTAATAACACTTGTATTTCTTGTATGTCTTGGATGAAATCATGAGAAAGAGGTTGTGGTGGTGATTGGTTAAGGTAAGGCTGTGGAGGTTGATCAAAATGACGTGTGTCATAATTGTCATAAGGTTCGTGCTCAAAGATAGGTGTGTTCCAATTTAGGCAATCAGAGCTGAGATGTAAACCTCCACAGTATGTACAACAGTTGAACTGCTGTGACTGATTTTGTGAGTTATGTGGATATTGGTTAAAACCAAATTCGTAATCGTTACAAGGAACTTGCTCATGGAAGAGCTGGTTCCCAGTTTGACAATTAGAACTATCATGAGGACCTCCACAATACTCACAAGGAAAACTCGGTGTATTTTGATACGAAGCATTATTGGAATTTGGATAATATGATTCTTGCTCGTATGAATGTGATGGGTAGTTGTAAAAATTTGAAGAGTCGTTGAATGAGTTCTGATTAGGATCATAAGCAAATGAATTCCTCGAACCACAAAACAAACAACTTCCGTCTCGAATATCATTACCACATTGTTCACATGTACACCAACGACATGGCAAACCGAAAAGCGGCTCACCACAACCGACACAAGGAATAAAATCCGGAGGTGGGACAAGTGGTGTGCTCTGAGAGCTAGGAATTTCCACCACTTCCGTTATGGTCTCTGGTTTTTGTTCTTGATAAACGTGAAGATTAGGCAAGTCGTTCTTTTTAGTCACTGCTCTAAGCTCTGTACATTTGCTTGACAAACTTTTAACCGTAAATCGTGAAAGGTTAGGATCAATTCTTGATGGTTTGTCATTAATAGCACGTATCTCGGGCTGTGAAGGGTAGTTGGAAGAATTTGGTGAATCATTGAGAGACTTTTGATTTAAGAACAAATTGCACACAGTACAAAATCTGTTACTACAATTATTTCCACACTTCTCACAAATACACCGGAAACAACGATAGCCGTTCTCAATCGGGCTTTTACAATGAAAACATGTGTAGCCGAGAGACGCCATAAGAATTATACATGAGAGAGGTATAAGAAGGTAGAATCAAACGGATAGAGGGTAAGGAAAAATATTTTTGGTAATCGTTTTGAAAGACCAAATCGTTTCCTCGTGGATCACACTCGGTAATCTTTGAGTAATCTGATATGGTAAACTCTACGATTTGTTTTGTTTTTATATAAAAATAAGAAAATATGAACAAGGATGGATAAATATACAAGGAGCGTATATGCAGATTCACTAATCTGTAAAACCGTTTAAAATACGCGCTCAACCTCCCCGGCAACGGCACCAAAATTTGACTCCTCCCGAACCAACCAGTCAACCGTGTGCGGTCAGTAGGCCCACCCGGGAGGGTGATTGAGGCAAAAGCAGTCAACTAAAGTCAACCACGGATGTGGTCAATGTAGTCAAACTCCTTAGGATCAATCTCCGCGGAATACAGTGTTTCCCCGGGTCGTTATGTCCCGACGAGGTGTGATGGTATTCAAACGGGTTTGTGATCGGGTGAATTTGAATGGAAAATGGATGTATAAGTGAGTGAGTGATTATACTACTGAAATATAAAAGGAAATAGCTTAAATAAGCTATATTAACAAGACTGTAAAATTAGAAAACCCAGAAACGTTTAAAACTTAAAAACGCGTACGTTCAGTTTAAAGTTACGTGAACGTACAAAATAAAACGCGAGTTTTTGTGAAATAAAATACCTACAGATATGAAAATTACATTTTTACAATCCTAATGATAAAAGAAAATTTTGAGAAAAAGAAAAATAATTTTTACACTATTTAAATAATTATTATTAATTAATTACTATTTTCTAATTACTTATTAATTATTTAAATTAACCTAAATTATAACTAATTATGAAATTACACAAAAAATATGAAAATTAAATTTGGAAAAATCTAAAATATTTAAAAACTAATTTTAAAATTAAAATTATATTTTTCTAACTTTTTATCTAATTATTATTAATTAAAAACTAATTATTAATTATTTAAAACTAAATTAAATTAAGAAAAATAGAAAATGAACAGTGAAAATTATGAAAATTTTCATAAAATTATTTTGTATTATATAAAAGCTAGGAAAATATAAAAACTAGGTAGTGCTTAATAAAAACTAATTTTGCTATTTAATACTTAAATATTAATTAATAATTAATAAAACTAATATTAAATCTAATAAATACTAAATGACAATATAAAATTCTGGAAAAATTACTAAAAATACTTTAATATAAAAGAAAGTTAAGAAAAATATAAAAATGCAAATTACTTAATAAAAAGCTAAAAAGGAAAACTAAAAAGATAAATAATATTAAATAGAAACTATCACTTAATTTAAAATTTGATTTTTCTGGATTTTCTTTTTGCAAAACTTTTTAAATACTTAAAATATAAAACTTTAATAAAAGCACTTTGTCTGAATCACAAAAATAAGCACTTGATAAGATCAAGTGCTTAACAGTTTTGGTTTATTAGATTATTATGACTTATGAAACTTTGAAAAAGCTACCCACAAGCCACCACAGGGGTAAATAAGCTAAAACAGATGATGAGAAACTTGAATTAAGCTAAGTGAGACAGAAAGGCACAAGAAAATAAGCTAATAAAAGTAATAAGCAAAACCAAATACACCACAGTCCACACAGGCCAAAAGGGCCAAGTATGTAGGCCTGTGGGGCCCACAGGGGAGGTTGGAAGCCCAAACTAATGGTGGAACCAAGAAGCTGAGCTTATGGCCTTTCTAAAAAGCCAATAAGCTGGCCATGGGACCCACAAATGAAGTCAGGGGAGGGCTTGGAATATGGACATAAAAGCTGATAACTCAGCGGAGTGCATCCCTATCAAATGAGCTTTAGACCCAAAAATAAGCTAAGGCCCTTGAAGTTTGGATTATTGGCTTTCTAATAAGCCAAAGATCAAGGTGTGGGGCCCACTAGGGAAGCCAGGGCTTGCAAATGAAAAATGGCAAAATCAATGGTGACTTGGTGCAGGGCATGCTGATGGCCTGCAGGCCTGTTTGAGAAGCTTAAATAAGCACAAGGAAAAATCACAAAAATAAAAACTTAGCTGATTCCTAAAGACTAGCTGACCTAGTTTATACTCAAGAAATTTCAAAGCCTAAAACTCAACACAAAATTCACAACAATTCTTGGAAATTTGGAAATTCTGACAAAGAGAACTTTTGACTTTTTGATGAAACACTTAAATGTTGACTAATTTGAGTTTAAATCTAATCCTAATGACTGAATTAGATGTATTAAGCACTAATGAGACTAAATAGGGGTAAAATAACAACTATTGAATGGAAATGGTGAGATTTCACCCCCTAAAACTTAACAGATTACTAATAAGATGGATTGTTGGGTGATTTTGACTTTCTGAGGTTCAAGACCTGAGTTTGATGGGTATCTTATACTACAATGACCTAATGTGAGTTATTATGACCAATGGATACCTCTGAAACAATCACTAACATGGATTACTCCCTAAAACCAAACACTACCATACAAACAGAAATGGCAATTGAAAGAAGCAATTATCTTATCTAATCCATGGAATTGACACAATCACATATTTTAAGCTAAAGTGAATATAACTAAGCAAATACAAACAACAATAATCAACAAAAATCCACAATTCCAAATTATGCAAGTTTTATTTGAAAAATTGAGATTGGAACTTACTATCTGTTTTGTGCTCAAAACCATAAGAAACTCAGTTTTTATACCACCTACTACTTCCCATGAGGTTCTAAACCATGGCATTTACCATCTTCTTCTTCCTTCTTCTGTTTCCTTTTTTATTTTTCTATTTATTTTTATGAATTTTTGGATTAGTGATATGGAACCAGTTACAAAGCTTAGTATGCTTGCAAAAACTTTTCAGTGAGCAAACTGAGCTTAATCAACCAGATTACAACAGCCTATAACAAATTGAGAGTGATTTGAGATTTTTATGTAAAACTGCAAATTTGAAATTTAAATAACAAGATATGAAATTAAGGTTCAAGGAAGTTAAAATTACACTAGGAATGTTGATTACAACTGATGTAAACCAAAAATTACAACTAGAGATGAAATTATAAAAACGACATAATCTATATTAAACTAAAACTAATACTACTCTAATTATCTTACTTCTGCTCTCTTTCTTCTCTTTTATAGTCCCTGACACATCTCTCTTTCTTTCCCTCTTTATTTTTGAGCCACAGGATGAGTTGAAATGATCTCAGCCCTCCAAATTGTTTTTGGCGGGAAAATTAAGTTTGGCAGGTTTGAGTGGTTTAGGTGAGGCAGGTTAGGGGTAATTAATGGTAAGGGTGAGTGGGAGACAAGAGAGGGGGAAGGTGAGGAAAATGGAGGTGAAATCATGGAGGAGGGGGGGGGGAGCAGGGAGCGGGTAATCAGGGGAAAAGGATGATGAACAGTGGGTAGTGTTGGGGTTTGACTGTTGTTGACCGGGGTATAATATTTAAACGGATTAGGGGGTTTGGGCCAAGTAGTGGGCTTAGGGTTGTGTAGGGTGGACTGGATTTGGTTTGGTTTGTTTATTTATTAAAGCTTAGGGTCCATTTGGTTTTTAGTAGTTACAAATCACAAGGACCCAAAATGTAATTAATCTAAAATTTAGGGACCTGATTCGTACTTTCTCCAAAGATATCATAAGGACCAATTTTCACTATTCCAAGGACCTTTGTTGTTTTTCATCCAAAGTTTAAACATCCGGGGGCCATTTCTGCCAATTCTGAAACTCCAGGGACTAAACTTGTAAATTTTCAAAACTTTTCACCCAAAGATTATTTTTAATAATATTTGACTTTTAAAGGACTTGGGTTGACTTATCTTTCAAAATAAAAGCTCAGGGACTAATTTTGACAAGTTTTGAAAGTTGAGGGACTGAAACTGCCAATTATGCAAACTTTATTCGTTTTTCATCTGTTTTTACTCATTTTGCATCTGAAACATATAAAACACAATTTTGGGATATTTTCTGTATTTTGATGCATTTTTGAGTGTTTTTAAATGTTTTTGCAGTTCAGATTGACCAAAAATGATGAGTATTTACACACTCATCAATCCCCCACACTAAACTATTGCTAGTCCTTAGCAATATTTTATGAAAATTTAATGGATTTGAAGTCTCTTTACCAAAAGCCATTACTTCTGGAGTAGCCAAATGTTTCAGTTCAAGTAAGAACTATGGTACACTGATAACCATGTGATTTTGAGCAAACCACAAGCTGTCAACGGTTTTGATTTGTCTTTACCAGAAGCCGTTTGCTTCTGGACTAGCCAACTCTTGATGGAATACAGTCATCATCTTGGTGAGTTGATTACCAATTATGGTTTTCCACTGCCTTTACCACAAGCCATAACCTTGCGGGCTAGCCAACTCTTTACTTTTTAGGATATGGAGAGTTGAATTCCATACAATTTTGGGCAAATTGTAAGCCATCAACGGATTTGAGATATCTTTACCAAGAGCCGTTTGCTCCTGGATTAGCCAATCCTTTTGTCGGTTAGACATGGCGGACTGATAACCATAAAAATTTGAAGCTCAAGTGAAGAAAAAAAAAATTTTGTCAAAAACGGGGGTACTAGAAGGTAAAATGTGATCAAATTCGCTAGAATACCCCCCCACACTTAGAATTGAATATTGTCCTCAATATTCAAAGTCCCGGCTATTATGCCGACTCTTTGAACGTAAAAAGGCAACATTACAAGCTAAATGTGGAAACACCATTTTTCACTATATTGGTAACCACAGCAGGGGTAACTCCCCCACACTTAGGGTGAAAACCCTATATGCATGCTACTGTTTTTGTTTACCGAGTCGCTAGCTTGACTCGACCCCGAATTCATTGGTTCTTGGGGAAGCAAGATGTGGAAGAGACAATCTCCATCGGACTTTCATTCAAGATGTTTGGACAAACATTTGAAGCACGTGAAAGTTCCACACCGATGAGATATAATCCCGGCTCAAGAGAATGATACATGAAAATGCCGGGGTCAAAGATGGTATCTTCACTCCCGAATGAGTGAAGAACAGTAGAAGCCACGGGATAGGTGAAGAAAAGGAAGAAAACCATGATAAAAATCATGATTAACTCATCCTCACCCACAGGAGAATCCATAATTTCAGTATTATGAATCTCATCATTTAAGCTCACATGATCAAGACATATCCCGGGTGTGTCTCGATCAAAGTGGAAGTTATCATACTCCGGTGGAGATATGATACGAGTGAGTTCACCGGAGAACTCCTCGGAAAGAGAATCAATCACAAGATGTAAATATGTGAACTCATGTTCCGATGTAGACTCATCACTATCCTCGTTCTGAACACCAAAGAGTGGATTATCAGAAATCAAAGTGAATTCAGATTCGAATTCAAACAAAGGATTGGTGATGAATGTTTCGGGAACAAAGTGATTAGCATTCTCAACTGGACTGTTGGGATAAGAAGTGAGTGATGGATCACGATATAAGAGACTTTCAATCTCTCCCAGATCAGCTTCGAAGTCAAAGAGATCATCATCACTTCCTGATGGAAGTGGATTGATGTGAGTGAGTTCATCAGTGAACTCCTCAAGAAGAGGATCAACATCAATCTGTGGGAGTGATGCCTCAACATATTCAATGTCTCCATAAGAAGCACAATCTTCGCTAAAATCGGAGAAAGTCTCAAAATGATCATTTGAACACTCAAGAGGGGAAGGAAGATCACACATATGCTCAAGAATTCCCTGTGACTCTCTTGGGATTGGGACAAGGTTCTCAACACTAGACTTTATTAATTCGTCCGATTCCTTTTCAGGAACAGTGTCAAGATGCTCGTCCCCCATGCTCAGAGAGTGAGTGGGAACTTCGGGTGTGATAACAACAGAGTGAGGGAGTTGAGAAGGACTAGCAGTTATGGATTCTACAAGTTCCATTTGATCAACGGCTAGTGACTCCGTCACATTATTTTCTCCCTGATTCTCCATGGAAGGAATCACAACTGATGAATCTGATGAACCCTTACAAAATTGAGAAATATCAAGGGTAACTTCATCATCACTATCATCATCGTCGAGAAGAGCAGCATTGCGAAATATGGCTCGTGTTCTAGCTGCTTGTCCCTCGACAAGTAATTCCTCCATGCTCTTTTCGTTTCTAGCATCTCGTTCTTCTGCAAGTAATTCTGCCATAGATTTCTCACGAGAATTTTGAAACGATGTAGTAGCCAACTCCTCCTTAAGTTCTTGCAATATCTCAAGAGCCTCTAGTAAAAGGTCTTGCTCAGTATCATGAGGAGTTGCTTGGATCATTTGGTACTGTGGAGGTGGGTCTGAAAACGAATAGTCGTAATTGTTACAAGGAAATGGATTCCTTGTTTGACAATCCGAGCTAGAGTGTGGACCTCCACAATACTCACAACAGTGAAACTGATGTGGCTGTGAGTCGTATGTGTTGTAGTCATGATTGTTATCAGGACCCTGCTCATAGACAAGCGTGTTTCCTGATTGACAATCATAACTGTAGTGTGAACCACCACAGTACTCACAACAGTTAAACTGCTGAGTCTGGACTGGTGAATCATATGGATATTGGTCATAACCAAAGTTCCGAGCATTACCGGAAAATTGTTCATAGATAAACGTGTTTCCGAATTGACACTCAAATCCTTGGTGAGGACCTCCACAAAACACACACATATATGTCAGTATCTCATGATGTGGTGGCTGGTAGAATGAGTCAGCTGTGTCATGGTAGGGATAAGGATCCTGGTTATAGACAGACCCATTTCCGGACTCTACCATGCTACAGTTGGGACAATTCCCACCATTATGAGGACCACCACACCATTGGCAACCAAAGTGGTGTGGATACGACATAGGAAAGAATCAAATGTTTACAGAGGGTAAGGAAAGGAGAATCAAAAGGGTAGGAGGGTAAAGATGGATATTTTTGTGATTTTTGATAAACATTTTGTAAATATAAGAAAGAAAATCTTTTTGTGTTTTTGTGTTCGTTGAAAACTAATTTTAAAATGTTTTCGGGAACTATTTTGTTTTTATATGAAAATAATAAGAAAATATGAACAAGGATGGGTAAATATACAAAGGAATGAATTCCAAAATCACTGATCTGCAAAACCGTTTTAGAATACGCGCACGACCTCCCCGGCAGCGGCGCCAAAATTTGATTGAGGCAAAAGCAGTCAACTAAAGTCAACCACGAATGTGGTCAATGTAGTCAAACTCCTTAGGATCAATCTCCGCGGAATACAGTGTTTCCCCGGGTCGTTATGTCCCGACGAGGTGTGATGGTATTCAAACGGGTTTGTGATCGGGTGAATTTGAATGGAAAATGGATGTATAAGTGAGTGAGTGATTATACTACTGAAATATAAAAGGAAATAGCTTAAATAAGCTATATTAACAAGACTGTAAAATTAGAAAACCCAGAAACGTTTAAAACTTAAAAACGCGTACGTTCAGTTTAAAGTTACGTGAACGTACAAAATAAAACGCGAGTTTTTGTGAAATAAAATACCTACAGATATGAAAATTACATTTTTACAATCCTAATGATAAAAGAAAATTTTTAGAAAAAGAAAAATAATTTTTACACTATTTAATTATTTATTATTAATTAATTACTATTTTCTATTTACTTATTAATTATTTAAATTAACCTAAATTATAACTAATTATGAAATTACACTAAAAATATGAAAATTAAATTTGGAAAAATCTAAAATATTATAAAACTAATTTTAAAATTAAAATTATATTTTTCTTACTTTTTATCTAATTATTATTAATTAAAAACTAATTATTAATTAATTAAAACTAAATTAAATTAAGAAAAAAAGAAAATGAACAGTGAAAATTATGAAAATTTTCATAAAATTATTTTGTATTATATAAAAGCTAGGAAAATATAAAAACTAGGTAGTGCTTAATAAAAACTAATTTTGCTATTTAATACTTAAATATTAATTAAGAATTAATAAAACTAATATTAAATCTAATAAATACTAAATGACAATATAAAATTCTGGAAAAATTACTAAAAATACTTTAATATAAAAGAAAGTTAAGAAAAATATAAAAATGCAAATTACTTAATAAAAAACTAAAAAGGAAAATTAAAAAGATAAATAATATTAAATAGAAACTATCACTTAATTTAAAATTTGATTTTTCTGGATTTTCTTTTTGCAAAACTTTTTAAATACTTAAAATATAAAACTTTAATAAAAGCACTTTGTCTGAATCACAAAAATAAGCACTTGACAAGATCAAGTGCTTAACAGTTTTGGCTTATTAGATTATTATGACTTATGAAACTTTGAAAAAGCTACCCACAAGCCACCACAGGGGTAAATAAGCTAAAACAGATGATGAGAAACTTGAATTAAGCTATGTGAGACAGAAAGGCACAAGAAAATAAGCTAATATAAGCAATGAGCAAAACCAAATACACCACAGTCCACACAGGCCAAAAGGGCCAAGTATGCAGGCCTGTGGGGTCCACAGGGGAGGTTGGAAGCCCAAACTAATGGTGGAACCAAGAAGCTGAGCTTATGGCCTTTCTAAAAAGCCAATAAGCTGGCCATGGGACCCACAAATGAAGTCAGGGGAGGGCTTGGAATATGGACATAAAAGCTGATAACTCAGCATGGGGTGGAATGGGCCAAACAAACAAGGGAGTGCAGCCCTATCAAATGAGCTTTAGACCCAAAATAAGCTAAGGCCCTTGAAGTTTGGCTTATTGGCTTTCCAATAAGCCAAATATCAAGGTGTGGGGCCCACTAGGGAAGCCAGGGCTTGCAAATGAAAAATGGCAAAATCAATGGTGACTTGGTGCAGGGCATGCTGATGGCCTGCAGGCCTGTTTGAGAAGCTTAAATAAGCACAAGGAAAAATCACAAAAATAAAAACTTAGCTGATTCCTAAAGACTAGCTGACCTAGTTTATACTCAAGAAATTTCAAAGCCTAAAACTAAACACAAAATTCACAACAATTCTTGGAAATTTGGAAATTCTGCCAAAGAGAACTTTTGACTTTTTGATGAAACACTTAAATGTTGACTAATTTGAGTTTAAATCTAATCCTAATGACTGAATTAGATGTATTAAGGACTAATGAGACTAAATAGGGGTAAAATAACAACTATTGAATGGAAATGGTGAGATTTCACCCCCTAAAACTTAACAGATTACTAATAAGATGGATTGTTGGGTGATTTTGACTTTCTGAGGTTCAAGACCTGAGTTTGATGGGTATCTTATACTACAATGACCTAATGTGAGTTATTATGACCAATGGCTACCTCTGAAACAATCACTAACATGGATTACTCCCTAAAACCAAACACTACCATACAAACAGAAATGGCAATTTAAAGAAGCAATTGGCTTATCTAATCCATGGAATTGACACAATCACATATTTTAAGCTAAAGTGAATATAACTAAGCAAATACAAACAACAATAATCAACAAAAATCCACAATTCCAAATTATGCAAGTTTTATTTGAAAAATTGAGATTGGAACTTACTATCTGTCTTGTGCTCAAAACCATAAGAAACTCAGTTTTTATACCACCTACTACTCTAATTAATGGTTTGTTTATTTATTAAAGCTTAGGGTCCATTTGTTTTTTAGTAGTTACAAATCACAAGGACCCAAAATGTAATTAATCTGAAATTTAGGGACCTGATTCGTACTTTCTCCAAAGATATCATAAGGACCAATTTTGCCAATTTTCACTATTCCAAGGACCTTTGTTGTTTTTCATCCAAAGTTTAAACATCCGGGGGCCATTTCTGCCAATTCTGAAACTCCAGGGACTAAACTTGTAAATTTTCAAAACTTTTCACCCAAAGATTATTTTTAATAATATTTGACTTTTAAAGGACTTGGGTTGACTTATCTTTCAAAATAAAAGCTTAGGGACTAATTTTGACAAGTTTTGAAAGTTGAGGGACTGAAACTGCCAATTATGCAAACTTTGTTCGTTTTTCATCTGTTTTTACTCATTTTGCATCTGAAACATATAAAACACAATTTTGGGATATTTTCTGTATTTTCATGCATTTTTTAGTGTTTTTAAATGTTTTTGCAGTTCAGATTGACCAAAAATGATGAGTATTTACATACTCATCAAGGGAAAGTCAATAGATAAAGTCCGTGGAAGTATAGGGAAATCCCCGTGTCGTTATGTCCCAGCGAGATTGCAATTGGATTTGAAGACGTTTAAAGTGATCGGGTGATTGAGGCAAAAGCAGTCAACTAAAGTCAACCAAGGATGTGGTCAATGTAGTCAAACTCCTTGGGCTCAATCTCCGTGGAATATAGTGTTTCCCCGGGTCGTTATGTCCTGACGAGGTGTGATGGTATTGAAAACGAATTTGTGATCGGGTGATTCTGAACAGGAAAGGGGTTTGAGTGATTTGAATGATTACACTAAGGAAATATAAGTGAAAACAACTTAAATAAACTAAATTAACTAAAACGTAAAGTTACATTACCCTATAACATGTTTAAAATAAAAAACGCGAGTTTACGTTAAAAAATAACGTCAACGCACAAAATAAAAAGTGAAACGGGAGAAAATAAAATCCTACGGTTATGAAATTTATATTTTTATGATCCTAATGATAAAAGAAAATTTTGAGAAGAAGAAAAATAATTTTTTGACTTTTTAATTATTTATTACTAATTAATTACTAATATAACTAAATTTAATTATTAAAAATACTAAACTATTTTTGAAAATTACAAAACTTTTTCTAAAATTACAAAAGGATAACAGGAATGTAAGAAAATTATAAAAAGTGAAAAAGCTATTTTGATAAGCTAGAAATAAGCTTATCAGTATCTAGGCTTATTTAATAAAAGACAATTAGAACTACTATAAGAATTAAAGGGTGCAAGTATTAACTGAAAAAGACCCAAGGGCGAGTGGTGAAGGTGTGGTGTGGTGAGCTGGGTGGCCAGGGTTCGAATCCCAGCAATGCACTTTTTTGCAAACTATTTTATTTTTTTTATTTTCTTTTACACAAACCTTTTAACTACAACAATAACCAACTTTTGTAAAAGGACTTTTATTGAAAAGCTTAAAATAAGCTTGTGCAAGCTTTAAAAACTAACAGTGGGTATTTTTTTTGTTGCTCAAGTGAGCTTTTTGAAAATAAGCCAAACCAAATAAACCAAGAAGCAAAATGAGCAAACACAAATATGACTAGATCAATGAACAACAACAAGCAACAACAATACAACAAGATCAAATGAATCCAGGAATCAAAACAAGCTCAGTTAACTGCTGATGCTCATCAGCATACACAAGCAGCAGCAGCCAAAAGTAGGCTCAAATTAAGCTATCTAATAAGCACTAATGGGAAAACTAAAAGCAATTACTTAAATTCCACCTAAAGGGCTTTCTAAATCAGCAAAAATCACAACCTTAGGCCAAGATTTGACCAACTTATGGTCAATTGAAATCTTACAAAAACCTGGGTGCAGGGGAGTGGTATGGCCTGCAGGCCTGTTTGGGCAATCAAATAAGCACTCAAAAAAAAATTTGAAAAATAAGCTATTGGTGGGATTCAATAGCTTAGGTGGGGGACTATAACTTCTGAAAGTTTCAAACCCTGAATCCAAACACAAAAATCAAAACAATTCATGCAATTTTGGTTTTTCTTTACAAAAAGTAAATTTGACTTTTCAAGCAATTTGACACAAGTTGACTTATATGAATTTAGACTGAGCTTAGATGATTACTTAAGTTATAACTAGCCTAAGTGAAACTAAATCAAGCAATCCTAACTATTTCTAAGCTAGAATCAAAGATTTGATGCCAAATTCCTTCACAGTTAAGCTGCCAAAGGAATTTAAGTGAGAATTTGACTTTTTTGGCTATGAACACTGATTTTATGCTTTGACTAGTTTCTATAGTCCCTAAGTGTGATATCTAAGCAGGGTTTAACCACAAACAACAATCAAATCTCAGTCAAATTCTCTAATCCAAACACCGCTTAAGTAACTTGAAATGAAAAGTTTTCAAGGCAAATCAAGAATCTAATTCAAGAAAAATAATAATAAACTTAAACTAACTTCAAACCAACATAACTAAACACATATTAAGCCTAGATTATAACTAATAAGCAAAGACAAGCAAAATGCTAAAAATTATTATCAAAATGGTCTTACAAGAAGTCCAAGCCAAGGATTGAGTGAGAACCAGAGCCAAGTACACAACCTAATGTCCCCCATGGGACTCTAAACCATATTCCACTTCCATATCTGCTACTGCTTGTTCTTCTCTTCTTCAATTTTTTTATATTTTTGTGATTTTTCTTTGTATTTTTTTCTTTTTTCTTTTTTGAGTTTAAGCTTTCTTTTGACTTCAAATAACTTTAACAAGATTTAGAGAAGCTACTGAGACTAATTAAGATGCAATTGAAGCAAATAATAAGAAACTTAAAACTTTAAGTAAAAATTCAAATTTCTTAAAACTGAAACAATAATTAGATTAACTTGAGAATTTGGAAATACAACTGAAATTAAGTCTAAAAATAAAGAAAGATACAAAGAAAGGGATTACATAAATCTAACTACTAATTTCTATTCTACTACTAATTAAACTAACTAACTACCATTAACTAACTGCCTTCAACTCTGTCTTCCTCCTTCCTTTTATATTGATCCTTTAGGGTTTATGTGACCCACAAGTGCTTTCCCACATCTTTCTGAGGCGTTGGATGGGCTTGTTTTGATCTTAGCCCTTGAACTCAGTTTTGGCGCCAAATTGGATTTGGTGGAATGGTGACCTGGAGGAGGGGATGGTACAACAGCACATGGGATTGACTTATGGGGTTGTATAGGGTGGCTGAGTAGGGTTTTGGGGAATGGAGGGGGGACAAGTATGTTTGGAGATGGTAGGGTAGGAGCAGGGAGAGGGTTCACGTGAAGAGGGAAGAAGGGTTTGACTAAGGGTTGACCGAGGGGGAGTATTAAAAACGGGGGGTTTTTATTCTTTTGTGGTGGATTGGGCTTGAGGTTGGGTCAGGAAGGTAGATTGGGTTGGTGGTGTAAAAAGGGTGGGTGTTTAGTGTTGGATTGTGTTTGTTTGGGTTTATAGTAATGATGCGTGGTTTTGCAACCTTACAACAGGTTTTACCTCTCAAGGGATCTTGAGAAGTTTGCAATCCCCACCAGGCAGTGTACCTGACCGATGTAGTATAGTGAAGTGGCAAGTACCGGGGGATTGATCGTTCAACTCAAAGAATAGTGTTCGTTAGGATTGAAATTTATCTACTAGGTCTAGAGGTGAGGGATGATTCTTTTTGTATTTTTATATTTTATGGAAAGCAAGTAAAAATCTCTGGTTTTGGAAGAAGGGGCGGAATTAGTTGCTAATCAACTAAACCAAAAGCTACTAATTAAACTAATATGCAAGAAAAGTAAACTAGGGTTCTACAAGGGAAATGAAGCATGTCTACTTATGATATGTTACTCCTTGCTAGCTATCCAATTCTACCTATTGAATTGTCACACCTTGTTTTAATTGACGGGTTGTATTCCTTAATACCAATCGTGGGGTGGCGTACGTACTTCCCCAACTCTATAAGCTCCTACTTCACTCCTATGTCGAGCCGGCTAAGAAGCTCCTAACATGGGATCACTAGAATTCGCTCATGCATTAAATACAACCAAATAAACCTAGTACGCATTGGTTCATGTTTCTTAAGACGTTCAAGCAAGTTACCGTATAGGAGGTTAGCCAGTTTTCTTAAGCCTAACATCGATATCACCCAATCAAACAAGAGACAATAGGAAACAAGAATTATAAACTAAACCAACTAGATCTATTGAATTTGTTACGCCCTAATTGATGGAGATGGACACACACATCAACAAGAAATCAATAAGATCTAATTAGTTATACACAAGTTTCACACAATCATAAGTAGACACAAGGTGATTTAGCCAAGCATAATTAATGAAGAGCAATCAACAATAATCATAATTGAAGACATAACATAGGATTGAATCGATAAACAAACCATTACAAGATGTTTATGGCATGATTAGGACCCTCTAAGTTGCTGGAAAAACACCTACCCTAACCCTAGAATCGGACTTAGGGTTTGGCTTACAAATAATGAAGTTATGATGTTGTATTTATAGGCAGTTTGCTGTCCGAGGGGTTCTGACGGCGTCAGCCCGTATAACGTGATGGCCATCAGGTATAATCTTGACGCCGTCACCTAGGCCGTCACGTTATAAACTGTTCTGGCCCATCAGCACTTGACCCCTTCAGGTACGTGGTCAAGTGTTAATTCTTGATTTCTTCTCATTGTCTTAAAACGTGACCACCTTGGTAAAATAACACGTGACGCCGTCTCGTGTAAAAGCTCCAAAAATCATTCTGGCCCGTCTCTCTTTAAATTAAACCGTGACCACCTATGGCGTCACAAAGCGTGACGCCGTCACCTTCCAGTACCAAAATAGTTCTGGCCCGTCATGAGTAATCTTCATATCCACCTCTTTTGCCAAGCCGTGACGCCGTCTGGAACAACTCTTGACGCCGTCACATGTACTTTTCCAGCCGAATTTGAGACTTTGTCGTTTTCTTCACTTTTATGCTCCAAAAATGTCCAAAATGCTTCCTTTTCCAGATTTCTTCTCCAAAGTACCTAAAATGACAAAAGGAACGATTTAGGGAAATATTTGATCAAATAAATACGATTTAGGGTTTAAATGACCCCCTAAAAGCGGTACACTTTTCGCTTCATCAAATACCCTTACACTTGAGATTTGCTTGTCCTCAAGCAAATGCGCTTTTATTCTAATCAAAATACAAGTTAGGGGTCATTTAATGCTAATATAAAAGTAATTACAACAAATAATCGTTCCACTTTAATCATAATAAGCACGGAGATTACAAACTAGCACCTCACAAGTAGTGTTTAGATACTCACATCTCTCAGGTGTCATCAAAATAAATCTCATAAATGAAAACGGATAATATCTCTCACTACCTGTCATAGCAAATAGATTACCATAGGCTTGGGAAAGGATCGAAAACCTCCTCCACTAGGCGTAAGCACCTAAGATAAACTATCAAAGAGGGCTTTTAAACGGGTTATAACGTGAGGTGTAGGGATATGATAAACACGGATTTGTTGGATAAGGGATATTTTACTGGTGGCGAGTTAAAGATCTTGATTAATTACATGTACTATACAATGTTGCTAAGCCAAGACTCGACTCAATCTTAAACTAATGAAAGAAATAACAAAATAACATAAACATAAAATAAACATAAAATGAAACGGGATGGTAGTCCGTATGTTTTTTCTACTTTTTTTTTTTTTTTTTTTTTTTTTTTTTTTTTTTTTTTTTTTTTTTTTACACTCTTGCCCTACCATCCAAAATAATACATCATAGGGGCGTTGCATTCCCCTTACACTTGAACTTTTACATAACTTTACAAATAACTATTCTAATGACTCGAATTAAGATAATCGAAACACTTGGAGTACTTTTAAAATATTTAGCACAAATGGGGGTAATAATGATGTTCTTCCCCATTACTCCATTACACTAGTACTTTACCCATGAGTGATCCGCCCGAAACAGTCGTCTTTTATTTCTCTATCACACAAGTCAACCACTTGTGAATGGTCAACCGTAATAAATGATAAAAGGCAAACAGTCTCAGGACGAATGCGTTGTGTAGTGTGAAACCAGGCAAGTGATCACCCGGATCGTTTCCCAACGAGATGTGAATGGAAAACTGTGAAAAGCTAGGATTAGAGTGATTGATGATTTAGATTGCTTTTGATTTTTGCTTTAAACAATTCTAAATAACAAATAAAAACAGATATACACAGGAAAATTAAACGCAAATAAATAAACTGAAACGCGTAACGAAAAAGCTAAAATGGGACAAAAACTAAAATTTATAAAATTTAAAACCTAAAAATGTAAAATAACTTAAAACTTATTTAAAAACTTAAATTATATTTTTTTATACTTTTTATTTAATTATTATTAATTATTTATTATTTAATTACTAATTAAACTATTTAAATTTATGAAAAATACTAAATGGACAAAGAAAAATCTAAAACTTTTTCTAAAAATATTACTAAGTAAATAGAAACTAAGAAAATTATAAAAATGAAAATTACTTAATTAAAATTTAAAAAGATAAATTCTATTAAATAGAAGCTATCACTTTATTTCTATTTTTGATTTTTCTTAAGGTCTAAAAATATTTTTATATTTTTCATAGATTAAAAATGACAAAAGAAAATTATGAAAATTGGAATTATATTTTTCTGATTATTATTCTATTTATTATGATTTAATTACTATTAGAAACTAATTAAAAAGATTAAAAATATTAAAACTATTCAGAAAATTATGAAAATTTACAGATAAATCTAAAATAATATTAGAAAGCTATGAAAATAAAATCAAATGTTGACTAGGCCCAATAAGCAGATTTGGGCTAATAAGCAGTTGGCTAATAAGCCAAAAATAAGCTAAAAAGCAAGAAACTTCACCAAATGATCAGAATAAGCTAAAAAAACTTAATAAAGCATGAAACAACTCAAAACTACAAATAAGCACTAGTAATGAACAAGATAAGCACTTGGCTGATGTGGAAAACCCAAGCAGAAAATTCAGAAAAGTGCTATTTTGCAGGGCAATTTAAGCTATGAAATAAGCTATAAAACTTGAATATTATGGGGGCAAAACTTAGCTAGCACTACTAGGTATGCAAAAACACCAAAAGCCCCATCACAATTTGAACAATTGAAGTTCAATTGAAGCCTAGATCAGCAAGTTCAGCTGAGCTTTTTGACTGTGTTGTGCAGAGATTTGCACAGAAATGTGCACAAGGGTGCACAGGTTCTAGGCTTTTGTGGACTGACTAGATAGGCAAAGTAGAGTACAAAGATGCCAAAAATATGGACTAAACAAGCTGGTAGCCACAATTAGCTTGATTGAGCTTTCTAGGGCCTTAAATCCCCACAGGCAACAAAAATCTTGATTATCTATCTATGCTACTAATGAGGACTTAAAAACAGCTTATTATGGTTAATATAAGCTGGTTCAAAGTTGGAATATTGGTCAATGTACAGTAGTCAATGGTTTTGACCCAATGACAGTACAATTCCAAACACTCCTTAACTAGGGGCTGTTTTGATTTTACAAAGGAACTTCAATATTTTAAACTAAAAGAGTTGATTTTAATAATTACCTAGCTTATATAAACCCTAATGAGCAACTTTTATTAGAAAAATAAGCAGTCTAATAAGCTTATGCCTTATTGGCTGTTTTTGGACTTTTTGAGTTTTTTAAGCAAAATGAAGAACAAACAATAGAACTACAGATTTGACTAATCAAATATGATTACAAACTTAAAATAAGCACATAACAATAACAATAATCTAATATTAAGCACTAGAACAGTAAAATGCAAAAATAGTACAAAATCAAAGAAAAAGCTTACAACTGATGGAAGCAAAGAAACATGAACCAAGGACCAAAAACCCTTCCTAGCTTGTTGTCAACAAGCTAGGAACCAGAAAAGCCATCCAGTTTGGCTTATAACCCCAAGAAACAGCTTATTACACCTCCCAGTTGACTTTTGTTGACTTTTACTCAAATCTTGCATATAACTGAATTAATCTAATATAAGCTTATCAAAAAGCTATGGAAAGCTTATGTGAGCTTATAGAAAGGGTATGTATGGCTTTTGATTGGTTCTTAGTGACTGAACATTTAAATTCGAATTAACAAAGAACATGGAAATTTGAAATTCATTAACCTTTGGAATAATTACAATACAGAAGTGAAATATTACTTGAAACAAACTTACATTACAACTGAGAACCTTAATTTAAATTGAAATAACATTTAAGCTACTTTCTATACTAATTTTGGTCCTAATCTACTGACACTTATTCTCTTGGTCTTCTCATCCTTTTATAGCACTCTCACATGAATCCTTGATGAATTCCGAACACATCCCCACCATTTAATTAAATTGAAATCATCTTGTTCGTTAATTGGTGTTTTGGCGGGAAAAATGACATGTGGGATTTTTTTTGGCAGACCTAGTGGTGGTGAGGAAGCATTAAATGAGTTTGGAAGTGTTAGGTAGTGTGTTTGGAGGGGGAATGAGGTGGGGAGACAGCTGTGGAAAATGGTGAGGTGGGGGTTGTGACTGGTTTTGTGTCAGTGAGAGTGGGAGGGAAGAGACGGGTCAAACCTTTGTTTGACCTGGGATATTATCTAAGGTGAATGGGCCAGGTTATAAGGTTTTGGCTTTGGGCTTGGGTTGGGTTTATGTAACTGGGTTGGGGTTTAGTAAATAGGTGGGTTGTATTTATGGGTTAAGGGTTTGGATTTTGGGGTATTGTTGTTTGATCCGGATTTTGGTTAAAGTTAATCATAGGGACCAAACTTGTAAAATCTGAAAAGTTGAGGACTAAACCTGTAATTTATCCAAAGTTATCACAAGGGTAAATATTGCCAAGTTCCAATAGTACAAGGGTTTAAAATATGATTTGCCATTTTTAAAACACCCGGGGACTATTTCTGTCATTTTGCAAAGTTGAGGGACTAAACTTGTAATTTTCCAAAACTTTTGAGATTTTTCACCAAAGGACTAATTATGATAAATTATGATTTAAAAAGGACCTTTGATGACTTTTCCTGTTTTTAGAATAACCAGGGACTAGTTTTGACAACTTTTGAAAGTTGAGGGACTGAAACTGCCAATTATGCAAACTTTGTTCGTTTTTTATCTGTTTTTAAACATTTTGCATCTGAAACATATAAAACACAATTCTGGAATAATTTCAGTATTATGATGCATTTCTGAGTGTTTTTGGATGTTTTGGCAGCTCAGATTAGGTAAAAATGATGAGTATTTAGACACTCATCAATCCTCCACACTAAACTATTGCTAGTCCCTAGCAATATTTTATGAAGATTTAATGGATTTGAAAGACTCTTTACCAAAAGCCATTACTTCTGGAGTAGCCAATTGTTTCAGTTCAAGTAAGAACTTTGGTACAATGATAACCAAGTGATTTTGAGCAAACCACAAGCTGTCAACGGTTTTGATTTGTCTTTACCAAAAGCCGTTTGCTTCTGGACTAGCCAACTCTTAGATAAAATAATTATTATCTTTGGTGAGCTGATTACCAATCATGGATTTTCACTGTCTTAACCACAAGCCATAACCTTGCGGGCTAGCCAACTCTTCACTTATGAAGATATGGTGAGTCGAATACCATACAATTTTGGGCAAATTGCAAGCCATCAACGGATTTGAGACATCTTTACCAAGAGCCGTTTGCTCTCGGATTAGCCAATCCTTATGTGGGTTAGACATGGCGGACTGATAACCATTTATTGCGTTCTAAGTGAGAAAAAAAATTTTAAAATTTTGGCCAAAATGGGGGTACTTGATGGTACATTTGATCAAATTCGCAAGAATTCCTATCAAATTCGCAAGAATTCCCCCCCCCACACTTAGAACTGAATATTGCCCTCAATATTCAAAGAACCGGTTGTTAAACCAACACTTAGAACGTGAAAGGGAAATACTAATAGCCTTTTATTTCATATAGTTATTTATTTTATTTTTATTTAATTTGCATTTAAGCCGTTAAGGCATGCAAATTCCCTCTTTTTTTTCTTTTTTTTTTTTTTTTTTTTTTTTTTTTTTTTTTTTTTTGGCTGTACATATTTACAACATGTGGGGCATCTCCCCCACACTTAGGTGAAACATGGGTGAAAACCCATATATTTGCTACTGTTTTTGATAACCGAGTTGCTAGCTTGACTCGACCCCGAATTCATTAGTTCATGGGGAAGCAAGTGGAAGAAACCATCTCCATCGGACTTTCATTAAAAATGTTTGGATAAACACTGAAGTACTTGAAAGTTCCACTCCGATGAGATATACACAGATCCGGCTCACAAATGATAAATGAAAATGCCGGGATCAAAGATAGTGTCTTCATTCCCTAAGGAGTGAAGAACAGGAGAAGTCACCCTGTAGGTGAAGAAAAGAAAGAAAGTCATGATAAAAATCATGACTAACTCATCATCAGTAGAAGGAGAATTCATGATTTCAACATCATGAATCTCAGCATTTAAGCTCAGCTGATCAAGACAATTCAAGGGTGGGAGGGATGGGATTGTGATATCAATCAAATTCTCAGTGTTGAGAATATTTCCCTCCGGGACATAAAGATAATCTTTGTCAAGATCAAGGTAAAAGTTATCATACTCCGGCGGAGATATGATATGAGTGAATTCACTGGAGAACTCCTCAAAGGTGAATGAGTCAATATCGGGGAGAGAATTATGAGAATGAGAAGTGGTATTGCCACTAATTTTCTCTCCCATTTGATCAAAACAGAAGGCTTCCATTTCCGGAATAGATTCATCGGAAAACAGGTCACTATCCTTTATGGGGATAGGAGATGAAATGGATTTTTCATTGAAAGCCTCGATTTTAGAAATGAGAAGATTAACATTTAATAATGTTTCACGAAGAGTTTCGTCTTTGATTATTTCTTCTTCATTCTCTTCTTCTAAGCTGACTGGCTCAGAAGGCAATTCTTCAACATAATCGATGTCCTCACAAAATAAAGAATCATCATTACTTGAAGTATAATCATCGTCAGAATTGGAAAACATCTCAACATGATCATGTGAAATGTCAAGAGGAGGCAAATCACACATATTATCAGAGATACCCTCGGACTTACTTGGGATTGGGACAAGGATTTCAGCACTAGACTTTATGAATTCGTCCGATTCCTTTTCAGGAATAGTGCTAATATGCTCATCCCCCATGATAAGAGAGTCCTTGGGTTCCAAAGCTGGAAAGAACGATGGGATTGTAATAGACTGAGGGAGTTGAGAAATGATGCCACCCAAAAGAACAATACTCTCCTCGTCTTCCTCCTCATCAATATTGCTAGCATAAATGGCTTTTATTTGCTCGTCGGCTAGCAATTCTGCAATAGTCTTGTCTTCCTGCCTTTTCTGGACAGGTGTAATTGCAGCTGATGAATTTTCACAACCTTCGCACATAGAATCATCATCATCGTCATCGTAGATGAAAGTTTGAAGATATTTGGAACTCATTCTAGCTGTTTGTTCTTCTTCAGCTAGAAGCTCTCCAATGGTTTTCTGATGATGATCTTCTTGGGTTTTTTTAACAGCCAAATCATTAAGTGTATCCATCATATTTTGAAGTTTTTGGATAACATTATCAACAGATTCTTCAAGAGGAGATGGCTGAGGTTGAATCATTTGATACTGTGGAGGTTGGTCATGACAAGAATAGTCATAATTGTCATAAGGGCCATGCTCATAGACAAGCGGGGTCCTCGTTTGACAATCGGATTCATAATGTGGACCACCACAGAATTCACAACAGTAAAACTGTTGTGACTGATTCGGTGAATCATATGGATATTGGTCATACCCGAAATTTTGATTACATGGATCTTGTTCAAAGACAGACGTATTTCCTGCTTGACAATCAAAACTTGGGTGTGGACCTCCACAATGTTCACAAGGATCATTTGGCATATTTTGAAATGATGTATCATCGAAATTTTGATAACACGGCTCTTGCCAAAATGAATCCTGAGAAGGGGTACTGAAATCGTTGTGAAAATCTGGATAATCAAGTGTGAATGGCTGATAAGTGCAAAAACATTGCTTACACTGTGAATCATCCCCCAACGGATTTTCACACATACAACAATTAAGCTGAGTGGGTGAAGATGGCTGAGGTTGTGGAGGGTGTTCGGGAAATTTGATGGAATTAATGATGCAATTAAGCTCTCTGTTACGGGCTACTTCACACCAATGACAAAATCCTTCTGGTGCATACTCTCCACACTTCTCACACTTACACTTGGAACAACGATTATTATCATCCAGCGGACCTTTACAATTACAACAGTGATGGTCTCGCGACGACATGAGAATTAAATATTAAGGAGGGTTTAAGAAGATAGAATCAAACGGATAGAGGGTAAAGGGATAAAGAATCAAAAAGGGTAAGAGGGTAAAGATGAATATTTTTGGGTTTTTGGTTTTTTCAATTTTTTTCAACAAGATCAAAGCACAACACAAGGAACTTAAACCTTAAATCAACCAGCGTACGGTAGCTCTCTGACTGACAAACGCACAGAGTGGCGGAGAAGCAAAGGTGGGCAATTACGCTCCTTAAAAACCCGCTTCTTTCAGTCCGACAATTTAATGTCAGACTATCCTAGAACCTCCGTTAGAGTTTGTTTATCAATCAAAGGTGAGCCGAATTCGAAAGCGACAAAAAGGCAAGTTTTAATCTTTGGTTTGGGAACTTATTATGGTCGTACCCCCAGTTAGGTAGTACTCTGTCTTGGTTCTCGATGGTAATTTTTTATTGTTATTTATTATTAACAAAGAAAACGGAAATTATTTTTGGTGTTTTTATTTTTTATATGATAATAATAATAATAATATATATAGAAAAGAAATGAAAAATATTTTTGTATTTTATATTGTTTTTGGGAAATAGGAACTTCTGATAGAAGGATCTCGAATCACTAATCGCTAAAACTTACACAACAGTCGCAGCACACCTCCCCGGCAGCGGCGCCAAAATTTGATCCGCCCGAAACAGTCGTCTTTTATTTCTCTATCACACAAGTCAACCACTTGTGAATGGTCAACCGTAATAAATGATAAAAGGCAAACAGTCTCAGGACGAATGCGTTGTGTAGTGTGAAACCAGGCAAGTGATCACCCGGATCGTTTCCCAACGAGATGTGAATGGAAAACTGTGAAAAGCTAGGATTAGAGTGATTGATGTTTTAGATTGCTTTTGATTTTTGCTTTAAACAATTCTAAATAACAAATAAAAACAGATATATACAGGAAAATTAAACGCGAATAAATAAACTGAAACGCGTAACGAAAAAGCTAAAATGGGACAAAAACTAAAATTTATAAAATTTAAAACCTAAAAATGTAAAATAACTTAAAACTTATTTAAAAACTTAAATTATATTTTTTTATACTTTTTATTTAATTATTATTAATTATTTATTATTTAATTACTAATTAAATTATTTAAATTTATGAAAAATACTAAATGGACAAAGAAAAATCTAAAACTTTTTCTAAAAATATTACTAAGTAAATAGAAACTAAGAAAATTATAAAAATGAAAATTACTTAATTAAAATTTAAAAAGATAAATTCTATTAAATAGAAGCTATCACTTTATTTCTATTTTTGATTTTTCTTAAGGTCTAAAAATATTTTTATATTTTTCCTAGATTAAAAATGACAAAAGAAAATTATGAAAATTGGAATTATATTTTTCTGATTATTATTCTATTTATTATGATTTAATTACTATTAGAAACTAATTAAAAAGATTAAAAATATTAAAACTATTCAGAAAATTATGAAAATTTACAGATAAATCTAAAATAATATTAGAAAGCTATGAAAAATAAAATAAAATGTTGACTAGGCCCAATAAGCAGATTTGGGCTAATAAGCAGTTGGCTAATAAGCCAAAAATAAGCTAAAAAGCAAGAAACTTCACCAAATGATCAGAATAAGCTAAAACAACTTAATAAAGCATGAAACAACTCAAAACTACAAATAAGCACTAGTAATGAACAAGATAAGCACTTGGCTGATGTGGAAAACCCAAGCAGAAAATTCAGAAAAGTGCTATTTTGCAGGGCAATTTAAGCTATGAAATAAGCTATAAAACTTGAATATTATGGGGGCAAAACTTAGCTAGCACTACTAGGTATGCAAAAACACCAAAAGCCCCATCACAATTTGACCAATTGAAGTTCAATTGAAGCCTAGATCAGCAAGTTCAGCTGAGCTTTTTGACTGTGTTGTGCAGAGATTTGCACAGAAATGTGCACAAGGGTGCACAGGTTCTATGCTTTTGTGGACTGACTAGATAGGCAAAGTAGAGTACAAAGATGCCAAAAATATGGACTAAACAAGCTGGTAGCCACAATTAGCTTGATTGAGCTTTCTAGGGCCTTAAATCCCCACAGGCAACAAAAATCTTGATTATCTATCTATGCTACTAATGAGGACTTAAAAACAGCTTATTATGGTTAATATAAGCTGGTTCAAATTTGGAATATTGGTCAATGTACAGTAGTCAATGGTTTTGACCCAATGACAGTACAATTCCAAACACTCCTTAACTAGGGGCTGTTTTGATTTTACAAAGGAACTTCAATATTTTAAACTAAAAGAGTTGATTTTAATTATTACCTAGCTTATATAAACCCTAATGAGCAACTTTTATTAGAAAAATAAGCAGTCTAATAAGCTTATGCCTTATTGGCTGTTTTTGGACTTTTTGAGTTTTTTAAGCAAAATGAAGAACAAACAATAGAACTACAGATTTGACTAATCAAATATGATTACAAACTTAAAATAAGCACATAACAATAACAATAATCTAATATTAAGCACTAGAACAGTAAAATGCAAAAATAGTACAAAATCAAAGAAAAAGCTTACAACTGATGGAAGCAAAGAAACATGAACCAAGGACCAAAAACCCTTCCTAGCTTGTTGTCAACAAGCTAGGAACCAGAAAAGCCATCCAGTTTGGCTTATAACCCCAAGAAACAGCTTATTACACCTCCCAGTTGACTTTTGTTGACTTTTACTCAAATCTTGCATAGAACTGAATTAATCTAATATAAGCTTATCAAAAAGCTATGGAAAGCTTATGTGAGCTTATAGAAAGGGTATGTATGGCTTTTGATTGGTTCTTAGTGACTGAACATTTAAATTCGAATTAACAAAGAACATGGAAATTTGAAATTCATTAACCTTTGGAATAATTACAATACAGAAGTGAAATATTACTTGAAACAAACTTACATTACAACTGAGAACCTTAATTTAAATTGAAATAACATTTAAGCTACTTTCTATACTAATTTTGGTCCTAATCTACTGACACTTATTCTCTTGGTCTTCTCATCCTTTTATAGCACTCTCACATGAATCCTTGATGAATTCCGAACACATCCCCACCATTTAATTAAATTGAAATCATCTTGTTCGTTAATTGGTGTTTTGGCGGGAAAAATGACATGTGGGATTTTTTTGGCAGACCTAGTGGTGGTGAGGAAGCATTAAATGAGTTTGGAAGTGTTAGGTAGTGTGTTTGGAGGGGGAATGAGGTGGGGAGACAGCTGTGGAAAATGGTGAGGTGGGGGTTGTGACTGGTTTTGTGTCAGTGAGAGTGGGAGGGAAGAGACGGGTCAAACCTTTGTTTGACCTGGGATATTATCTAAGGTGAATGGGCCGGGTTATAAGGTTTTGGCTTTGGGCTTGGGTTGGGTTTATGTAACTGGGTTGGGGTTTAGTAAATAGGTGGGTTGTATTTATGGGTTAAGGGTTTGGATTTTGGGGTATTGTTGTTTGATCCGGATTTTGGTTAAAGTTAATCATAGGGACCAAACTTGTAAAAGCTGAAAAGTTGAGGACTAAACCTGTAATTTATCCAAAGTTATCACAAGGGTAAATATTGCCAAGTTCCAATAGTACAAGGGTTTAAAATATGATTTGCCATTTTTAAAACACCCGGGGACTATTTCTGTCATTTTGCAAAGTTGAGGGACTAAACTTGTAATTTTCCAAAACTTTTGAGATTTTTCACCAAAGGACTAATTATGATAAATTATGATTTAAAAAGGACCTTTGATGACTTTTCCTGTTTTTAGAATAACCAGGGACTAGTTTTGACAACTTTTGAAAGTTGAGGGACTGAAACTGCCAATTATGCAAACTTTGTTCGTTTTTTATCTGTTTTTAAACATTTTGCATCTAAAACATATAAAACACAATTCTGGAATAATTTCAGTATTATGATGCATTTCTGAGTGTTTTTGGATGTTTTGGCAGCTCAGATTAGGTAAAAATGATGAGTATTTAGACACTCATCAATGAGTCCCAATCGTCCCAAAATAATATGTACAAGGATATGACTCGACTTAGCAACCATGTAATCAATTAGATAATTAACTAAGGGTTTAAACAAATGTTGTCACAATAATGCACTAAAAATGAGTGCATACAAGGTAGGCTAAGGCGATTTGGGTGTACATTTAAGTGGGGTGTAAACAAATTCTTCCTTTAAGTAAAATGCTTAAAGGTCGAAACGAAAAGATAGGCTCTGAGGGGTGTACTAGGGGTATCGTGTACTAAAAATGAGTACAACGCAAAGGGTGTGGGAGAATTACTTGACCAATGTAGCCAACGTAATTATAACAAAAACACAGGTGTAAAACAATGGGTTAATCCTAATGCCTCTTATCATGTAGTAAATCTAACTACACGAATGTAGTCTCACTTGTGGCCTCGGAATGGTCCTAACGCAAGTTCTAGAATCTAAGTGCTACCGGTACACACATCATAGCATAAATGCTTTTCCTACCAATTCTAGGGGCGAACCTCACATATTTGGGGTGGAAAATTTTTTAGTGGTACGGTTTTTGTGCTAGTCATATAACTCCTATCCATGAGACGCTTATTAGAATCAAAGTTTCACTCCTAAATGTTATAAAAAATTTTAAATTTGGCACTAAAATTACCCTAACAGGTGTTTCTCTCAGTTTTATTACACATCTACTATTAAACAAACAAAAATCAAGTGCAATTGTATTCTCTAAAGTATCGTACTTTTACCCCCCCTTACACTTAAGATGAACATTGTCCCCAATGTTCAAATAACAAGATGTAAAAGCAAAAAGTAAAAGAATGAAATCAAATACTCCCCTGATTCGCTTGGTGGATAATGAAGTAACATGGTTAAATCTTCTTCCAAGAGAATGTTGAAGCTCCATGACTAATGCATCGCCAAAAGCTTGATCCAAAACATTTCCTTGTCCAAAATAACCTGTTAAACCTGAGAAAACAAACACGAAAACCTGCATAACATCGGCGGGATAAACTCTATATATAAGGATATAATGCTTGTGGAATGACAATTTTGCAGATTCCTGGAGATTATAAGTTAGAGATTTAATAAAAACTTTTTTTTTATGAAAACAAAACTTTCAAAAATTTTCAGAAGATTAAACCTGACGCCGTCAGATTGTAAATCTTGACGCCGTCAGAAATGATCTGACAGAATTCTCATGTTAAGTTTCCGGAAAATTTTTGGAAAAACCTATACCTTACTTCCTGGAAATCCTGCAAAACATCATTATGACTCGATACAAGCATTTGACTCAAACAAATACTAATATGTATGTTAATTTATTATTATTACGATTCATGTTCATTTGTGTTCTAATAAACCGATTTAGATTTCCCTTACACTTAACTTTTGCAAAATACCTTTATATGTAGTTAAGACGAAGTTAAAAACAAGATAAAGCATTTTCACAATTTACTTTTGAACATGAATCAATAATAATAAAACTTAAACACACATACGGAAACAAATAAAATCAAACAAACAAATAAACACACAAAGCAAATAAAACTTGGGTTGCCTCCCAAGAAGCGCTTTTCTTTATTAACGAGTCTTGTAGCTAGACTCAAAGTCACGGGTTCTACGTTTTTCCGTTTTGCTTCTCAATTGCCCCTCTAATCATCCTAACAACCTCCATATCAATTTTGTATTTAGGTCCAAGGTTCAAGCAATCTTTATAATAAAGGCTTCTCTTATTCCAAACATAGTCCATGCCTTTTTCTTTATCCTCATCATTGATGTCCTCAATCGCACCAATGTTGTCCTTGTCAAATCGAGGCACAAAACGAAATTCATTTACCCGATAAGGCATCCTATATGTGATCCTATCTATGTGATTAGAAAACTGAACCGTGCCTCTCAAACGATCATACCTTAAATTGGATGCTTCAATAAATGGCTTACCTAACACCACGCGAGATAGGCGGCAGTCAACAACACTTGCCAAATCTTCTAAGATCATGAAGTTGGTGACAAAGGTAAAATTCCCAACAAGGATATGCATATCCTTAATCCTTCCAACGAAGTTGCAAACTCCGCCTGGGCACTTGGGGTCTTTCCTAGGCTCAAGTGGTGTATTTATGATCTGGCTATAAAGGCCTGAGGACATCACGTTGATTGGGGATTCACAGTCAATGTAAGCATGCTCAACGTATTGGTACCCAATCATACATGGTATCTTCACATTCCCGGGATCACCTCTCTTAATCTTCGGGTCAATTCTAACAAAAGGTGGTCGAGGGTTATCAACTAGGTTGTTATAGTAAGCAATCTCCTCCTTAGTGGGGTATTCATTGAAATAATCATCCAACCTAGGATCTACCTTTGCTTCATCAATTTTCTCAGTCAACTTCTCAACCGTAAGATTATTACGTTCTAAGTAATTATCTGAGTATATGGCGGTCTCTAAGTTGTTCAAGGCATAATCAAGCTCTATGTCAATCATTCTACTGAGCTCTCTGAGCTCACTAATCTCATTCTCAAGTTGGCTACGCAACAAAGCTACTTCGCCAGGTGTAAGGGGTGGATTCGTGTTTTCCATAATGGCAAACTGAATAGTCAATGAAAATTTTATACGAACAAAAGCACGAAGAAAATAGATAGACTAAAGAAAACCTAGAAAAATAAAATAAAAATCTCACTAGAAAGGAATCTAGTGAGTAGACCTATAAAATAAAAATTCAACCTAAACAATAACTATTCCCCGGCAACGGCGCCAAAAACTTGATGCGTGGTTTTGCAACCTTACAACAGGTTTTACCTCTCAAGGGATCTTGAGAAGTTTGCAATCCCCACCAGGCAGTGTACCTGACCGATGTAGTATAGTGAAGTGGCAAGTACCGGGGGATTGATCGTTCAACTCAAAGAATAGTGTTCGTTAGGATTGAAATTTATCTACTAGGTCTAGAGGTGAGGGATGATTCTTTTTGTATTTTTATATTTTATGGAAAGCAAGTAAAAATCTCTGGTTTTGGAAGAAGGGGCGGAATTAGTTGCTAATCAACTAACCCAAAAGCTACTAATTAAACTAATATGCAAGAAAAGTAAACTAGGGTTCTACAAGGGAAATGAAGCATGTCTACTTATGATATGTTACTCCTTGCTAGCTATCCAATTCTACCTATTGAATTGTCACACCTTGTTTTAATTGACGGGTTGTATTCCTTAATACCAATCGTGGGGTGGCGTACGTACTTCCCCAACTATATAAGCTCCTACTTCACTCCTATGTCGAGCCGGCTAAGAAGCTCCTAACATGGGATCACTAGAATTCGCTCATGCATTAAATACAACCAAATAAACCTAGTACGCATTGGTTCATGTTTCTTAAGACGTTCAAGCAAGTTACCGTATAGGAGGTTAGCCAGTTTTCTTAAGCCTAACATCGATATCACCCAATCAAACAAGAGACAATAGGAAACAAGAATTATAAACTAAACCAACTAGATCTATTGAAGTTGTCACGCCCTAATTGATGGAGATGGACACACACATCAACAAGAAATCAATAAGATCTAATTAGTTATACACAAGTTTCACACAATCATAAGTAGACACAAGGTGATTTAGCCAAGCATAATTAATGAAGAGCAATCAACAATAATCATAATTGAAGACATAACATAGGATTGAATCGATAAACAAACCATTACAAGATGTTTATGGCATGATTAGGACCCTCTAAGTTGCTGGAAAAACACCTACCCTAACCCTAGAATCGGACTTAGGGTTTGGGGCTTACAAATAATGAAGTTATGATGTTGTATTTATAGGCAGTTTGCTGTCCGAGGGGTTCTGACGGCGTCAGCCCGTATAACGTGATGGCCATCAGGTATAATCTTGACGCCGTCACCTAGGCCGTCACGTTATAAACTGTTCTGGCCCATCAGCACTTGACCCCTTCAGGTACGTGGTCAAGTGTTAATTCTTGATTTCTTCTCATTGTCTTAAAACGTGACCACCTTGGTAAAATAACACGTGACGCCGTCTCGTGTAAAAGCTCCAAAAATCATTCTGGCTCGTCTCTCTTTAAATTAAACCGTGACCACCTATGGCGTCACAAAGCGTGACGCCGTCACCTTCCAGTACCAAAATAGTTCTGGCCCGTCATGAGTAATCTTCATATCCACCTCTTTTGCCAAGCCGTGACGTCGTCTGGAACAACTCTTGACGCCGTCACATGTACTTTTCCAGCCGAATTTGAGACTTTGTCGTTTTCTTCACTTTTATGCTCCAAAAACGTCCAAAATGCTTCCTTTTCCAGATTTCCTCTCCAAAGTACCTAAAATGACAAAAGGAACGATTTAGGGCAATATTTGATCAAATAAATACGATTTAGGGCTTAAATGACCCCCTAAAAGCGGTACACTTTTCGCTTCATCAAGTAACATTAGGTCCGTTTGGTTTAAGTATAAATTACCACAAGGACTAAAAATGCAAATTCTGGTAACTCAAGGGCCTGGTTTGTAATTTATCCAAAGTTGTTACAAGGACCAATATTCTCACATTTGAATAACCCAAGGACCTAAGTTGATATTTTCCAAAATTAAAACACCCAAGGACCATTTTTGCCAAATTTTCAAAGTTGAGGGACCTTTCTTGACATTTCATGAAAACTTTCATCCAAGGACCAATAGTAACCATTTATGATTTCCCAAGGACTTAAGTTGACTTTCCTTTAAAAACAAATGCTCAGGGACTGGTTTTGTCAAGTTTTGAAAGTTGAGGGACTGAAACTGCCAATTATGCAAACTTTGTTCGTTTTTCATCTGTTTTTACTCATTTTGCATCTGAAACACATAAAACACAATTTTGGGATATTTTCTGTATTTTGATGCATTTTTGAGTGTTTTTAAATGTTTTGCAGTTCAGATTTGACCAAAAATGATGAGTATTTACACACTCATCAAGCAACAAGCTCAATTGCCTTCTTCTTGACTACTGGATCATTGGAAATCATATAATCAATCTCTTCAGCAGTTGGCACATAGGTGAACATTAGAGCCTTTTCTTTGAGAATAGTAGGTGGAACAGTGGAAATTGGATTTGTTGCAATGGTTGCAGTGGTTTCCAACTTATCCAACCTCTTTGCCTCCATAAAACTTGCAATCTCTTCCTCATCTTGTCTTTTCTTCTTTGCAACTTCATCTTCCACTAATTTCCTTGCAAGTTCATTATCATAATCTATCTGAGCTTGTTCCCTTCTAGAAATCTTCCTTGGTTGCACTTGATCTGTATTTGTCATAACTGCTTTACCTTTCTCTGCTCTAATTCTAGCAGCTTCTTCTTCTGCAGTGGTAACATTTTGACCATCAGTGGTAACCATAAACTCATCAGTTGTAAGATTTTTAGGAACTCCAACTATTTCATCATTCTTCAAATCTTCAGTGCTATAATCTGCATCAAAATCATAATCATCTCCAAAATCAATCTTCCTCCCCTTAGTTTCAGCATCTGTCTTCCTCCCCTGTTTGGAAGAATCTCCCAAATCTTCACTAAAATTATCTGAAGCAGCATCTTGAGGTGAGGATGAAGATGAAAACACAATTTTGGCAGACCTTTGCTTCTTTAACCCCTGAACTTCTTCCTATAAGTTCTTAATCTCTGCTTTCAATTGAGCAAGCTCTGTGGCATGTTTTTGCTTTGTCTGTGCCAGTTCTTTCTCCAGAGCTTTAACCTGTTTGACTAAATTTGTACAAAGTTCCATCAATTCATTTTGTTGCACACTGCCCTCAACACTTCCAACTGTGTGACCTGTTGGGAGAGGTGAATCACAGGGCATGGATTCAGGCTCTTCTCTAGTTGGACTAGATTGAAGCCCAAAACCACCACTACTTGTTCCTAAACCAAAAGGCTCAGAATCAGGCAATGTTGAGATGGGAGGAGGTGGCTGTTTGTGCCTCCTCTCATAAGTGTGAGTAACTGTAGGGGTGTGTTGAATAGGTGGAACAAAAATAGTGGGTGTGTGATGGGATACAACTGGGATTGTTGCATCTTCACCCTGGACCTGTGAAATCTTTGAAAGCATTTCAGGAAAAAGTGGTTTAAACTCCCCATTCCAAAGTGCTGAAGCCTTAGCCATATTTTGAAAAACTTTTGACTTAAGACAGGGGGTTTTATAAACTCTGTTGTGGGGTTGCAGTGGAAATTCATTTAACACTGCTTGCACAAACCTTGGATACATCAAAAATTTATATGAACTCTTCACATTGCCTTTCATATTATTAAAAATAAACTTTGAGAAATTGAAAGTCCTATCTGTGGCTAAGCAAACTAAATAATAAGCCATGGTTGAACTAAATTGTTCATAAGAAGTTTGTTTAGGACTTAGGCAATGTAAAAGAGTATGAATGAAAAACCTCCAATGGGGACAAAAACATCCTTTTCTGAAAGTAACCTTTTTATCAGATGTATCATACCCCATTGTGGAAAGATGTTTATGAATGTCTGAATTGGGTAATGTGATGATACCATTGAGATCATCCAATTGGAGAATTCTCCTCAAGGATAACTCAGTAACATCAATGGTTACCCCATCCACTGTGGCTCTAAGAGTTTCCACAAATTCATGTGTGTCTCCCTGTTCAATAGTTATGGACTCCACAGTGTTCCAGAACTATTTGATATGAGAAACATAGATTGTGGGATTGACAGTTAAAGCATACCTAATATGGGTAGTGTTGAGAAAATCCACAATCTGATGAAAAACAGGGCCACTCTTCTCGTTTGACTTCTGCAAGTAGGCCACTTGGTTGTGCTCATCAGCAAAATTAAGTGTCACCATTGTTTTTGTGATAAGAGAAGAATTGTGTTAGTAGGAATTGAGTATTGAACAAGCCGATTGAGATAAAAAGATTTATAATGTTAGGGTTTGAGAATATCACGCAAGAAAGATTATCTTTAAGAAAAATTTATCTCCAAGAAAAGAATAAATTAAATATAGAAAGAAGATAATCTTCTAAAAATTTACCCTACATATACGGACAAACGGTTATCTCTCAACGGCTAGTAAAAATTTTGTTCCTGACACAACAGTTGTAACGGCTAGATCAACAGTGGTAAAAATTACACTGTCAGTGGTAACTGTGAACTAGCAGTGGTAAAAATTATAAAAGCAGTGGTAAAAATATTTATGAAAAGTACTGCTTTTACCATAGTTTTTAGCAAACTACCAGCTATTAACGGATTTGATATGTCTTTACCATTAGCCGTTTGCTATGGACTAGCCAACTCTTCATCACTTGGAATATGGTGAGTTGATGACCATATAGTTTTTGGTAAACTATCAACCATAAACGGATTTGTTAAGTAGCCGTTTGCTCTGGACTAGTTGATTCTTATGTTGATTAGACATGGTGAATCAATAACCATTTGTTGTGTGTCTTAGTTACACACCTTATAACTCCAATCACTCAGCAAATATTGGTTGTTTTTCTGCATATTTAGTAAACACCATTCATAACCAATATATTTTATCCCAAAGTAACTTTTTGACCAAGTTACTATTCAAAAATATCTTTTTCAAAGTCAACCCGATTAACTAAATTATATCCAAATTTACTTCTCCAACCTACCAAAACAGATAAGAGTTAATATCCCTCATTAATTAACCCTTGGCCTTGACTTTGCATATAAAAGGGGTTCAAAACAACACAAGCCTTCATCACAAACTATTCTTCAATATCACAAACCCTAAAAATCATCAAGAGTTGGTTTCCACTGATCTATATCTCATCGGATGATTCATCTGATGGAGAAATCAGTTACTATTCTAACTCTGAAGAACAATCATCTGGATGGAGTGGATATTTTCCTCCAAGTGCTTCAACTTCATCCAACATGAAACCAAACAAGAAGGTCTCTGAAGCTGCTCCTACTCCATCTTTGGAATTCTATTCAAGTTCTTCTTCAGATGATGATAATGATCCATCCTACACCCTGTCCAAGGAGCTACCTAAGGCACTTACTACATCCCTTGAATCAGCCTTGGTGAACATGAAGTAGCCTGCACTAGAACATCCTACAAGACCCCTAAGACCTCCAAAACAAGTGTTGGGTCTTGCTTGCCCAAGAAAGCAACTTTTCTTTGATAATAAGAGGAAGACAGCTTCTAAGGCCAAGCATGACTATGAAGGGAAAGGCAAGAAGCCCATGGAGTAGCTTGTTTGAAGAGTAGGGTGTTAGGTTGTGAAGCTTTTGTGTTTTGTGATGTGATTTATGTATTTGACTCTCTGTTTGATGTACTCTGTTTCCTTTGAATGGTTGAATGAAAGTACTTTATCTTTTTCTTTTACCACTGAGAGAGCAAAAACTTTCCACTGTTTGTACTATGGTTTCCACTGTTGTCTTAATCTTCTGCATAAAAGTTAGTAGAAAACCATACAAACATATACAAACAATATTAGTACCTAAAATCTATCCTGCAACACTAAAGATCATTAGACATCAAAGTTTTATGGGTTAAGCATTCCAATACCTGTTACCAAGTACTGAAACCTACCCACATCAAGCCCTTTTGTTAACAAATCAGCATAGTTGTCATCAGTGTGAATTTTGACAACTTGAATAAGCTTTTTCTCAAAACAATCTCTAATAAAATGATGTCTAATTTCAATATGTTTAGTTTTAGTGTGTTGCACAGGATTTTTAATAATGCATATGGTACTGCTATTGTCTATATATATAATGGTGTTCATGAAATTGTACCCTTAGTCCAACAATTGGTTTTGAAGCCATAAGACCTGTGCACAACAGCTTGCAGCAGCTACATACTCTGCTTCAGTTGTTGAAGTAGCCACCATTGTCTGTTTCTTGCATTGCCATGACACCAATCTACATCTAAGAAATTGACATCCTCCTGTGGTTGACCTTCTGTCCAAACTTGCACCAGCATAATCACTATCTGAATATGTGACTAACTCCATAGGAGAATCTCTTGGATACCACAATCCTAGATTAGGATAGGTCTTCAAATATCTAAAAATCTTCTCCACAACAGTCAAGTGTGATGTCTTAGGATTGACTTGAAACCTTGCACAAGCACACACAACAAACATAATGTCTGGTCTTGATGAAGTAAGATACATCAAAGAACCAATCATTGATCTATAAGTGTGCACATCCACTTCTGCTCCACTAGCATTCTTCAAGAGTAAATGAGTAGTCTTATCAGCAGGGGTATTTGAAGACTTTGCATCAGTATAGTTGAACTTCCTTAATATCTCAGTCACATATTTGTCTTGACTGATAAAAATGCCATCTTTGCTTTGTTGCACTTGAAGTCCCAAAAAGAAAGTAAGTTCACCCATGGAACTTATCTGAAACTCATCTTGCATCAACTTCTCAAACTCTTTGCACATCTCTTGTTTAGTAGAACCAAAAATGATATCATCAACATACACTTGTACCAGTAGAATATCACTTTTATCTTTCTTGATGAACAAAGTTTGATCTATTTTCCCTCTATGAAACCCATTATTCATTAAATAAGCAGCTAAGGTTTCATACCACTTCCTTGGAGCTTGATGTAAGCCATAAAGAGCCTTGACCACTTTGTAAACTTTATTGGGATGTTTAGGATCTTCAAAGCCTGGAGGTTGTGAAACATAGACCTCCTCATCAATTGTTCCATATAGAAATGCACTCTTGACATCCATTTGATAGACAGTAAAGCCCATAAAAGATGCATAGGCTAAAAACAGTCTAATAGCTTCAATCCTTGCAACAGGAGCAAAGACTTCTTCATAGTCAATACCCTCCTCCTGAGTATACCCTTGTGCAACTAGCCTTGCTTTATTCCTGATAACAATGCCTCTTTCATCTTTCTTGTTTCTGAAGACCCACTTTGTGCCAATAACCTTCATTCCATCAGGCAAATCACAAAGAACCCATACCTTTTGAAGCTTGAATTGTAACAATTCCTCTTGCATTGCTTCTACCCAGCTTGATTCTGTTAAGGCTTTATAAACATTTTTAGGCTCCACTTGTGATAGAAAACAGAAAAAACAAGCACTCATTCTTGTTTGTGTGCTTCTTGGACTCATAAACTTCACTAATGAACCCATGAACATCATTTGTCTTTGTCTGCTTTCTTGTCTTCACACCTGATTGTAAATCTCCAATTACATTCTCAAGTGGATGCACTTTGTGAATTGTGGATTGTGATGTGGTAGGAATATCATATGTTGTAGGCATGTTTGTAATTTCTACATCATCACAATGTGTTTCCTGAGGAATATGTTCCACATTTGGTGCATCAGTGGAAACATTTAGTGTAGCAGTGGAAATAGGATTACCACTGCTTTCAGGAATATCCTTATTCAAAACATCAAAATTCACAACAGTTGCATTACCTTCTTTTTCAGAATTCTTTGAAGGTTGTGAATCTTCATTATTATCAACAAAGTCCCAAAGTGGCATAACAATTTGATCTTTATCATCTTCATCATCTTTGCAAGCTTCATCATCATCAATGAATTCTTCTAAGCCTTCAAGATCATTGTCTCCTGTAGCTGAGGTAATAGGTACATAATTCATTATATTTGATAAAGTCTCAAGATCAAACAGCCATTCTGGTCCTGCACCTGCAGTGTTAAGTTTATTTTCAAGAAACTCAACATGCAAATTTTCTTCAATCTTCTTTGTTCTTAAATTGTATACTCTAAAATCTTTGCTAGCCATAGAGTATCCAACAAAGAAGCCTTCATCTGATTTTTCTTCAAACTTTCCTAGATGATCAATGGTACTGAGAATTGTGACTTGACATCCAAATGGCTTCATAAAATCCAAAATTGGGGGTCTTCCTCTGAATAGCTCATAAGGTGTCTTGTTCTTAGTCTTCACCACCAAAACCCTGTTCTGAATATAACAAGCAGTGTTAACTGCTTCAGCCCAAAAAGTCACTGGTAGCTTGGAATCAGCTAACATGGTTCTAGCAGCCTCAATTAGTGTCCTGTTTCTTCTCTCAGCTACACCATTTTGCTGAGGTGTTCTTGCAACACTAAATTCTCTTTTAATACCTTTGTCTCTGCATAAATCATCCATAACTCTATTCTTGAACTCTGTCCCATTGTCACACCTGATAACCTTGACCTTCTTATCAACTTGGTTTTCAACTTCAATAATGAAAGTTTTAAGGATGCCAGTTGTTTCATCCTTGGTTCTTAGGAAGAAAACCCATGTAAATCTACTAAAATCATCAGTTACAACAAGACAATACTTCTTCAAATTTATGCTGCTCACTGATGTAGGACCAAACAAGTCCATATGCAACATGTAGAGTGGATGAGCAATAGAGTTATAGGCCTTGGTCTTGCAAGAAGCTCTATGTTGCTTACCTTTGAGACATGCAACACAGGTTTGGTCATTTTCAAATCTCTTCTCTGGTAAACCTCTGACTAATCCATCTTTCACAATCTTGTTGATGGTCTTGAAGTTAACATGACCAAGTCTTCTATGCCATAGCATTGATTCATCCAAAGTGGCTTTTGCAATTAAGCAAGTATCAGTATCATTAGCCACAATCTTCTTCATATCAATGCTATAAAGATTGCCTTTTCTAGGGATTTTGAGCAATATATCTTTTTCTTCAGGTAGCTGATAATCCTTGGAAAGGACATAGCATTCATCTTCTGAGAATAGAACTCTGTGCTTCTTGTCACACATCTGTGACACACTGAAGAGATTGTACTTGAGTTCTTTGACATAATACACATTCTCAAAATCCAAGTTTCCAGCTTTGATAGTTCCTTTGCCAGAAACTTTGCCACCAATTCCTCCTCCAAAGCTGACAAATTGTCCATCATAAGATTTGAAATCTGAAAGATAGGACTTGTTGCCAGTCATGTGCCTGGAACATCCACTGTCTGAGTATCCTTGATCTTCTTTAGGCTTTGAATGTCCCTGCACATAAAATAAAGAAATTAGTTCCTTTTGGAGACCCAAGCCATAACTGACTTGGATCTGCCTCGTGTATCAATATAGTTATATCTGTCAAAGGTCATTGATACACCATTGGGATTGACTGAGGTGTTAGTTCCTTTAGGTTTCCATTCCAAACGTGCTGAGGCCTTCACAGCATTTCCCACATTTACCCTTTTGTTGTTTACTGAACCACCAGTGGAAACTTTTGGCCTAGCAGTGGCAACTGCTGGTTTTGAAATTTTAGGTGCCCACTTAAGGTTATTGTAAACTTTCTTTTCATAAAAGGTCTTTTTCCCTGTTTGTGCAGATTTAACAAAAGTTGTATTTGTGTTTGCACTCATAACAGGAGACTTAGGGTAAACTCTGTTTACTTTTCTGACAGTGGAAAGAGATTTGATGCCAGAGTTTAACAAAACAGACCTGGGAGTCATTTTACTTAGTGGATTTGGGTGAGTATTCTTATTGACCTTGATTTCATTTACCCTGGTATTCCCAAACACTTCCCTTCTACCCATGTGATAGTTACAATTATAATGAAGGTGTTCAAAACTACCACAGATGTGACAAGGTTTGTTGTTAAACTCAAAGTCACTACCAAATTGTCTAGATTTAACATGATTCCAACTCCTTTTGTTGCCCCTAGTAGTTGATGACCTGCTTCTGTACATCTCAGCATATCTAGTAGTGGGCCTAGTGTGATTAGCTTGTTTCCTAGGCTTCTCTTGTTCAACCTTAACAACTTCAGGAATACTCTTTTTAATCTCCACTTTAACATTCTCAGGAACACTAGTTTTAGACTCAACATTCACATTTTCATCTTTAAGAGATGAGTCACTAGCACTTTCAAATGTATCAACCTCAACCTTAACCCTTTCACTAGCAACTTCTTTGACAAATTTTGGGCCATAGGTCATGGTTGGTTCCTGAAACTCATCTAACCCTGTATGTGCTAAGTCAATACCAGGAGGTGATGGAACACCTCTTAGGGGTGGTGGAACTAATTTGTATCCTACTCCTGATTTGGCTTTATTTACAACTTGGGCCTCCCAAATTTTGTCAATGCACTTAGATTGATGATCTAGTGTATTACAAGTTATCTGTATGTTATCATTGGCCTTTTTAATCTTCTCTAACTCTTCCCTAAGAGCCTCATTCACAACTATCTTATAATCTAAGTCTCTTTTTAAAACAGCAATATCATCATTGAACTTAGATTCATTGGCTCTATAGTGTTCTAATTATGCTTCTAAAACAGCAAGACCTCTTTTATGATTTGCTAGTTTATAATTGGTTTGATTTAACTCTAACAATTATTCATCATATTGATTTTTAAGTTTCTCATAGTCTTTTAAAGCCTTACAGGTTTTAGAACAAGCATTATTAATATGTACCTCAAAGTCAGAAAAAGCCATAAGTGCAAGCTCTGTAGCAATCATTGCAGACTCTGGATCTTCTTCTTCATCCTCAGCCATATAGCTCCAATCATAGCTCACTCCATCAATGGCCAAAAGCACCTTTGGTTCTTCAGTTGTAGGCTCTTTCTTCTTGTCCTGCTTGTACCAAGTTGACCTATTATCAGGCTTCTTTGGTTTCCTGCATTCCCTGGCAAAGTGCCCCATCTTGTGACAGTTGTAGCACTCCACCTTCTTCTTATCAAAACCTACAGTTTCATTGCCATTTATGATGATCTTGCTACCAGTCTTCTTCCAAAATTTCTTTGCCTTTAAGCTCAGCAATGCAACTTGCCATTTTATATCCATCTCTTCAATGTCATCATCATCAATTTGATCCAAGTCTTTATGAGTCAGAACTGAACCATTGACCTGACTTGAGAGATAGACATAGAAAGTAGAATCTCCAAGACCAGCAACCTGCCTTTTTGAACTAGCAGTGGTAACACTTCCACTGCCAGTGGAAACAGCAATGTGAGCAGAATCCTCTTCATCATCACTATCAACATCAGAATCATCACCCACTGATGATGAGATAAGAGCTAAATTCCCTGATCCTGAACTTAGCTTACCAGCCTTCTTCAACCTCTGTTCAATAACTTTAAAGTTATTGTACAAATCATTGAGCTTCATATTCTAAAGTTCTGGCTTGTCTTCCCTCACAGCAACATTAGTACTAAACTCAGAGGGTAGACTTCTTAAGAACTTTAAGTTGAGGTCTTCCTTTTCCACCTCAATTCCAAACACTGTGAGTTGAGTAACAATCTTTTGAAGCCTTGCGAAGATGCTGTCAATGGATTCATTACTTGTTGAACAAAAATTTTCATAGGTCTGTTTCAACAAGGTCTTCTGTGTCTTCTTGGTGGAATCATTACCACCAAAAACATTGCAGATCTCATCAAATAAAGTCTTTGCAGTCTTATACTTGCTGAAGGCTAAAACTTGATCCCTAGGAAGGGTCATAAGCAATAAACCTCTGGCCTTCAAATCATTCTTCTTCTAAAGTCTTTCATCAGATGTGACTGGTCCAGTGTTTAACTTTTGTACTACCTTGCCATCAATAGTTTCTGTGGTAGTACCAAGTTTAAAGGAATCACCAAACATAATGATCTCCCAAAGTGCATAGTCTTGCAGCATAAAGAATTGTTCAATCATTATTCTCCACATCTCAAAATCATTGAGTTTAAGCTTAGGAAGCTTAGCAGCAATGTTGGTCTGACTGGTCTCTGTCTCCATTGAATCTTGTGAGTGAACTTCGGATCTTCTAAATCAAAGTATCAAAGCCTGGCTCTGATACCACTTAATGGATCTAAACACCTTGATACGTGTTAGAATGATACTTTGAGTTATACCAACAAGTATGCGGAATCTACTTAGTAATACTTAGAAGTTTGTTTGTAAGTAAAACAGTTGTATATGAATGAGAACAATGTATGAACCAAACTGTTAGCTCCAATATTATTAGAATAATAATACGAGTGATCTTTGTATCACTAGGGTTACAACCTTGAAGCTCTAAGAAAAACGTATATCAAACCATAACCTAGGATCTCCTTTTATAGCACAAGGAGTCCTCTTCTACAAGATACGTATAATGCTAATAGAATAAGATATACACAAGATCTATTCTATATTTATCTTTACAAGTTTCCTAACAGTTATCCTAACAGCAGTGGTAATTATATGTACTAGCAGTGGTAATAAGTTTCCACTGCTAGTGCATTCTTCAGCAGTTGTAATTTCCATACTAGTCGTGGTAACTGTAAATGTAATTCCCAACATCTATGTTGATGTTGTACCCCCGTTGGTCCTTTAATGATTTGTAAAGTGTAGTCGAGTGTCAAAACGTATGTCAATGTTGTCATAATGATTGGGTGGTCTAACGGAGAGTCAATGTATGTTTATGTGTTTATGGGTAAAGTTAAAGGAGTGTTTGGTATAAGTGCAAAAATACCCATTTTGGGTTGTTAACGGGTCATGCGTGTATGAGACATGTTAAGGATGTTAAATAATGTAAGTTGGTTAAGTATGGGGTGTAATGAACGTGGATTAAGTAGTTTGGAGTGTAATGGGTCATAATGGGTTTATTGCATAACCCGTGAAATTGTACATCTTGGTTCTGAGATTGTGCATCTTGGGTCTGGGTTGTGCAGCTGATTTTGTTCATCTTGGTTATGATTTGTTCATCTTGGTTATAAATGTGGGTTTGGGCAGATTTTGTCGGTTTTGTTTATTTTGTAGAAAATGAACCGTAAGTCGTTAGAAGTCGTGCCACAAGTCATTTTAAAGGTAATTGAGTCTAGTTTCATTTAAAAGTGGTTTCAAGGCCTGAATGTTTATAGATTTTTGTCAATGGTCAAAAGAGTAACAGAATGTCCATTAAAGTCAAACGTTTCCGCGCGTAAAGTTTTAATTTTCAGTCAAAGCGGGCACGGGGCGTTACAGATTATCTATGCCTACTCAAGGTATGAATGTATAATTAAATTGAGTTGCTAATTTAGATAATTCATGAATGTATTTTAATGTACCAAAGATGTGTTTTAGTGCTTATATGAGGAATTTTATGGTAGGAATTCTTAGCAGGTATCTTTGAATGAGTTAATGAAACTTAGCAGGTGTTTGTTGTCATTGATAACACTATGGGTGTCAACCAACGGTCTAAAATATGAGTGTCTTTTACCTTGATGATTTAGGCTAATTGTGAAGAAAGTTGCACTAAAGTGAAAGGTCGGTAAGGATTCAAACAATCCTAAAAGACTTGCGAATGTACTCTTTGTCATTTTTTTCATGCATTTATAATTTACTTATTCAAGTAATAATAATTTCCTTATATAGTTCGGTCTCACAGAAAAATTATTCTTATACCGTATACTTAAACGTATTCTACCATTACATCTTTTTTTGTTTCTCTTTATGCAATAAAGAAGCTATAGTATAAGCATCTATGTTAATTTGGTAATTTTATGATCAAACATGAGAAGTAAATAGCACAAACTTATGAAAATATAATTTTTCAAACAAAAAGGTACATTGGTAAACATGGTATGATGGTTATTCATAATCAAGGAAATGAATCAATCTTCAGAGCTATCTAAATATGCTACATATTTTAACGAAAATATAAGTAAAAGAAATACCACAATTACAAAACACATCGTAAATTGATATCACGGGTTACCAAACTAAAAGCATATATCACTAACATCTTATGCAAGTCAAGTATCGTCATGTGATTTTGCTTGAATAATAAAATATTATTTTTAATCCAAAAGTATTCTGCTAAAATAATAAGTAGATTATAACATATATACATGTGGTTTTTTATTTTTAGTCCACAAAGTAAAACCATTTGAAACATGTTAAGTGATTCATTTCTTAATCGATAATAATATATAATCAAAAAGAAATTTTAAAAACCCTGTGCATGCACATGTATTATAACTAGTATAAGATAAAGGGTGACACATAACTAGATCGGTCTATGCTCCATCTTTTGATGGCCTTGATCAAACTCACTAGAAAAATTCTAGATCAAATACTATATTGTTTTATTCATTATTAGCGAAAACCAGAAAAATAGCACCCGCGCGTTGCAGCAAGGCTTTTTTATTATGATATATATGTTTTTTGGTTGACAAAACTTTATTTTCGTCTGACTTTGCATGCCGATAGTCCGTTTTTGAATGTCGTGGCCTAGATTTTTTGTTTGCGCATATGACTTTAATATGAGTTTTGCTAATATTATAGCTAAGGTTTCGGTTATAAAATTTAACCTATTTTTTTTTATCGCTGTGGTACTATTTTTTGCGTAGATTATTAAAAAAATTTAAAGTAGTTTTAAAAGTTATTTGGTATGTTAAAGGTTCATTTTGAAAGTTTTTAAAAATATATATATACATATTAAGCTTCAATAATTTTTATAAAATCATACATATGTTATACAATATTGAGCTTGCTTTGTTCAACCCGGTAGGTATTTGGTACACAATTCAAACTTTCATTGAAGTGTACACAGAGGCGCAGCTATGTAGGGGCGGGAGGGGGCGCCCGACCCCCGAAATTTTTTTTGCGATGTAGGGGATATATAGTTTTCGTGTAGAAAAATTTCGGTATATTCGGTTTCGACCCCCCATTTTAATTGTGAAATTTTTTTATACATTAAGCAATAAAATTTTGATCCATTATATTTTACATAAGCCCATCTACCCAAACTAAAATCCATTAATAAACCAAATCCCAAACTAAAATCCATTACTTATTTACTTAGCCCATTAAAAAAAAAAAAAAAAAAAACGGAACAAACCCTCCCCCTTCGAAGTTCGACCCTCATCTCCTCCCACAGTCCCACCTTCCTGCCTCCTGGCTCCTCACTCCTGCAGTCTCGCCGGCCACCACCGACCACCGCCGACGGCCGACCACCAACCGTTTGTCTCATTTTTAATGTTTAGTTGTCTTGGATAAATGTTTAGTTTTTTAGTGATTGAATTTTTTTTTTTATAATAATAGTATTTAATTTTTGACCCGACCCGAATCGAATCACCGACCCGAACATATTACCCGAAAAATAGCGTTAGTAAAAAAAAAATTTAGATCCCGACCCCCCACTCAAAATTTTCTAGCTTCGCCACTGAGTGTACATCTTTGGCCCCTAAGTTATTTGATAGGTTAACTAAGGATGCATTATAAAAGTTCTTTTGTTTTATATATATTAAAGTTCACATTTTTTTTTTATAAAATCTCACATACGTCAAAAGTATATCAATATTGGGATCGTTTTGTTCGTCATCGAAAAACCTTTTCGGCAGTATTTTTTTTATTCATGAAATCGCTAGATATCTATTAAATATTTGACGAATAAAGTTTGTTATATAAAAAAGTTATAAATGTCAAAAGTTTAGGATGATTTTCGCAAGTTACTACATGAGTCGAGTTGACACGTTTGGGTTTTTGCAAAAACTAAATTATTAGATTGAGAAAAAAAAAAGAAAAAAGAAAAAAGATGTTCAAATAAAATTTTGAGTCGTTAAATCCGTGCATCCGTTAGTTAATTGTTATATAGTTGAAGATTATGTCAAATACCCATTTAGAACTATCTAAATATATAGAGGGAGACTCAACAAAACCATCACCCTCAATATATATATATATAGGGGGCTTTATTTTCATAACCCTGTTAAGTGCGGGAACTGCGAGAACTCCAATTTTGCATTAGGAAACATGAATGTTCATATAAAAATGTATGTTTTCTTACATACACCTTAATACACATACCTGCGTAACATACATGTTCATATAAAACCATTTTGCATTGATATGTTGCACTTAACATGGTTTTATATGAACATGTACGTTACGCAGGTATGTGTATTAAAGTGTATGTAAGAAAACATACATGTTTTATATGAACATGCATGTTTTCTAATGCAAAATCGAAGTTCTCGCAATTCCTGCACTTAACAGGGTTCTGAAAATAAAGATACACTATATATATATGTTTCTTTCTGGAATCACAATTAACCATCTCACAATATTTACATCACAAACGATCTTACACGTCATCAAGTAGGACTTAAACTTACAACAATTTTGGTTGAAAGCTTTTCTCGCAACAAGGGTAACATCAAGCTAGACAAAAGTCCTTTTGAGTCAAAAATTGTCAAAATCAATAAGTCTAAAATTGTTACATCTACTTTTGATAGGTTAATCTTGCGTTTATTTTGGTTTAACTTAATAATATTGACAATATATTTATTGAAAAGCAATTAAATAATGCTCATTATCTGATGTTTCCTCGCAAAAAAGATAAGACATATACTTGATAAAAGTACTAAGCTTCCCAAGAGTGCCCTGTTGGACCTATGCTTGTAATTATCAAAGAGCCTCCTGCAATTATGTTAGGCCCAATACATTGTTTATCCAAAAGTGAACAACAAGCTGATAACATAAAGAAAACAGAGAAAAATACATCATAGTCAAGTTTCAACAAGCCAAGAGTCAAGATTGCTGTAAAAATAAATATTTCTTAAAACACATGAAGCGAATTGAACTGATGAGTGATCATGTCAATTCCTTGTTTTCACCATTATATTCACATCAGGTACCATTCCAACTTAGGCCACTATGCATCTACAATTCCTTTTACTTTGGTATACACAACAACTTAGCCAAATAATACCATCCAAATAAACTGTTACAACATGTTTAATCATCCTCAGTCACGTGTTTAGATAACATCAAGGTAACAATTTAGCATATAAATACTTATCCATTTTAGACTAATGAGCACTATTATATCAAGCTAGAGGATAAATATTCAGCCCAGAAGTATTTTACTTAGCCATTTTAGTTTATGTTTGATTTCTCTAAGGTGAATTGATCATTGAAGAGTGCATTCCTCATGACTGTAGTGGGTTATTTGAGACAACAGTAGCAATTAGAGTAGTAAAGATAAGCCAATTGTGATTGATACAAACACCAGATATTGAATTCAAATGCAATGGTAAAAGTTACATTAGCTACGGTAGAATTTCATAATTCCTAGTTCAACAAATCCAGAGATCATTGATGTAATTGTAAACTTCCAAAACTCGTCATTCCTAGCTGCACGTCTTGCACCATAGTCATCATTTTCTCCCTCAATAATCGTTGGAAATAATACACCCATCCGAGTGATCAATAAGAAGTAGTGCTTCAGTGTAAGGGCGAATGAAGAATTCAGCCCTTTTGCCATAAATCCCCAGACTATTGATGTCGTTTGAGCATGGTTCGTAAACTTCAAGTGCAGCAAACTGTTCGTCCTTCTTTACCGTTTCCATTATAGGTTCGCCACTCTTCCTGAATCCCAATAATCTCCTTATTGATGAATCAGGTGTGTTAATGTTAAATAGCTTTGTAAAAGATGTCATAGCACCACCCTCCTCCCCCATAATCCATACGCCATATACTCGTCCATTGAGCAAATTAATGTATCCAGACAGAACAAGAGATTCATTTAGCTTAGAAATGGAGATATCTACTGAAACCTTTTTTACTATACTATCCGGGAGTGGTACCTCTTTAAAATCATGGGCCATAAAATCAAATGACAAGATCAAATGCTTATATTGAGATACACCATCAATAACAGCTAACCGATCACAAGCAACCCAAAAAATAAACCTATCTGTAGCAACTTGAGTTGACGGTCTAAGTCTAATTGTAACACGAGGCACATTGCTACTTGGTATCATCTTCCAAGCCTTGGAGCTCAATGTAAAAATTCCAACTTGCCACGTCATGTTATGGTTATAATCATTAGTTAGGAAAGACCTAGACATTCCAACAATAGTTGGATCATAAGTTGAAGGACAAACCCCAAACCAAAAATAAGTCCTTCTTTCGTCAGAGGTGTTGTTGAGCTCACAAGGCACAACAATACCAACCGATTTCCTGATTGATGGGTTCCAAATAACAACCATCTCTCTTGGCCAGTTGTTGTAACCGTGCAAACACCACAAACCACGAGAGCTGCCAATTACCTTTGAATAAGTAAGTTGTTTTACGAAGTCAGAAACATTTGGAGCGAAGTCTAGTTGTTGTTGTTGGGGGAAAGAGACATCATCTACAAAAGAAACATATTTTACCTCATTGGAATTATCTTTGTACCTTAAAAGTAAACGACTAGTGGGTCGAGCGCTGTAACAAGCAATAAACTCGGAACTGTCGATAAAAGACTTCCATGGTCTTGAAACTGACCTGAAACAAGCCAATGACTTGACATCAGGAACCTTTTTGATGATTTCCATTTGGATTTCAAAAGGGATGTTGTCTGACATTTTGAAAGTTCTTAGGGTTTCTGAAATAATTTTGGAGCGTTTTTTGAATGTGGAATTTGATAACTTTGCTTTAAGGGTTTGGTAGGTAATTCATTTGAAAGACATGTCCTTTGTCTGTTAGGATACCAGATCTTTTGAGTTGGTACATATTTTTGGAAGGCGTTGCTCACATGATTTGGTAGTTTTGCTTTGCTATGTAATAAACTACTAATATTTCCTTATTTTTTGTGTAATGACTAGTGTGCACAAGTATTACCAGATACAAATATGTGGATATGGGATTGGATCATGGGGTAATTAGTCGAAGAACGATTGCAAAGCTTGTGGCAAAACAACAAGTACTATTCAATTAGCCTGACTATTAAAAAAAAAATAATAATAAAAAAAATAAAAAATAAATAAATAAATAAATATTTCACGCTTGTATAGTTTGTTGGGTTAGTCGGTCGTTTTGCTAACTAAACATTTGCCTAGTGTCCTCGTACTTGTAGAATTAGTTTTGTCTCTGGTTAAGATTCTAATTACTATAAGTAACGTTTATTTGATTATTCAAGCTCGTTATTAGTATTCACAAACTAATCTTAGGTTAATCGCATAAGATAATAATGGTATGAATTATCATATCTGAATTCTCCTTTCAAAAAAAATTATCATATCTGAATCTATATATTATATACAGCCTTACGCTATAGTTTTTACTAACGTTTTTTCTATTTCCAGTTATAACAACAATCATTAAATGGTTTATCTAACCGATGCCGTTAAGGCATTAGTTACAATCAATTATCCCGTTCAAAAAAAAAGTTACAATCAATTATCATTGTGAGTCGATTAAACTAAAAACGACTTTTTACTAAGGTAACTTTTATTAATTTATTTAAGGGAAAAAATTTTATTATTGTAGTATACTTGCCACAAATATCACTTCCGCGTAGTGAACAAAAAAAAAATCTTTTTTTTTACACTAAAGTTGATATTTTTGTCTTTTTTTAAGTATTATAACTATTTTATCCTTCAAAATTACTAAAATGGTCCCTGTGAGTTTGTGAAAATTGCATCCACCGTCCCTAGGCTAAATTACATAAATGGTCCCTGTCGTTTGGAGAAAATTGCGTCCACCGTCCATTTTTTTTTCTAAATTCCTTTTTGTCTCAATTTTTTTTTGAAATTCCTTTTTTTTTTTTTTTTTTTTTAAATAATTTAGAAACAAAAAATGTTTTCGTGACATTTTCAAAAAAAATTCGGCAAAAAAATATTTCAAAAACAAAATATTTTCGGCAAAAAATATTTTCAAAAACAAAATATTTTCGAAAAAAAATATTTTTGAAAAAAAAAAATTCGAAAACAATATATTTTCGGAAAAAAATATTTTCGAAAAAAAAAATTTTGAAAAAAAATTATTTTCTGCAAAAAAGTTATTTTCTGAAAAAAAATTTTGAAAAAAAAAATATTTTTGAAAAAAAATATTTTCAAAAAATAAAAAAATTTTGAAAAAAAAATTTGAACAAAAAATATTTTCTGAAAAAAATTATTTTTGAAAAAAAAATTGAAAAAAAAAATATTTTCGAAAGAAAAAATATTTTCGGAAAAAAAATTTTAAAATTTGGAAAAAAAAAATAGTGACGGTGGACGCAATTTTCTCTAAACAACAGGACCATTTATGCAATTTAGCCAAAAGGACATTGGATGCAATTTTCAAAAATTCAAGGGTAAAATGGTAATCACAGAATTTTTTTTATCTTTATTACACAAAGAAAGACAAAAATGTCAACTTTAGTGTACAGAAAAAGATTTTTTTTGTTCACTACGCGAAAGTGATATTTGTGACAAGTATAGTACATTAATAAAGATTTTTCCCTTTATTTAATTCATTGTCACTATGAAATCATACTTGTTACTAAGTATCCGGCTAAAACTCATTTGGAAGCACATCAAGCATGCCAACCTACAAATTAACTAGATAATATTGTTAACTATGTTGGTAAGATAGTCATAACCAAACTGATAGTACCAATTTCATCTTGCACACTGATGGCGTATGTGGTCTAATAGACCCAATTCCCCTTTCGAAACACCGGCTTATGGGCCACTTGGTAAACTTCTCTAAGATGGTCACTGGATGAAAGGCATGTCCAAATGATCCACGCCGAAAGGTCATAAGGTATTCTTTAAGTATTGCATCATTAGTCTTTTACTAATAATGTAATACTAGGGGGACATGTTAATGTATGTGTCGTAAGGACATGCGCCGGAAAGAAGACGATACACTTATGTTAAAGGGCACAAGCCGAAAGGCCATACATGTATTCTTTAAGTATTACATCATCCGTCTTTTACTAATAATGCAATACCGGGTGGCATGTTGGCATATGTGTCCAAAGGACACATGCCAGGAGGCAGATATAACACTTATTCGAGCGACGTGCGCTGAAAGACATAAAGATATTATTTAAGTATTGCACCATCGGTTTTCAAACGATAATACAATACTGGGGGACATGTTGGCGTATGTGTCCGGACGACACGTACCGGACCGAAGAGTCTCCATCAGTCCGAAGGACATTGCCGGAAGGCAGATGCTACTCTTGTCCAAGGGGCACATGCCGAAGGACCTTAAAGGTATACACCCCTTTTATCCATGTACCCCCTTTTACCCAGCAGTCCATCACAAGAACCGGACTCGCGCCTAACCCGGATTTCACGGGATTGTGTTCACCACGTGGCCTCACCTAGCATCTAGACTAGGTGTAGCTCGGCGTGTTCCTTCCCAAGACAGAACAGGTATCGAGAAACCAACTTTGGTACCTACCTCTTTCTCTCTCTATATATACTACTCTTTCTATCTCATGTATATCATCTCACACAACACACACAATACGTCAATACTCCATAACACATTATATAAATCCTCTACATACGAGGTACTGACTTGACCGTCGGAGGGTGGTTCCCGGGGCTTCGCCCTTGGGACCCCTTCTAACGAGTTCTTTTATGTTTGTAGCATACTTCAAAGCTAGGACAAGGACGAACGGCACGCAAGGGCCGCTAAAACCAACCCGGCAGAAAAATGCTTCAACACACACGGAATTTGACACGAAACCTAATGATAAAGCAACAACAATGTTGCATTAACATGTGTTGAGATAAATCAACTACATAAATGATATAACATTCCATAGCACAAGTTGTGCAAAACCGCACATTGTTTGAGTTAATATGAAGAAATGTAACTGATAACTCAACGCCTTATTTGTTTGGACAAACCTGAGATTTTTAAAAAGTGTCAGATACCTTTTTTAGATTCTACGGTTCATCGCAGTTACTAAAAGAACTTCTTTTCAATGACCACTTGTGGAGAACTTGGATTCCTTAGATATCTTTGAGACGGTATTAGCAGAGTCCTCGTTGGTCGACCTGGACATCAAACTACGTACAAAGAACAGTTCAATAAAACACGTGACTCAGACAAATAAACACAAAATAATACACACGACTGTAGTTACAACACGATACTATACCTCGTTCTAAATACCTCAACGTCCGCCAAGTATTCGTTTAACATGCTTTCCTTGCCGTTATGCATGTACCGCGGAATGGATTTTGTATGGTCATTTGACTTATAAATCAGGAAGCACATTCTTTAATCAAGAACTATATTCTTTAATTAAAACTTCATGTGAAGGTGAAATAAGAGAAACAATTACGATCCCAAATCCTCATCTCCCTAGTTAAATCACGACTATTAGCATCGTGTTGTAACTAATTAATAGCGGTTCGCGAATGAACCCCATAAAGTTCAACTAAGTTTTGTTCCCCTATGGTCAAGAAAATCATTGATTACCAAAATGTGACTATAACATAATAATGATGAAAAAAATAAAGGGAAAAAAGAAAAGAATTTTTAATTTGCAATTAGTCAAGATCTATCAGCTTTATTGGTTTCTTTTTTCCGGTTGGCCATTCTTGTCAAGATTATCAAATTTTTCAGACTCGGTACGTAACTTGCCAATGACATCTATAAATAAACAAAAGCATGTTTCATGTAACACATTTACAATTTTGATAGAAAAAACTAATGTATCACAATTTTTTTTTACCAAATTGGCAGGTTTCTTCAACTTCTTGACCAATGTCTTGGTATTGTTTCTAAGACTCATTGGGTGCCGCATAATACGATACTAAGGTTGAATCCCTCTCAGGTCGCACATTAGCAAACACTGGTCTCCCATTCTAAATATCCACAATCACAATTTTTTCATAGATATAAGCTATAACCATGTAAAGTTTGTAAACACATAAAGCATGCTGAATTCTCAATCCTTCCTTTCCAGTATCCATTTTTTTTTTTTTTCCCCACAGGAATTTACATCCTTATATTGTTCTCGTTAAATTTTCAATAGGCCTGCTAAAAAGATATAGCACATTTCGTCCAAATACATGTAGCTACATAAGTAGCTTTCACTTAAAAGCAATAGCGCCTTTCGTCTATATGTTGCTACATAAGTAGCACTTTTTCTTTTAATAAATTAATACTGTATAAATTTGAAGGACTGTAATTTTGGCAATTGGTTGGGGAAAAGGCCGAAGAAAGTCACAAAACATTTGTAATGAACTATGTTTAAAAAACATGTTTAAAAAACATGTTTAAAAAATCATAACACCAATATACAATGCTTTCAAATCACAGTAACAACGCATATCATAATATCATATGGGTTACAATATACAATATAAAAATAGATTTCAACTCACACAACAAAAGTACTCTAAGATATTTCAAATCACATAACAAAAGTGCTTTAAGATGTGTGAATACAAACCTTCTCGTCTATGATGATCTTGTCCATGTTTTCACATTCGGTTTGTTGTAAACGGGTTGCCTTCATGATCTCAAAATACACACACAAAGAATGATATTGTCTTGGAAGCAGATAGGCCAATTATGTGGCCGCATAGCTTCATTTCCTTTTCTTTGATTAGTATCACATTTGTTTCTTACTACCATGTTTTTTTTTAACATCTATAAAAACTAAATAGACATATTTTATAATGAAGATCAGGTGTTCAACCTAAAACATGAAGTTGTAATCACGCTAACTACCAAAACATAAGAACAAAAGCAAACCACATGCAGACCCATCCTAACCGTAGCTTGCATTTTAGTGCCGTAACAGAATAAAAAAAACACACATGCTCAGAAAACATTGACGATTAATAATAAAAAAGAAGTCTTAATATATAAAAGAATGATTTAAATTTTGCAACAAAAACTAATAATGAATTATTTATGTGATACACTCGTCCATTATGATGAGTTTTATTGATTATCTTGGGTTTATTCTACAACGGTTGCATCCAAGTCCTAATTATATGAACACGTAATATAAATATTGTCTCTTACAACACTGAGATCCGAGATGAAACCATTATCAAACCTAATAGCCATTTGGTTATTGATAAGAAGGAAGAGGAGTATTAATAGAGTTGTGATATGCAGATGAATGGTGGCATTACGTTTCACGAACAGAGGTTTTTATAGACTCGGTTCACAGAAAAAATTACCATAATGTAGTCATAGAATTCACTCTAAATTGTCTATCAAAAGTACAGTTTATGATTTCAAGAGTTAGGAAAAAACACTGATTAATGATATGATGTCAGCAATTCCAAAAAGATATTTCAACAAAATTAGCTTAGTATCCATTATAAAAACAGTGACAATTTTTTGCTTTGTGACAACACTTGAACAAAATATAAAAAGACAGGAACAACCTAATTTGTTTGTTGCCATTGAACTTTATTCTTCATTTTATCCTGATTTCAAGAATAAGCTTGTTTCAATTGGTATTAGAGATTTAGACATTTTGTTACAAATCAGTTACAGTTGTTAATTTTGTCCAATTTTGTTTTTCCGATTAATTCCCAATCCATCTGCCAATCCAAAACACGGCATTAATTCATTTTCTTCCATTTTCAAATCTCAAATATGTTCCATTGATCAGAATTGACCATGGTGTTAACAAGATCAGGTGAAATGGCAATTCGAGACCAAGAAGCTGGTTTGTCCACGTCAACCACTATTGAAACTGGGTTGGCAAACATTCAGGCTTCACTTGATCAAATGAGTGAGAGTGTTAGGGCTTTATTGTTATTTCAGCAGTTTGCAACCACTGAAACCAATAAACTCAAAAATGCAAGGGAAGCAGTAACAGGGGAAATGGTAGTAATGGACAATATGGTAGATTAACCAAGTTAGAGTTTCCGGAGTTCAATGGTGAGGATGTGCAATGCATTGATGATGATGCCGAAAAGATCAGGATGGTATCAATGCATGTGTTTGATAAGGCTCTTCATTGGCATAAACAATTTGTGAAAAGATTTGGGGGAAATGCAGCCTGGGAGTTGTATGAAAGAGAGGTCAAGAAAAAGTTGTCAGTTTATGAAGATCCAATGGTGGAGTTGAAGAATCTCAAGCAGTCTGCTACTGTTTAGGTATATCAAGATTTGTTTGAAGTGTTAATGAATAAGGTAGAATTAAGTAAGTCTTAGGTTACTTTGGGGGGGGGGGGGGGGGGGGGGGGGGGTTGGGTTTGAAAGCTACCAATTTGAGTAATGTGTATTGCTTGGCATAAATGCAAGAAGCCACTATTGCTACATCAAAAAGTAAGAATTCACCATTGTTGACCACTCCTAGAACTAATGTGACCAGTACTAATGTCAATAGGGGTGGGGGGAAATGGATTTATAACTGCTAATACTTTTCCTGTTCAGCATAGTAGTGTTGTACCAAACAGAACCTTTAAAAAACTGACACCGCAAGAATTAAAGGAAAAAAGAGCAAAGCATTGTGTTTTTAAAGTAATCAAAGGTAGTGTCCTGACCATAAATGTCGTGGGCGGATGTACTCTTTGGAAGTGATTGCAAGTGAGGAATTGTATGAGGAAGATGACGATTGTGTGGTAACTGAACAAGGTGTGATAAGTACAGTTGGAAATGAAGAGGAATTAATACAGTAGTACCCTGGATCACTCTTAATGCTTTGACTTGTGTGAACAATTACCAAACCATGAGGGTTAGAGGATGCGTGGAAAGCATGTTTTGCACATTCTAATTGACTCTTGGAGTACACATAATTTCTTACACTTGTACACTACAAAAAGGTTGGGCTGTAAAAAGAAGAAAATGTGTCTTTTGCAAGTTTCAATGGCCAATGGGCAAGTCATGTCTAGTATGTATGAGTGTAAGAACTTTAAATGGGCTGCAAAAAGGATGCTCTAAAATTGACAATACATTTATTGAGGTAAGGATTTAGTGAGAAATAATAAGAGTTGGATGAAAATAAATATAAATGCATATTTGAGATGCACATATTAAAACTAGATGCATCTTTATTTAATTTGATGTGTTTCACCTTTAATTTTAGCTTTGAAAGTGAATTTTAAATGAAAAGAAAGCAAAGTACTATTACTCATTTCAAATGTATATGAAGAAACAGAAAAAGAAGCACCAAATTTGATGGTAAGCATAATAAGCATCTAAAAGAGGAGCACAAGGTCGGGATTTCTTCACTTATCTAAACATTTCAATAAGATGCGTCTATAACCTATTTGAGAACCAGAAAATAAAAAAGGATACATTTAAGTTAATAAAATTGCTTATAACTCAAATAGATGCGTATCAGAATATGTGGTTACAGTTCTCATTTTTCACGATTTTAAACCACTTCTCATCTGAACATGACTTTGTTAACTAAAAAGCAATAAAAGAATCGTTCATGGTCTATTGTTTCGTAACGAAAAAATACATCACAAAAGTAGTACTAAGCTATGAACAAGGCAAGTGGTATGTTAGGCCGATGCTATATCATTTGTAATAATCAAAGAAAATGGTATCTCTCATTCTCAAATTATGGCACTTCTATTAAACCACTATCTCAATTCCTTTTATACTTATACACACAACAATTTAGCACAAATAAGATCATCCAGATAAACTATTACTCCGTATAACATTTTTAATCATCCATTTTTTATTACCGGAAAATCCTAGTCGGTCACATGTTTAGATCACATCAAGGAGGTACCAATTCAGCTAATAAATACTTATTTAGACATTTTAATTTATGTTTGACATCTCTAAGGTCAATTGATGGTTTAAGAGTACATTCCCGTAGCTGTAACTATAGTCACAAATAAGTGAGTAAAGATGATCCAAATGATGATCTCAAGCACTCGCACTTGCAGTAACATCAATGTGATTGATACAAACACCATATAGTGCACCAGTAACCCCATTTATTGGTAAAACTTACATTAACTTCGGTAGAATTTCATTAATCCTAGCTCCATAAATCTGAAGATCATTAATGCGATTGTAAGCGTCCAAAACTCGTCATTCCAAGCTCTAGATCTTGCACCATAGCCATCATTTTTTCCCTCAAGAATCGCCGGAAATGATACAACAATCCGAGTGATCAACAAGAAGTAGTGTTTCGGTGTAAGGGCAAATGAAGAATGAACCATCTTCTCCATTAATCCCAAGATCATTTATGTGTTCTGAGCATGGTTTGTAAACTTCGACCTTAGCAAACACTCCGTCATACTTTTCAGTTTCCATTATAGGTTCACGACTCATTGTGAATCCCAATATTTTACTAACTGGTGAACCATCAGGTGTCTTAATGTTGAATAGGTTTGTAAAAGATGTCATAACACCACCCTCCTCCCCCATCATCCATACGCCATATACTAGTCCATCATTGACCTGAACAGTGTATGCAGACACAACAAGAGACTCATTTAGCTTAGAAATGGAGATATTTTGTGAAGCCCGGTTTGCTATACTAACCGGGAGGTGTACCTCTTTAAAATCATGGGTAATCAAATCAAATGACAAGATCAAATCCTTTAATTGAGATACACCAATCCTATCATAAGCAACCCAAAAGATAAACCTATCTGCAGCAACTTGAGTTGATGATCTAATTTCAATTGATTCACGAGGCAGATTGCTACTTGGTATCATCTTCCAAGTCTTGGAGCTCAATGTAAAAATTCCAACTTGCCACATTTTATTAATTCCGAAAAACCAAGACATTCCAACAATAGTTGGATCATAAGTTGAAGGACAAACCCCAAAACCAAAACGATTCATTTTTTCAGAGGTGTTGTTGAGCAAATGAGGCACAACGATACCAACCGATTTCCTAATTGATGGGTTCCAAATAACAACCATCTCTGTTTTTTCCGAGCCGTGGAAACACCACAAACCACAAGAGCTACCAATTACTTCTGAATGTTTAAGTTGTTTTACGAGGTCAGAAACATTTGGAGCAAAGTCTTGTTGTTGTTGGGGGAAAGTGACATCATCTATACAAGAAACATATTTTACCTCATTGAAATTATTTTTGTACCTTAAAAGTAAACGATGCGGCTGAGTGTCGCGGGGGCCGTAACCAGCAATGAAGTCACAACTGTCGATGAAAGACTTCCATGGTTTGGAAACCGCCCTGCATCGAATCAATGACTTGACATCAGCAACTTTTTTGATGATTTCCATTTGGATTTCAAAAGAGATGTTGTCTGACATTTTTAAATTTCTTATTAGGGTTTCAGAAACAAGTTGCTGCTGATCGAATCAATGATCCTTGACATCATTTAGGATAAAAGAAGGGTCAAGGTAGGGAGGGAATAATTTTTTATTATTTTTTATTTTTTTATTATTTTTTAATGTATTATGTGTAATGTATAATTTTGTGTAGTATTTTTTTTTGGTTTTATTTATTACTCCCTCCGTCCCAAAATTATTGTCCCATAACAAAAAGCATATTCTTTTAGAAAAACATCACTATCACTACTTTATCTCTCTTACTTTTTTGCCAAATGACAAGTTTACCCTTAACCAATTAATTAATACTTCATTAAAGTTTGTAATATTAATTTCAACCAAGGGTAATATAGTAAACTTTATTAAACTCCACTACCTATTCACTTTCCATTTTTGGTATGGAACAATAATTTTGGGACGCCCGAAATGGAAAAATGGGACAATAAAATTGGGACGGAGGGAGTATGTTTATTAAACTAACGTCTAATTTGTTTTTATTTAATTAACAACAACAACAATAGCACGTTAAACATTATCACATTAAAAAACTTCAACAATAACTGTTATTATTCAATTAAACAACAACATTAACACATTATTTAAAAACAACAACATCTACTACATATGAAGATTATTCATTTCATTTAAAAGATCATGGAGCCTTGCACCCGACTGACAAGCGTGATCCTCAGGATTCCTTGCCAATTCTAACTCCATCTCCAGCGTCTTTATTCTTGTCATCAACAGCTTGTTTTGACATAATAACGTCTTGTTAGCAACGCAGTTTAAGCACTGCATTGAAAAAGAGGCTTGATTAAAGTACCTCTTTTGAAATTCAGCTTTCCACATGAAGTATCCACACCCATATTTTAAACAAACAAATTATTTACATATTTACATAACTAAGCAAATGTATGATTATTTACCACTGAATAAGGACATGCATAATACAGTTGCCCACCAGTAGCTTCTGTCCAGGATTTCCGTTCTATAATTAATCCTCTTCGACAGCGACACAAGAATGATTTTTTTTCGTTCCACCTGGCCAAAGAATTTGTATAATAATTTACAACATCAATCAATAATGTTATTATTAATTTAAATAAATTTTTAATCATTTACTATGTTTTGTTGGTGTCATAATACAAATAGTTATTTACAACATAAATCAGTAATCATCACTATGTTTTGTCGGTATAATTATTTACAACATAAATCAGTAATCATTTACAATGTTTTGTCTGTATAATTATTTACAACATGTGTTGTCGATCGTAATATAAAGTTGCCCATTCGGATGCATCTGGGAGTCTGTGCCTCCCCCATTGCGGGTGAGTATTCGGAAGTGGTGAATCTTCGTCTATTGTCAGACAAATAAAGTGAGCACAGGAGTCATCCCCCACACGGGCAATCACAAGGGGGCCAGTTCCTTGTGATAAGTTTGGACCGGTAAAAAGCGGAAAACATGTATTCCAACCCCGCTGGGATATAAATACAACAGGTCGGTTAAACACTGAAGCAATAACCAACCCCGTGTTTGGCATAATCATCCAGCGATCACCCGGTGCAGCTCCATTTTCGAACCAGTTTACTGACCAGCGAATTCGGTTAAAGTCATTTTGCGACCACATACTTATGTAAAGTAAACTATTGCTGTCTAACTCTTGCAATAACATCTGTCTAACTTCGCGCCACCTATTTTCTTCTTGAACAATACCGTGGGCAACACACCGAAACCCACAATTTCCATCACCTAGAGCATTATATATAATTATTATGTATGGATGGAAAATCTCTGAAATCTGCTCCATAAAATAGTCGCTACCTCCATCTTTAGCGCATAACCTGTGTCTTATACTTTGTTGAACTCTAGGACCCATGTAAAAACTATGTCCATTAGCATGATTTCAGGGAATGTACACCATAGAGCATATGACGTGGGGTGAACAAAAAATAGTTCCTCAAGCTCATTATGCTCATTTACCCTCTCGTAAGGCAAATATATTTGTTGTAGTGTTTGTGCAACTGATTGTGTTTCACTTGCGGCTTGTGTTTCACTTGCGAGTTTGTGAAATCTGAATGTTTTTCACTTGCGGCTTGTGCTTCACTTGGCTTGTGTTTCACTTGTGTTAAATCTGCTTTGTTTGTATAATTGTATCTTATTCTGTTTTCACTTTGTGTGAAATATGCTTGTGAAACTCTTGGTTATAACTTTGAAATGGAATCTTACTATTAGCCTTGTGAGAAAATTGTACCCTTTTGAGAATCTTATAATGTAATGTGTAACTTGTGTAACATGTGTAACTTGTGTAAACTTGTGTAACATGTGTAACTTGTGAGTAAATTATTTTGAGACGGGATAAGACGATGATGAATGGTTTACTAAAAACCGAATGGATGGTAAAGTAATATTTTATCACTTTGCAACCTTTAAATCTGAGCCTATTAAAAACCGATTACGAGATAATAAAAAAAGTAGAAAGTTGTACAAAAAAAAAAAAAAAAAAAGTTTTACACTTTTACATTACTTTTTACAACTTATTACTTTACCTTTGGAACCAAAAAAATGCCAAAGTACACCCTCCACTAGGGAGGGTATGATTAAGGGCACCATAAAAGAATCATATACCAATTTGGATATTGACTTAAAGCCCGCAATGAATCCCATTATTCATACTTCTTTGCCCACAGTTTTAACGAACGTAATAAAAAATTAAAAGTTAAAAAACTAAATAAATAAATTAGATTCTAGTTAGTTTTAACTTTCAAGGCTACGAGAATGATAATGTAAAACTACAAATTTTAAAAGGTCTTCGGTAACTTCCAAATAAAATTGACAACAAAGAAGATGTTAGAGTAGGGAAAGTCGTTGAAATTTATTTCACGCAATTAAACAAAATAAGGTTTTATTATTAATTCACATAATTATATTGAATAAGATATCTAATTTTATTAGGAAATTAGATATAAACAAACTAAAGATAAATATAAACCATATACGTATTTTATTGTCTAATTCTATGTTAATTTCTAAAATATTGTTTCCGTCTAATAGATGTCCATTTTTAAAGTGTCACATAGTTTTAAGGAAAAGTGTCACATAGTTTTAAAAAAGTACTGTAATTGACAGCCGGTTTTAGCATTATATATAAAAATAATAATAAGAAAAACATTAGTTGTAATTAAAAGTGAACATTTATGCTCTCACAACAAAAATCATGAGTATGAACACTTCATTTCACGTAGAGTATGTTTTGCTCACTCTATGTTTTTAGGGTGGTGATTCGCACATCATTTTTTTTTTAATATTATTTTACCACACTCAGTGCATCACAGTGTTGTATTGTATGCTCTATATAAATTACAGTGTTGTACAAAATGGTGAAATAATAAAAAAAAATGGTATGTCAATCACCTTCCATGTTTTTATTGAAATATGTCAATGTACAAACAATGAAAACAGCTTATACTTAAAGTATAATTGTTCAATACATACATTGGTGTGTGACAATAAAAATTGAAAGTGTGTAAATCAATTCTTTTTTCACATTGTCATGCTAAAGACCATTTTTATCATGCTAAGACTATATAAAGTAAAGATGAATCTTACTTGTCCTGAAACATTCCTAATTAAAAAAAGCTAAAATTACCGCCTTAGACACTTTCACATTTACCAATTTAGACACTTATTCCGTGAACAGAGGAGAGCTGGGAGCGGAATGCACATGGTACAATCACAAGGCAACCCGACCACCATTTAGTTGGCATGGACTCAACAAAATAACAAAATGGGCTTTTCTCTGAATTTCTTCTTCAAATCCTAAACGAGAAATCCTAACCATAATACAAGTCATTATATTTGTAGTAATACAAGTGAATTCATTAAATTTAGTTCTTTGAAAAAGAAATAAGCCAAATAAATACTGTTGAGGCAACATTGACGAGATCTCCTAATGTTTTGATACTGACAAATAAACCTTCGAAACACATAAAATAACAAACGTTAGCCAAAGTTCTCCGACTCACATACCTGTTCCTGGCGCGCTGCCCGCGAGTTGACGCGTGGGCGACGCGCCAGGCTTTTGTGAATGTCGGGACGAATTTTGAAAGTCGGCTTTCCCTTTACCCGACAAATGTGGATGTTTCAATACAGGTATGAATATGTTATGTTCTTAATTGAAAACACTTGAAACGAGTTTTCGGATTAGAGAGATCCAACCTTTTAAATATCTGTAGAAACGTAGAGGGGGGTGAATACGTTCCTCTTTAAAACTTAAAATGTTTCGTATCAAGTTCCCGATCAAGCGTGACTAAATCTGAATAGTGGTTATGTCATTCATAACAAACATATATGTCACTTAATAACAAGTATGCAAGCAATCGCATATACTTAAACATAGTGTGAGGTTTAAATGTTTTAGCCAATTTTGATTGCACTGGGGACAGTACCTAATATACACCGACGGTCCCTTAAATGTTTGGGGACCGTCCCTGTATAAAGGACTGCCGCCAGTGAGGCAGTCAGTTTCGTGTGATTAAGTCTTCTTGTGTTTTGCATTTCTAAGATAACTAGTTAATTGTCACAATCATACACACAACAAACCACACAAAATTAAATGTAATGCAAGCATAGAAAGTAAAGAGAAAGGAAGAGAAAACGCAAACTGGACACGATGATTTATAGTGGTTCGGCACGAAGCACCTCTTCGTCCTACTCCACTCCCCGAGTCCCACACTCGAGAGTTACTTCACTAATCAACACGATCCTTTATGGTGGAACAAACCATACACAAGCTTACACTAAGTTTAACGACACTAAGCGGAATGTCGAGTCCTAATCCTAGCTAGAACCAATCTACACCAAGGCCCACGTGGCCACATGAACAAGCATTCTTGTCCCACTTAGATCGACACACGATCTAAGCCTTCACACGAACGAGCACTCACGTTCACTTGAATCTTTACACTAAGACACACTTGGATCTTCACCCAATCCAAGCCTTCACACAAGACTCACTTAGATCATCACCCGATCCAAGCCTTCACACACTGACTCAACTAACTCCTAGCTTACATACTAGGACACCACACACCATACAACAATTACATGACCTATTCTAGTTACAAGATTTCTTGGATCTACATCACCATCCAAGTTCACACAAATATAATTCTTGGATCTACATCACCATCCAAGTTCAAACAAATATCCCCATCCTCGACTCACACACAAGTCGGAAAACAATGACATTATTTACAGAACCTATCACCGTAACACTTGTTACGTTTGTGTGTGGACACCTATAATATCTCGAATCTTTATCTATGTCGAGAGTTCTTCTCTTACCCATGAGGTAGAGGAAATCATAACACTAGTTGGTGTGTGGACTCAATGACACTTCGATTCTTGACGACTTCGAGTGTTCTTCTCTTGCACATGATGTAGTAGATGACGAGATCACTTATAAACACATACCAAAGAGTTATAGTGATCAAAGAATGAAAAGAAAAGACCAGGGAATTTTTTGTGTAAAGAGGATCCAATTTTCTGATGAAAATGGGTCAGTATTTATAGTTAACACGAGATTCCAGGGACGGTCTCTTAAACCTTGCACGGTCCCTTATCAATAAGGGACCGTCACCTATTTAAGGGACCTCCCCGACAGTTTTTGTCCTTTTGTGGTGAAATGTTACCTGGTGAAATTTTATCTGATTTGGGCGGGAAATAAGGACGTTTGGACAATTTGAAATTCAAATTCAAATTTATTTTTCTTATTAAAACATTTCTTTATAAATACAAAAATAATTTGTCTAGTTTATTTTTGTAAAAATGTTTTTTGACATTTATAAAATGTATAGATTAAGGACAAAAGGTTTTTCTTTGATCACTTAACAAAGTTGGTAAAGTGTTTGTACATACCTGAAGTGATGTCGAGAGACGTTGATATGTGAACGAGTAACTTGTGCACTTTACGTTATGTATTACAAGTTACGTGTTTGTCATCATTAAAACATGAAGACATTGTATAGATTAAATGTCGTAACGTTTGCACTAACAATCTCCCCCTTTTTGATGATGACAAATATGTAAACCGTAACTCATAAGTAAAGTGTAGAAGTTACTAGTTTACACTTCCTCTCTCCCCTTTTGTTGAAGCAAAAAGGTTTCGCCAATGTTGAGGTTGAAGAAGATCCGCATGAACTTGAGACGACAATCTTGAGCATATAGAATGAAAAATGATCCCCCAATGTATTAGAAAATCCCGAACCCCATCATTAAATGAATTGAGCGTGCGTCATCCTAGTGAAGCCTTGCTCCTACCGCCATGATTTAACCAACTCCGAACCATTTACCCAACTACTTCTGAGCTCCCCCTAGCTTATTGCATCCTTATTGACTTTAGCATATCCATGAGCTCCCCCTAGCTCATTGCATCCTTCTTAACCTACATCAAGGGTTAGTTTCAAGCAAGAAAGTATGTAGATGCGCCAACACTTGCAAATGCTCCCCCTTGGTGTATGCTCAAAACTAGTTTTGGCTACCAAAGAATCGAGCAATGAAGTAATACTACAAAACAAAGTTAGTAGACAAGTGCACATATATAATAATGATGATATACATAGTATGACATTATCGAAGATTAATACATGCATGACTCAATTATGATTATTCTAAAGCATGGCATGAAAGGGATTGAAACTAAACATATAAGATAGTTGATTAATACACCATTCTCTAACTTCTTCCAAGATAAGTGTCTATTGTCTAGGTGATATGGGTGAGGATGATATGCTCCTAGATGAGGATGAAGATGACTCTCTAAAGTGGAGAAGTGGGAAAGGATGGACCGAAATAAAGAGAGGATGTTTTGAGCCAAAGTTTGGCGAGGATGGTGTGAAGATGAGACGAAAGATAGGAGACTCCATAATTGAAGTTGGTGGTTATAGATGTGTATGGGGGGATAGTGAAAGGAACGTTTGCACTTACAATGAGTGAGGAAAGGATTCAACGGAATGCAAGCATCCTTAAAAGGGCATCATCGATGTTGGAGAGAAGAGATCGACGTAATACAATCATCCTAGTTTTTTTGGGTACTTAATCATGAAGAGGTGAGTGTGACAAAGGAAGAGGGATGATGTAGGATGGTTCAAAGTATTGTGGAAGAAAAACAGTGAACCAGTTCGTGACACCTCACTGGGGACGGTCCTTTAATTCATTGGACGGTCCTTTAACGATAAGGGACCGCCAATGCAATAAGGGACCGCCGTCAGTAAGGTGCAGAGTCCAGTTTCTGTTTTTCCCAGTTTAAAGGATATGAGTATTCAAAGGAGTGATCATGTAGGAATCATTTTTTCATTAAGAGAGAAAAGAATTAGGCAACAATGAGGATGATGATGATGATGGTAATAATCAAAGGATTGATTATGGGAAAATCATATTGCCTTTAAGAAAGAAAAGAATTGGGCAATAATGATTAAGATGATAGGGATAATCAAAGGATTGATTATGAGAAAATCATATTGCCATTTAAGAATTGGACAATAATGATTAAGGAATGGTTTAGGTAATGATGCAGGTTTTACTGACCAGGTTTTAATATTTATAATACTCTCGTTTACCTAAGGTCTACCTAATGCACTAATGGGCAGTGTACCCGATCGTGTGTGGTATAGCTAGTTGGTAAAGCCGAGGTCGTCCCAAGTGCTAAGTGTATGGAAATTATCTAAGTATCGTGTCACGTTTAAAAGGGGTTTTTGAGATTGAAGAGATTAATTAAAAATATAAATAACAAGACAAGTAAATAAAATAGAAGAAAGATCAATAGAGGGAAATAGTGCTAACCTAATTATTACTCTTGTTATTATTCTGATTAGTTTCCTATAAGTGCATCCTATCATATCGTCTGGGGATTTAATTCATTTCGGATCAGAGGGTTAAATCACCTACGTCTATCTTACACCTTGTCCTATCCAAAACTATTGTAAAGCCTTGGGTTCATCGGTACGAAGATGTAAGAGTCATTAAGTGCCTCTACTAACATGGACAAGTCTAACAGATGCGGCATGGTCAGATCTTACACCCCTCTAACTCCGTTAAGCAAATAGCATTGGTAGGTGGTCCTAGGGTTAATTCGCACGTGTATGGTGATATTGCTATCACCAAGTCACATCCCTAGCGACTTGCTTCCTAGGGTTAATTCCACAAGTCTCTAGGGAACAACCAACGCTAAACACTACAGGAACTAGAGTGTCCCAAGACTCACCATGAAAGTATTCAAACAATAGATAATAGATGCATAGAAAACTAAATCAAAACAATAACAATTTCATAACTAGGCTAACACCAAGAGGTGTTTAGCCACTCATATTCATAATTGCAGTAAAACAAGATTGTATTATTACAAAAGTAAACATGAATCGAATACAAAACAAGGGAATGAATAAACTTATGATTGGTGTGTGAATCCTCCCTTGGAAATGACTTCTATAACGCTAGAGCTTCATTCCTCCCGCTCCCTAAGTTTCTCCCAACTTCTGTGTGATGAAAAGTGAATGAATAAACTTGGAATTAGGGCTAGTATTTATAGGCCCACTTTGTTATGGCGTAGCTGATTGGATTGCTACGCCGTAACCTTTGTAAATTGTGTTACGCTGTAGCTTGATCAAGTGCTACGGGCGTAATGTCTTGATAAGATGCTTTCTACGGCGTAGTTGCTAGGGTTGCTACGCCGTAACTTCTTCCTTGGCCTCGTTAGTTCTTCACTGCCTCAAATTGGGGCCTACGTCGTAGCTGGAGAGTTGCTTACTCCGTAGAGCCCTTTAGTGGACTTCTACGCCGTAGCCAGTGGATGGGCTACGCCATAGTCTTCATAAATTCCTTCTTACGGCGTAGGTATTTGAACCTCTACGCCGTAATCTTCATAAAGCCTTGCTACGGCGTAGGTAGATGAACCTCTACGCCGTAGTGAGTGCAGAATCCATAATTTCCACATATTTGCTCCAAAGTCCTTCCATTTCCGCGTATGTTCGTTCTTTTACTCATCTTTACCCTGAAACCAAAATAGGAAGAAATAAGAGTATATATTCTTCATATAAATAGAAAAGATGAGCATTTTAGGGGGAAATTAACACTTAGATCATGGGTAAATTTGATGTTATCAAATATCCCCCCACTTGAACTCTACTTGCCCTCAAGTAGACCTTATTAGAATAATTTTCAAAAAGATATCCCCAAAGAAACTGGAGAATATGAATTTAAAAACTCCCTATGCTAGAATATATCAAAGCCGAACACCTCACAAAATTGGAACAAACACTCACATCTCTCTCCTAATCTAAGTGTTAATTTTGGGGTGATCACTCAACGCACAGTCATAGAATGTATTCTATCATAGGCTTGGCAGTTACACAAATCTCTACCACTAGAGCTAAGGTCGAAACAATTCTTAAAGGCAATATTGGGTGTAGCGTTGTTACTAACATACTACGGCAAGGGCGACAAAGGCAATGGTACATGACCGGAACGCCGGGCAAGACACCAATGACTGCTCAAATCCCTCACCTAAGCATGATTCACAACTAAAGGGTAGGATAAGACATGGGATGCACAATAATGGTGTAAAATGAAAAAGAAAGCAAATAGTCTTAGCCTATAACCGAGTTGCTACCACTTGCCGTTCATCCAAAGTCCAAGCTTCAAAACGCGAGAATTGGATCATGTAACAAGTGTGTGCCATTAGAGGACGTCATGATGGGCACCACACTTGGTCTTCATGTTGGTGATTAAGAACCAACAACTTCATTCTTCAAATATGACCGAAGTGGCCTCTTCGATACTAATTCATTCAAAGCTCTTATTACGGTGCTATACAAGGTTGCACCAAAGATAACATATCTACATACGAAAATTCACATTTTTTATAACTAATACAATAAACATACCCCCCCCCCACTTGGGATGAACAATACATGTACAATAGTGGGTTTTCTCATGATCTTCAATGATTTGTCTTCAACGTAGGTGTGATTCTTGAATCTCTTGACTTGAACCTCAAACTAGAACAAGTGGCAACTTCCCAACCATAAACTAAGACTACACGGTAGGCTAAGGTGTATAGGTGTATCGAAACAATAATATGGGTAAGAAACGAAAGGATAGGCTCAAAAGGGTGTATCTAGGGGTATCTTGCACTAAAGGTGAGTGCAACAAAGGGTTTAACACGGGGGTCAAATAATCAATGTGACTAGCCGATAAACACACACATAAAGGTTATTTGGGTGATAATCCTAAAATATTGCCTTCTTAAAAAGTTTCTTCCAAATGTATCAAGAAATATCAATACACTACTCGTCTATGGTTTCAAAATGATGTAAAAGCCAAGTTCTAAAGTTTACAAACTACCGGCACACTCATAATTTTGGTGGATTTGGGGTAAAACAGGGGAAACTGAAATAGGCTAAACCTCACCATGGTATTAAGGGTTAATGTGCTCGGCTAAGGTCCATTCTAGTTAGGTTCGGAAAAACATGTCAAAAGTTTTAAAGTGGCATAATTTTTCAAAATAAACTAGAAAAATGGGGCAACATAAAGTTCAAGTAAATAATTCTACTCCCGTCCCCCACTTGAGTTGTACAAAGTCCCATTTGTACATAAAATAAAGAGGAAAAGTAGAATTAGAACGAGAACTTCTCTGAAATTCGCTCTTGAAAATGACAGAAGGGTCATGTTGAAAAACGTGACTTCGCTTCGCCTAATGAGCAAACTTCAATTCCCTGGAATTACACAACTACCAAAAGCATAAAACCTAAAAAGAAAAAGAAAAACCTAACTCACTTTCGTAGGAATCACGGTTGCATTTAGCATATGCAACAAGCCTTTTAAACCACTTGGTGTCCCAAGTGGACGAGTGAAGTCTCGTGAGGGTTTACAGGGAACACACCCACAAAGTTCATTTAAAAACTAATACAAGTTTAAATAATGTTTTGTAAAAAATAAAAAGCATTTTTAAGGTTAAGAAGGTAGATACGGCGTAGCTGAAATGGGGTGCTACACCGTAGTTGCTAAATTTATCCAGAATGACACCCGGGGGTTGCTACGGCGTAGTCATTGGAGGAGCTACGCCATAGCAAAGGTCTGGAGAATTTTTCTTGGTGCAAAAGTCCAAAAATTAGTTCCCCATCGCAAAGCTTCCTCTAGTACCTGCAAATTATTAGTACAAAACATACCAAACCAACAAAATAAAGAAAGATAAAAGGAAAAGGATAATTCGGGTTGTCTCCTTAAAGAGTACTTTTGTTTATTATCGAGTCTTTAAGTTAGACTCACTGCCATGCTAATAGTGTCCATTGATCATTTCATGTATGCTAATGTACTTGCGTCCTAGCATATCAATGACCCGCTCATCCCTCTTGTAAGCATCACCAAGATCCAAACATCCCTTGTAAAAGTCTTTAATTTTCTGATAAGCATAATCGTATCCATTTTATTTATCCTTGTTGCTAATGTCGAGGAGGGGTTTGGCTCTACTCAATTGCTTCCTATTCCAATGTTTAAAGTTTTCTACCACTCTTGGCATCTTAAAAATAGTGACATCATTTTCATTAGAAAGACATACTACCCCATTGAGAGTGTCAATCTTGATCCATGACAAGTATTGGAATGGTTTTCCTAAAATTATTTCTTCTAAACCACTTTCCACAAATTCCGTTACGCCATCAAAGATCATAAAATTGACCAAAAAGGTGTAGGTCCCCACAAATACGCTAACATTTTTTACTTCACCAAGAAAGTTATTCCCTAGGTATTCAATCTCTTTTTTAAATATTTTATTATAACTTCCTTTAGGCATAAGATTAATGGAGGAGCAAATATTAACGAAAGGATGAAAATCGACAAACCCTATTTTGCATGTGAGTTGCAACGTGTAAGGATTTGAATGGTGTAGTCTAATTCCCGTTTCGCGAAAACTAGGCTGTATTGGTAGGTCAAGAGCATCTTCCTCATTCATTCTTGGTTGAGTAACATCCATAGAGTTAATTTCATGATGCCCTTCCCCAGTATCCATTTCGATTCCGTGACCACTTTCTTCAAAATCAATGAAAACGTCAAAGTTTTCAATGGGGGAGCTATCATTGTTGCTAAGAGGAGTCTCTTGAATTTCGTCCCCGTTGAGAAACTCTTCTAAGTCGAATTCATCTTGGTCCCGCACATGGTCAACAACACAAACACTACCCTTTTCGGGAGGAATTATTAATTTATTAGCATTAAAAGTGATCTCCTCCCCTCCAACCTCAAGGGTTAGATTCTTGCCGTACACATCAACCTTAGCATGCGCGGTCGCCAACATAGGTCTTCCTAGTATTATAGGAATCTTATTGTCTTCAATAATATTCAAAATGATAAAATCTTTCGGAAAGATAAATTTATCGATTTTTACCAAAACGTTTTCAACAACCCCCAATGGGGTTTGCATAGACTTGTCGGCCATTTCGATATCCATTTTAATAGGTTTTAATTTCCCTACCCCAAGTCTTGTGAACATAGAATAAGGCATAATACTAATGCTAGCCCCTAAATCGGCCAAAGCATTACTAATGTTTAAATTACCTATTAAACGCGGTAGAGTGAAGCTTCCCGGATCTTTCTCTTTTGGCGGTAACTCATTTCTGAGAATAGCTGAGCATCTTTCGTTGAGTTTTACCGAGTTCACTTCCTCTAGTTTGTCTTTTGCTTCCAAAAATCCCTGCAAATGTTTAAGACTGTAAGTTTCGGTTTTGATAGATTTAACAAGTGGTGCATTGATAGGAAGGGATTCCAATTCATCAAGCAATAATTGCTCCTTCTCGATTCTCATTTTGACTTTCTCGGAGAATGTCTTGGGTTCGATTTCTTCAGCAGCTATCACTTTGGTTTCTTCCGGAGATGGTTCCACATAGGAGTTAGCATCCCTTTTTAGACAATTTTTAATGATGTTGGTGCATTGCTCGACTTTTAACACAAGATTTCTAATTCCAATGTCGTGAGCCTTGAGAGACGAAACCGTGCTTTCAACAAATTTTCTTATCATCTCCTCCTCTCGCTCCTGTCTCTTGATGGATTCTGCTATATACCTTTGCACTCCAAACTGTCATTTCTGCTTCTACCGACCAGGCTTTTTACTTCCTCACTTGGTCGGTTCTTTTCAGCTTCATTCCTTTCCTTTCTTGCTCTTTCAAACTCAGCTGCGTACCCACCATCATTTTTTGCTAAAGTCTTCATCACCTTATGTTTAAAATTATCTCTGGGTCCATATCTAGTTTCCAAATGCCATTTATGGACATGTTCAGCTGTTCTCTGTATAGCTTGGACGGCTTTTTCCGGAGTCAGTCCAGGGATAGGTCTTTGCGAATCAAGAATGTTGCGAGTATACTTATCAAGCCCTCTATAGAAGACAAAAACCTTCATTTGGTTGTTGAGGTCGTGAGTTGGGCATCTATAAAGGAGCTCGTTGTATCGTTCCCATGCTTGGTATAGTGTTTCTTCTTTAATCTGCACAAACCTGTAGATTTCCCTTAAGGAGGTCGCCAACTTAGTTGGTGGACAGAATCTTTGGATAAATGTCCTCCGTAAATTTTCCCACGTTGCTTTTGATTCACGAGGCAAGCAATTAAACCATTTCCTTGCTTGACCGGTTAGGGATATAGGAAAAACTTTGGGCATAAGCTTGTATGTGGAGACATGGGCACTCCCGTAAGTGCTCACAATGTACAAAACTTCCTCCACATGTTCTTGCGCATCCTCTTCATCACTTTCTCCTGAAAACTGTCTATCTTGTACTTCCTCGATGATTTGTCCCTTAATCTCGAACTTTACTATTTCAGGTTCCGAATTTACCCCTCTATTACACTCTTCATTGTTCCGATCCATGTATTGTTCCATAGTCATGGAGTTAATGTCATTTCCTTCATTAACTTCCGTATTTGAATCTGAATGATCACAAAAAGAAAAGAGATTATGAATAGAAATAGGAGTATTATTTCTTTTTCTTCGGAACTGCCTCTCGGGATTATCATATGGTGTTGCTAAAAAGGGTTTAGTACTTCTAGTCTTGTATCTTGACATAGTAACAAATAAGAAAATAAAACAAAAATAAAAACTTAAATAAAATTCTAATAGCTCCCCGGCAACGGCGCCAAAAACTTGATGCAGGTTTTACTGACCAGGTTTTAATATTTATAATAGTTTCGTTTACCTAAGGTCTACCTAATGCACTAACGGGCAGTGTACCCGATCGTGTGTGGTATAGCTAGTTGGTAAAGCCGAGTTCGTCCCAAGACCTAAGTGTATGGAAATTATCTAAGTTTCGTGTCACGTTTAAAAGGGGGTTTTGAGATTGAAGAGATTAATTAAAAATATAAATAACAAGACAAGTAAATAAAATAGAAGAAAGATCAATAGAGGGAAATAGTGCTAACCTAATTATTACTCTTGTTATTATTCTGATTAGTTTCCTATAAGTGCATCCTATCATATCGTCTGGGGATTTAATTCATTTCGGATCAGAGGGTTAAATCACCTACGTCTATCTTACACCTTGTCCTATCCAAAACTATTGTAAAGCCTTGGGTTCATCGGTACGAAGATGTAAGAGTCATTAAGTGCCTCTACTAACATGGAAAAGTCTAACGGATGCGGCATGGTCAGATCTTACACCCCTCTAACTCCGTTAAGCAAATAGCATTGGTAGGTGGTCCTATGGTTAATTCGCACATATATGGTGATATTGCTATCACCAAGTCACATCCCTAGCGACTTGCTTCCTAGGGTTAATTCCACAAGTCTCTAGGGAACAACAAACGCTAAACACTACGGGAACTAGAGTGTCCCAAGACTCGCCATGAAAGTATTCAAACAATAGATAATAGATGCGTAGAAAACTAAATCAAAACAATAACAATTTCATAACTAGGCTAACACCAAGAGGTGTTTAGCCACTCATATTCATAATTGCAGTAAAACAAGATTGTATTATTAGAAAAGTAAACATGAATCGAATACAAAACAAGGGAATGAATAAACTTATGATTGGTGTATGAATCCTCCCTTGGAAATGACTTCTATGAGGTTAGAGCTTCGTTCCTCCTGCTCCCTGAGTTTCTCCCAACTTCTGTGTGATGAAAAGTGAATGAATAAACTCGGAATTAGGGCTGGTATTTATAGGCCCGACTTTGTTACGGCGTAGCTGATTGTATTGCTACGCCGTAACCTTTGTAAAATTGTGTTACACCGTAGCTTGATCAAGTGCTACGGGCGTAATGTCTTGATAAGATACTTTCTACGGCGTAGTTGCTAGGGTTACTACGCCGTAACGTCTTCCTTGGCCTCGTTAGTTCTTTACTGCCTCAAATTGGGGCCTACGTCGTATCTGGAGAGTTGCTTACTCTGTAGAGCCCTTTAGTAGACTTCTACGCCGTAGCCAGTGGATGGGCTACGCCGTAGTCTTCATAAATTCCTTCTTACGGCGTAGGTAGATGAACCTCTATGCCGTAATCTTCATCAAGCCTTGCTACGACATAGGTAGATGAACCTCTACGCCGTAGTGAGTGCAGAATCCATAATTTCCACATATTTGCTCCAAAGTCCTTCCATTTCCGCGTATGTTCGTTCTTTTACTCATCTTTACCTTGAAACCAAAATAGGAAGAAATAATAGTATATATTCTTCATATAAATAGAAAAGATGAGCATTTTAGGGTGAAATTAACACTTAAATCATGGGTAAATTTGACGTCATCAGGTAATAAGGTGGGATTGTGACACTAGACACCCTAAAGGAAGATTATGAGCTAGTGTAAGGAGAAATAACCCTAGTTGCATAGTAATCAAATATTTAAGCATGTAAGCCATTTAATAATGCATCACATAATAATCAAGGATATTGGCATGTAAGACTATCTGACATCTAGGAGGTATCATGAAAGGCATACCTAGTCCAACAAAGTTTAGGTGCACAAATAACATGTAAGTCATGTAATGAGATGCATACAAAACATGATTACTATAAAGACAAGCATTAAGTAAAACATGTTGACATTTAGCACATAAGAGCATGTATCATGGACATATATCAAGAATATGACATTAGAAAAGCTAATTCAAAGCAAGATCTTTCTAATGAACATGCATTCAATAATTAAGCAAGTAGGCATTGAGCATTTAAGGAAGCATGAAGACATTTAATCATATAAGTGCAAGATGTTGTTTACACATATTAAACACATATATGCAAGTAATGTAGGTTGTCAAGAAGAATCCTAATTACTACTTGTTTAAACTGCACTTCTAATGGGAGACAAAGATCATCGATGTAAAACATCTTTTGTCAAATGTAGGAATGGAAAATTTTCAATTTAGAGAATGGATATGAGACTATTACTAGCGGTACTCAATTACGGCTAAACACGACCATTTTTACGGGTTTACCACAAACCCAACTTCTCTCCGGAAGTAATTCAACCGTTAGGTCAAATTGAGTTTCTAGTGCAATAGGTTCTCTATTAGCCATTCTCATATTAGAAAAATTGGAATTCCTATACTTTCCCATCGAGGTTTTCCAAAGATGATATTGGCCAATACTGCTAGAACATATCCTAAAATAACTCAACTATCAATATATTAAAAGTCAGTTAATGAAAACGACATGTCTTACACAACATCCTAACAAAGGCAAGTGCGGTATTTAAATCACGTGTTTTGGTTTCAAGAATACTCCATAGTAAATCTTGAGAAAGAGAGTCTAATAAAGGTTACTTGCCTTGATAGATCTTGTAATCTTTTACTTTGTATTATTGAGAGAAAACATATTGTATCATTTGACAAACATGCTTGTTTAAGAGAATAATCTTTTCACTCTTATGAGTTACTAATGAAAACAAGTATTTTTAGTTATAATATGATTTTACAAAATTTACTTGTTTATGTAGTGACACACGTGGTATAAATTATCCTTTTTAGATACATGTTATCTTCTTGAAGATTGATGATGTATTATATGTAATATTTTTACTTGACATGAGATTTTGAGTCTTGACTCATTCATGAGCAAAGGCTACATATGTTGTATGTTTGCTCGTGTTTGGATTTTCGGAAATGACACATTTACAAATTGCGTTGCAATGTAAATTGCTTGAATATTTCGGATGAAACATCCAAGTCGTCAATCCTACTTCGTTGTGTATTTTAAGCACCTTTTAAACATATTAGTTTAATGTTTGGAACACAACCATTGGACAATTAGACTCAATATGACATCATCAACACAAGTGTGAGTTATGATCTGATGCATATAATTTTTGTCTCGAGGAGGATGCCATTATTTTCATACCAATCGAGTGTGATTGAGTATGTAGGTTCAAGATGATATGTTTTGTTATATCTTGAAGCTAAACAAATAATGAATCTAATTTCATGTCCACACTCAAAATCTTGTCAATTAGATTCGATAATTATATCAATCATAATTTGAATAATGAATCGATATAAATTCGAAATCTTTCTTGACCCTCGCAATCACTCTTTTTAATAAAGAAAATTAGTAAAGATTTATGGAATGTGCTCCATCAAATTTAATACTTGTTGTATGTGTGAGGTTAATAACAATGACATGTTAACTTAATGATTTATGTTTGTCATTTATTTTTTGTGTGCGAAAACTATTTATTATTACATATAATATGCGCAATTTTTGACATTTCATAAGTATAAAAATAATTATCCTAACCATTTTTATATAATACATAACTTATGAAAAAGAGTAGTTTATGACTACATGTTTGAAACAATTAGTGTGTGTTCAAATATATGCAAGGTTTATAAATACATTTTCTTTTTCTTAAATACTAATGTATTTTTATAAACCTTTATCTTGATTAGACAACCCATGGTCAACCAAGATAAGTGCATGCAATGTTTTAGAAATCATGTTGAAGTAGTGTTACATATTTTATGGTGACATATTTTAACACTAGAACCGTTGGAAGGATAATTGCGTAAAACAATTGTTTTCGTCACACATGATTAATCATCTTAGTCTACTTATCTAAGAGATTTACTAAACCATTATAACATAAGCAAACAATCAAAAGCAAATAATCATTTAGCATATCACACATAACGATATTCGTAGTTGTTTTGCATGTTAGATACAACAATATATACTTGCTCGATTTTGTTTTGAAAATAATTTTCCTCCCCAATTCAAGAATTAATTAATATCAAGATAATGAAACCATTTTTCAAAAATTCATTTAATTAAGATGTCCGACTCGAGAGCTATAACAAAAAGCAAGTTTTGCGTTAAAACGTGACATACGGTTTTGACTAGTATGAAGTATTTTGCATTAACGACTTAATTAAGTTTGGAATCAATCTTTTTAATTATTTTTAAATAAAAGTACATTCAATTACATTTAAAATGGCGGGTGGAACGACTCCTACGGATATACGGTTGATTTTATATGAATTTTCAAAGTTTGACACTATTCTGGTGGAGGTCCCTTAAATACCCGACGGTCCCTTAGTGATAAAGGACCGCCCAGAGATAAAGGACCGCCACCAGTAAGTAAAAAACACATTTTTCGTGTAAAAATTCATTTCCTTCAAGCAAGTATACGAAGTGCTTTTAACCAACAAAACTAATATGAACTAAACAACAAAGCACACATTTAGCAACTAAATACTTTTCATATTTAATCCCTCTTAATGAGAAATTTGATACGTGGACCGTACTCTATTTTAAAAACCATTTGTTTTGAAAACTAGAGCGACGTGGCTCTGATACCAATTGTAGAAACGTAGAGGGGGGGGGGGTGAATACGTTCCTCTTTAAAACTTAAAATGTTCCGTATCAAGCGTGACTAAATCTGGATAGTAGTTATATCATTCATAACAAACATATATGTCACTTAATAACAAGTATGCAAGCAATCACATATACTTAAACATAATGTGAGGTTTAAACGTTTTAGCCAATTTTGATTGCACTGGGGACGGTCCCTATTATACACCGACGGTCCCTTAAATGTTTGGGGACCGTCCTTGTATAAAGGACCGCCTCCAGTGAGGCAGTTAATTTCGTGTGATTAAGTCTTCTTGTGTTTTGCATTTCTAAGATAACTAGTTAATTGTCACAATCATACAAACAACAAACCACACAAACTTAAATGTAATGCAAGCATAGAAAGTAAAGAGAAAGGAAGAGAAAACGCAAGCCGGACATGATGATTTATAGTGGTTCGGCACGAAGCACCTCTTCGTCCTACTCCACTCCCCGAGTCCCACAATCGAGAGTTACTTCACTAATCAACACGCTCCTTTATGGTGGAACAAACCGTACATAAGCTTACACCAAGTTTAACGACACTAAGCGGAATGTCGAGTCCTAATCCTAGCTATAACCAATCTACACCAAGGCCCACGTGGCTACACGAACAAGCACTCTTGTCCCACTTAGATCGACATATGATCTAAGCCTTCACATGAACGAGCACTCCCGTTCACTTGAATATTTAAACTAAGACACACTTGGATCTTCACCCAATCCAAGCCTTCACACAAGACTCACTTAGATCATCACCCGATCCAAGCCTTCACACACCGACTCAACTAACTCCTAGCTTACATACTAGGACACCACACACCATATAACGTCAATTACATGACCTATTCTAGTTACAAGATTTATTGGATCTACATCACCATCCAAGTTCACACAAATATAATTCTTGGATCTACATCACCATCCAAGTTCAAACAAATATCCCCATCCTCGACTCACACACAAGTTGGAAAACAATGACATTATTTACAGAACCTATCACCGTAACACTTGTTATGTTTGTTGGAAAATTTAGTGCACTTGAAGGATTAATTGACACCTGGTAATGGGTTTGGAGGTATGGAGTGTACACCCATTTGGTCACTGAATCCCCTGACTCAATAGTGGTTATGAAAAGATTCTGCTGCTAGTAGGACTCTGCTGCTAGTGGATCCTGCTGACAGTGGACTCTGCTGCTAGTGTGAATCTGACTCTGCTGCTAGCAATTATGATTCTGTTGCTAGTGGATTCAAAGTACTGCTTGTTCAAAGTACTGCTTGTACAAAGTACTGCTTCATCAAAGTACTGCTCGGATTTAACCACTGATTCCTACTATTATGGAAAGTATTATGATATAATTAATGGGCCGTTAATTATACATAATTCCATGGGCTAGGGTTTGAGTATTCTCTATTATAAATAGAGGTCACATCATTATGCATGGAGATGATTAATACAAACCCTAAACACTTGAATACGATTCTGTTCTTGATTTGTGCCTAAAACAAGAACATCACTTGGTCTTATCCCATAGAGATATTCGTGTAACCCAGGCATAGGGTTGAATAGTTTCTATTGGAAAGTGATACCACGATTTCAAGTGAATATCCGGTACCTTATTGATTATCTTAACCCTAATCTGGGAACACTTAAACAACAATTAACCAACAATGTTTGTGTGTAGACACCTATAACATCTCGAATCTTTATCTATGTCGAGAGTTCTTCTCTTACCCATGAGGTAGAGGAAATCATAACACTAGTTGGTGTGTGGACTCAATGACACTTCGATTCTTGACGACTTTGAGTGTTCTTCTCTTGCACATGATGTAGTAGATGACGGGATCACTTATAAACACATACCAAAGAGTTATAGTGATCAAAGAATGAAAAGAAAATACCAGGGAATTTTTTGTGCAAAGAGGATCCAATTTTCTGATGAAAATGGGTTAGTATTTATAGTCAACACGAGATGCCAGGGACGGTCCCTTAAACCTTGCATGGCCCCTTATCAATAAGGGACCATCACCTATTTAAGGGACCTTCCTGACAGTTTTTGTCCTTTTGTGGTGAAATGTTACCTGGTGAAATTTTATCTGATTTAGGTGGGAAATAAGGACGTTTGGACATTTTGAAATTCAAATTCAAATTTATTTTTCTTATTAAAACATTTCTTTATAAATACAAAAATAATTTGTCTTGTTTATTTTTGTAAAAATGTTTTGTGACATTTATAAAATGTAGAGATTAAGGACAAAAGGTTTCTCTTTGATCACTTAACAAAGTTGGTAAAGTGTTTGTACATACCTGAAGTGATGTCGAGAGACGTTGATGTGTGAACTAGTAACTTGTGCACTTTATGTTATGTATTACAAGTTACGTGTTTGTCATCATTAAAACACAAAGACATTGTATAGATTAAACGTCGTAACGTTTGCATTAACAATATCCATTTTCGGTAAAATGCCAACTCAAGTTTTCTTACTCATGCCTCTAGCCAAGGCTTTTCTAAACCTAGGGAGCTTATATATTTCACGTAAAATCAAGTGAAAGCATTCATATGCTCATAACCCGTGCTTACGTCTTTTCTAATCACGTAACGGGTTTACTTCATTATTGGTCAAACTAAGTCAAGGGTCACTTTGCGTAAACGCATCCTTTCCCGCTTGGGATATGCCTTACATCAAAGCAAAGCACTTGGCTTGTTTGTACCAAGGTGTTAGTTGAGTACGTCGAGTCGTGGAAAGTCACGAGTTATGAAACTATGGATTCTCGATGTTATGTTACTTGGGATTATAAGTAATCTTTGATTTTCTCAACTTATAATCTTAATTGTCTAAATCTTTTCTTCTTAATGGCAATTAGATTATTTCTTAATCACCTTCTTAATTGACTTTTCACAAAAGACAAAACCACCAATCTTCATAAACTCTTATCCCTAACATCCTCTTAATATTCCCTTACACCTCTTACACCATGTACCTTTTGTCTCCCCAAACTCCCACACAATATTCCTCCTTATGATTCGTGGTTTTGCAACCTTGCAAAAGGTTTTACCTCTCAAGGGATCTTGAGAAGCTTGCAATTCCCACCAGGCAGTGTACCTGATCGTTGTAGTATAGTATAGTGATAAGTACCGGGGGATTGATCGTTCAACTCAAAGAATAGTGTTCGTTAGGATTGAAATTAATCTAACTAGGTCTAAAGGTGAAGGATGATTCTTTTGTGTTTTTATATTTTATGAAAAAGCAGGTAAAAATCTCGGGTATTGGAAGGAGGGGCGGAATTAGTTGCTAATCAACTAACCCAAAAGCTACTAATTAAACTAATGTGCAAGAAAAATAAACTAAGATTCTACAAGGGAAGTGAAGCATGTCTACCTATGATATATTACTCCTTGCTAGCTATCCAATTCTACCTATTGAATTGTCACATCCTTGTTTTAATTGACGGGTTGTATTCCTTAATACCATTCGTGGGGCCGTGTACGATCTTCCCCAACTCTATAAGCTTCTACCTCTTCCTATGTTGAGCCGACTAGTAGCTCCTAAGATGGCCTCTATAGTAGTTACTTATGCATTAAATACAACCAATTAATCGTAGTACACATCCGATCATGTTTCTTAAGACGTTCAAGCAAGTTACCAATTGGAAGTCTGCCAGTTTTCTTAAGCCTAACATCGAAATCAATCAATCAAACAAGAGATAATAGGATACGAGAATTATAAACTAAACCAATTAGATCTATCGAAGTGTCACACCCTAATTGATGAAGATAGACACAAACATCAACAAGGAATCAATAAGATCTAATCAATTATAAACAAGTTTCATATAATCATAAGTAGACACAAGGTGAATTAGCAACGCATAATCAATGAAGAGTAATCAACAATAATAATGAAAGACATAATTGAGATAGAATCAACAAACCAATACAAGATGTTTTTGGAGTGATTGAAACCCTCTAAGTTGCTGGAAAAACACCTACCTAAACCCTAGAATCGGCTTTAGGGTTTAGGGCTTACAAATAATGAATTTATTATGTTGTATTTATAGGCTGTTTTCTGCCCGGCCCGATCTGACGGCGTCAGACCTAACACTTGATGGCGTCACGACCATTTTTTCACCAAATCGAAGATTTTTTTGTCCCGATCGTTTCCTTTTTTTGAATCGCTCAAATCCGAGTTCGTATGCAAAAGTTATGGCCAAAACAGTGTCAGCTACTCCGCGCGCAAGTTGTGATTATCTCGATCATCTTGTGACGGTTTCACTAAGGTTTCTTCTTGTGTAAGCCTTCTTCCTGACGTCGTCACTCTAAATCATCTGACGTCGTCAGGTTGAATCCTGACGCCGTCACCTTCAAAAGTATTCTGGGACGTCTCTTGTTGTCTTATAACTTGACGGCCTTGGTGAAATTACACGTGACGCCGTCACGTGTAAATGTGTTGAAAACTTTCTCGCACGTCAAGTATAAAAGTATCCACCTCTTCTTCAATGAGTGACAGCGTCACCTTGTAGAGCTTGACGCCGTCAGGTAATGTGAGTTTATTTTTGTTGTATAGATTTATGATTGTTTATTTGGAAGCTGCAAAGACTGAGGTGAGTTCATAGTCCCATTTTTACTTTGTTTTTAAACTTGGGATGGGAATGATGCTTGTGTTGAAATGATTTTAAGTTACTGTGATTATGTGTCTAATAAATGCATGGACTTGTAAGTGTTATTATATGTGTATGCATGCTATGTGATAAATGTGTGGATATTTTGCGTGACTTGTTTGGAGAGTAGTTAAGCTTCCATTGTTCATATGAGCAACTCCAATAGGAGGGAAGTAGTCATACTCACTATATTTCTATGTGGTCTGATCAGAGGGTGATGGATACCCATTATTATTATTATTGTTTATGTGGATCGTGGGCACGTTCCGTTCCAATTGATGTTTGATATTGTTATTTGGATCGTGGGTGCGTTCCATCCCTTATGTCCCTATTTCTGCCTTGTGTTGCGTTGTTGGTTGATTGATAGAAATTGCATGCTAGATTTTATAATAACTAGTCTTACTGCCATGCCATGTTTTATAATCACAGCTAACCGGTTGCCTTGGGTGATATTGTGAGTCTTAAATCTATGAATCTCACCAACATTATGTTGACGTTTTTAAGCATCATTTTCAGGTGAGCTATCTAAGGCTAAGGTAGAAGGGAGCGACTAGACAAGACTTAGTTGCATTTGAGAATGGATTAGCTTTATGTTTGAACTATGGATTTGTTTGATTTTCTTTGTGATACCCTTTTGGGATATTGTTTTTGGTTATTTTATTTGGGGTATTGTTACGACACCTTGTTTCTGTACATTGCTCTATTTGTTTGCATTTAGTAATTCTCTATATAGACACCATGTGTTGTGATGATATCCATGAAGTTACACTCGCGTTTCCGCCTTGGCGAGGTGTGATAGATTGGTATCAGAGCCTTGATTATAGAGAAGTAGGTGGTTGAACCTAGACTATAACCTAGGAGTTCCTCATATAGTTGCATATAGGGTCTAATTGTAAGTGTGGTATTTTATATGACTATTTTCTTAGATTTATGAGATGTTTTATCGAGTTTTGGACGTCTATCGAACCCCCATACTTAGTATCGTGCGTGTCATTATAGTATGGCACCCTCTGCGTGAAAGATGCTTCGTTGGACCACCGTTGTCGCTACGGGTTGCAAGAGAGTTGGTAGGATGAAGCGGATCAACACAAGGATCCTAGTTCCTGCTAGCATGCTTCCGTGTGCGATTGAAGAAAAGTTAACCTTAGAGAATGGGGATGGAAAGGAGATAGAAAGGTACGAGACGAAGGTGGCCGATAAGGAAGGCTTCACCACTAAGTACCCTGGAAAGTGTCCCCAATTCCTATAAGATGGGGGAGTGGTTTGGGCTAGACCCCGAGATTTTTATGCATTTGTAGATCGTGTGGAGGAGGAAGAGAGAAACCTCAAGGATGGCTTTGCTAGTCATCCACTACCACAGATCGATGGGAACAAGAATGGATGGATAAGTGAAGAGGAAGAGTATGAGGTGGACTCGGATCTAGAGTCTACGACGACTAGTAGATTTAATCCCAACTGATTGATAGGAGCAAGTACTAGGGTAGAGCCTGAGCCATTATGTGACGTCTTTTGTTTTGTGTCATGTTTTGGAATTCGTATATTGTCTTTTGCCGTCTGGAGCCATGTTGGAGCACGATTACTCCTGAATATTGTATCGATCTTATCCGAGTGATTTTGATTATAGGGTTTAAGTGATCGTTGGAATTGTTCCATGTGAGATGATTGTTTGCGACGTCTTTTGTTTTTGTTTGCATGATTGTTTGCATGAAGTGCGGTCATAGGAGGGAGTACATTTGTGAAAGGGGGCATAGATAATTATGGTGGCCAACATAATTATACATGCGTCACAACACAAGTGGACTTGCAAGTATCATAGCATGGATTGTAATGTTTATTAGGTGCTATGTGGTATATGTGTGTTATCATTGAGATGTGTGGTTTTGGAAGTAAGTATGCGTGTGGAATAGGCCTTATAACTATGGTCGCGAACAAAATTATAAAGGTATCACACACGTGGACTTGTGACCATGATTACATTGATTGATGTTTGTTGTTATATGTTGTGGTAGATGTTATGTGATATCATGTTGATGATGGCTGTATGGTTAGAGTAGTATTCTCTTAACCGTTTGGGCAGTCATTATGTTGAGGTGTGTAGGTGGTAAGATTCCATCCTACCTATCATATGCTGATACCTCGATTATCGGTTGGTACTAATGTTGTGGTATTTAAGCTGATTCGTTTGCTAGACTCTCCGTTTGCATACCTAATTCTTTGGTTGGCATCCCTATTCGTACCATGATGGTACAGATGTCATATCCTTCCTATTCGACGTCGTGATAGGTGTTGATCATTCGGATTCGTTTTTGTTGGATACTGGTTCGTTTCTCTGGTTATTCCTTGTGTGCATCCCTCGAATGAATATTATATTATTCTTCGAGTATTGTTGGTTCGTGACAAGTTGGTGCGGATATTTAATTCCTCAATTACACACCAATTGGATTTCGTGACATGTTTTGCGACCTGTTAGTATTGATGTTTTTTTTTTCTATGATCTTAATTTGATCGTTGTACGAATGAGTCTTTACGTTCTTCATTTGGTTTGCAATGTATTTGCGTGAGTGTTCACTGGTATGAGTTCGTTTGATGATTATTTTGATTATGTGATTCTTCTATGTCTCACGCATTCGATTAAAGGGTTGTGTTAGAGTCCTTATGGTATTTTACAATTCATTTTGGGTATTTCAAGGTCATTTGTTGGAAACTATTATTTTTATGGTAAAAATGAGGTGTGAAAAAAAAATTGGTTATGATGATGTCATACGTTCAATGTGATATCAGTCTATTGTCAAGGCTATTTATAACAATTCTGCTATGAAAGTCTACTTATTTTATTGTGTTAATAAACACAATTTAAATATCTTAAACAAGTAAGGTGAGATACTATATTTATATAATTAACCTTTGGTGTCATAAAAACTATGCCTAATAAGGAATTTAAGACGGAGATGATTTTCTTACATAAAATGGTTTATATATATTTAAAAAAAAATCATTTTTGTTGGGTAAGGACGGGTACCAGAATAAGAACTATATATGGTTCTCATTTACCAGAGTTGATATGTATTTGGTTCCTCAAGTGTTTCTTTCGTTGTGGTAGGCTGGTGGATTTTCTATGGGTGCGTTTATTTTTTTTTCTTTGTATGGGTTTTCATGAACATTTGATTTGCGTATACTTTTATTGGGGAAAATTTCTCATTGTGTTTTCTAGTTTTGATTTTGATATTCGTTTATTACGCTAGTCGGTAATTCGTAACCCTTTTGAGTTTGTTTGATATGTGTTTTCGTTCGACAGGTCATGGTTCGCGTCGTTTCCTTAGGATAGAGTGTTGATTTGGTTATCATGATGTTTGTTGAAGAAGAAGAGAATGTTTGCCAAGTGTCCAAGTGAGAGGTTCAGCTTCAATATGTACGTTTTTCAGGCATGTGGTCAACGATAACGAGTTTTCGTGGACGCTACTAAGATAAAAGTAGTGAAGAGTGGAAAGTACTTAAGACACCATCTAAGAGACGATTGTCCTTAGGATTGGTATGCACTACTGGCGATTCATCTCGAACTTTCTATAGATTGCGTAGGCATCGCGGAAGTAGAAGATCCATAAGAGGAACTATGTGATGCATGATTTAGAGTTGGGAGTAGAACTTGGGGACAATACTTGTATGGAGCAGAGAGTGGTATCTACATATATCATAAGAATCTTTAGCATATATTTGACAAGAAGTTAATATATGTCGAAGAGAAGTTGGGTGTGGAATTTCTCAGTGACTACGATTGTCAGATTCGCTACCGTCAAGGAAGAGCGAACATCGTGGTAAGAGCACTGAGCAAGGAGTGAACGGGTGAAACTTAGATGTTTATGAGCAATGATTATGATAATTATGTTTGGAGTTAAAAGGATGATATTGATAGCTCAGAGAGAGATGTTCAAGGGAGAGAACATGTAAGAATAAGGATTACTTGGTTTAGACCAGCAAATGGAAAGGAATGAAGATGGAGGATTGTACTTTGCGGACCCGCTATTGGTTTCATTGGGAGGAAGCTTAAGGACATCAATCATGCAAGGTATTAGATACATCCGAGAATGGATAAGACGTATTATGATCTTAGCGAGAGATGTGTTGGGGAGCAAGTATGAAAGAGAATACAGATACCTTAGCAAGTGTTTGATACGCTTGAAGGTGAATGTTGATGTCAACGATTATTAGGGTGATGCAACAGTCAGAGATACCTGAAGATTTTGTTAAGGAGGAGTTGGCGAGACGTTATATTTGATGAGTTGGTAGAGAGACGTGGGGTTTCGCGTCAATCAGCTTGTATCAAGATGAAATACTTACTTCGCGATTGTGGTAAATGTTTTATAGAGCCTTGAGATAGCGTATGAAGATGAGTACGACTTATCATTCTTAAGTGAATGGACTAAGTGAGCGTACAAATCAGGCGTTGGATGGTATGATGAGAGCATGGGTGTGTTTGAGTTTGGAGGGAGTTGGGGTATGCATTTATCTTTAGCTGAGTTCTCCTATAACAACAATTATAATTATAGTATTAAGCATGTGCCGTTTGAGGTGTTGTATGGAAGGAAATGTAGATCACCTATTCTGTGGGCAGAGGTTGGAACAAGCCAACTAATTGGTCCTGAACTAGAATGAGAGACTGCGAATAAGGTTTTCAGATTAAAGAGAGAGATTTAAGGTAGCGAGAGATTCGCCAAAAGAGTTATGCGGATAATCGTCGTAAGCCCTTGGAGTTTAGTGTTGGCGATCGTGTAATGTTGAAAGTGTCTCCTTGGAAGGGTGTCTTGCATTTCGGTAAGAAAGGCAAGTTAGCACCGAGATACATAGGACCGTTTGAGATTTCGGAAAGGATTGGACTTGTGGCATATCGGTTGAAGTTAGCTGAGGAATTAAGTGGTGTACATGATACGTTTCACGTATCTAATTGAAAGAAGTGCTTGGCGGATGCTAGTCTGCATGTGCCATTAGATGAAGGTAAGGTTGACAAAACTCTTTGTTTTGTCGAGAAACCTGTTGAGATTATGGATCGAGATGTTAAGGGTTGAAGTGTGGTAAGATAGTGTTAGTAAAAGTACGGTGAGATTCTAAGCATGGTCCTGAGTAACTTGGGAGCGTGAGGATCAGATGAGGTCTAAGTACCCAACTTTGTTTGCTGATGTTGTTGGTGAGCAGATCGTTTGTAGTTGGATTTAGATCGTGGAAGATAGATGTTGGGTATTCATAAATGTTTTAATTAATGTTTGTTTTATGTGAATCTAATACATGTGTGTGTTTCTTGCGGTTGCCTTTTTTATTTTCATTTGGTTCGGGGGTATTGTACTTATTTGTGAGAAGTCGATTGGATCGTTTGCGTTATTGATCGGTGTAGTGTATCTATTTTCATGTATCGTTGGAGTGTTGGAATGTTTTTTTTATCGTGTGAATTTGGGTATTTAGTTAGTTCACATTTTGTGGTTCTTTCTCTATGATTTTTATGGCGTGGTAGAATCCCACATATTCATAAGAATTGTTAACGAATTATGGTTTTATGGTGTGGTATTATTCCGCTTAAATATCCATAAGTTTTCTTTTGCTGATGTTACTGGTGATTCGAGTTGTTAAATCTCGGGACGCGATTTCCCTAAGTGGGGAATGATGTAACAACCGTGATTTTAGCAGGTCAGTTTAACTAATAGTCTCGACCCATTTAACTTTTACTTGGTGTGACTTATGTGTTATGTGTGGTTTATGTGTGATATAGGTGAGTTTTAGCACTAAATCCCTTTGCGTGGTGTTATTATTGTGAGTAAGTGATGTTGATACTGGGATAAGTTCATTTTGGTCGCCTTAGTGGTGTAGAAATGATTTGTGTGGTTTTGGTGTTTTGAGGTTTTTGCGTAACAAGTCTTCATTCAAGCAATTGAGCGATAGTACGATAGTAAGTTATGTAGAGTTCGGATTTGTGAGTTATGTTTATATTTTTGTGTGAGATTCTATTTTTGGAAACTTTATTTTGAAAATGATTATTTTCCGAGTCGTCGTAAAAATGAAGGGTTAACGCGTAAGACGTTAAGTATCATTATGGGATGTTATAAAATATTAAAAGTATAAGGTTTTGAGTGTAATAATTAGATTTAATAAAAAAATAAAAATAATATATGGATTAAGCGGGGCGGCCGATTATGGTGTAGGGAAGGGAAAAGGAAACCAAATTTTACTCCAAATATAAGTCTTAAGCCCAAGGATTATCAATAATTAATATAAATACAAAACCAAAGCTCCCAAATCCCTTTTTCATGCAAATTTTGATCGACCACAAAGAGAAGAGAAGAGAAAAATTAGGGTTTTTACTTTTTGAAGCTTAAAACTCAAGTTTGAGGTATAATCTTTAATCCTTATGTTCAATTAATTATTATAATACATGTAACAAGTATATGATGGATTAGGGTTTGTGTTAACTTCTGTAAATTAATGTTACTAAACATGTTGGGATCAATAATTAGTGATATTATGATAATTGACTCCTCCCAGACAGTCAACCTAAATCAACCAAGGGTGCTTGGTCAACAAGGTCAAGCTATGAGGGAGAAAGTGATCAATTTATGATCCGTTGTAAGCACAATGTGTTCACGGGTCGTTATGTCCCAACGAGGTTGAAATTGTATTTTTGAACGTTTAGAGATACAGTGATTTGAGGAAAGTAACCAGATTATGATTTGGATTGATTACACTAATCAGATATAACTGAGATTAAGCTAATTTAACAATATTAACAATTACAGGAAATCAGATACGTATTTAAATCTAAAAACGTAAATTACAATTAAAACAAAAGTAACTGCGTACTGGAAAAAAAGGAAAATAACACAGAAATAATCTTCAGGGGGTGAAAATGACTTTTTTACAAACTTAATATTAAAAGAAAATTTTATAAAAAAGAAAATTATTTTTTTGATTTTTTAATTATTTAATATTAATTAAAAACTATTTAATATTTAATTTAAACTAATTTAAATTATTAAATATACTAAAATGATGGATCTAAACACACACCTTGTGTTAGATTGATACTTTGAGTATATACTTTATAACACGCGGAATTTACTACAAAGCACTTAGAAGATTTATATGAATGATGTGTATTAAGATGTAAGTGTAAGTGACAAAGTAAACACAGATATTAAACAAACAATTAGCTTCAATATTATTCAAGATAATAATACGAGTGATCTTTGCTTATCACTAGGGTTACAACCTTGAAGCTTTGTGTTGATCAATACATACATAACTCTAAACCTAGGACCTCCTTTTATAATATACAAGGAGTCCTGTACAAGATAAGTATAATGCTAAACAAATAAGATATTCACTAAATCTTTTCTATACTTATCTACTATTCAAATACATAATAGATAAACTAAGCAGTGGTAATATATTGCACTAGCAGTGGTAATATGTTTCCACTGTTAGTACAATCCTTCAGCATTGGTCTTCAGCTTTGCCTATCAGTGGTAATGAGTTTCCACTGATAGTATATTTCCCAACAATCCTCCCCTAAACTTATGATTTCTGTGCAAATCCATAAGTTTCTAACTTGATGGGGATTCTTCCAAACACTTATCATCTTTTCCTTAAAGCAGCAGATTCCCTTCTATTCTGATTATAAATTCTTTGAACCAAATCATCTATTACTTCAGATCTTTCTGTACACCTGATTCTTGAAGTAAGCATAACATCCAAAACTCTAGCTCTGAGTGGATATTCTCTTTCAGCTAGCATAAATGCATCTACTCCTTCTTGTGTTGAAACATGATGAATGTTGCAGGAATCATAAAATTTCCACAATGTGTTAAAATCAAAAGCTTGAAACTTCCAAAACCTATCATTTGGGTCAGGTTCATACAATCTCTTAAATTGAACCCAAAGTTCTTTCTCCTTTTCATGTTGAAGTTTTCCAGCTTTGTGCCTATCATTCACCATTTTCCTTAATAAATCTAGATCACCTCTGTCACATGATCTAATAAGATCTTCAAATAGAATAGAAGAAAACGTTTCACCACCCAATCTGATTATCTTCCATGTTGATGCAAAATTATCATCTAAGTAGATCTCCCAATCAATAATTGGTTTTCTGACTTGTAATGGTTCAACATAGAAATCTTTTTCTTCAAGAATTAACATACCACTTAGTTGTTCATCATTCAGCTTTTCTTCAACCTTTGACCTTTTTACTCTGCTTGATTCCATATGGCTTCCATGTCTTTTAACAAAATCACTCTCCTTTTCTGAATCCATAGGAATAAAATCTTTATCTTTTCTGTATTCCATGTAGTACAATATCTCAATTTCTTCTTGAGTTTTTCCTTTAAGTTGATGCATCTTCCATCCACCAACATTACATAAATATCTCTTCATTCTTGCAATGACTTGAATGTTGGATGGTTGTCTTGGTTTCTTCTGATTCTTTTTTATTGAAACAACCATAGCATCAAAAGCCTGATCATTTATCATGTTGATAAAATCAGCTAGTTGAGCTGACCTCTGTTCAGTTGTAAGTCCTTTATCAGCAATAAGCTCAATAGCTTTCTTCTTAACAGCTGGATCTGAATCAATCATATGTTCAATTTCTTCATTTGTCAACTGATATGAACATTCTATATTGGGAATTATATCATCAGATTCTATGATCTCATTTTGAATTCTTTGTTGCTCCATAAATCTTGCTACATCATCTTCCTCATATTTTCTTGCCAATTCTGCATCCATATCAATCTGAGCTTGAGTTCTTGGTTTAAATTTTCTTGGTTGCTCAGTTGATTCTTCAAAGACTTGAACTTTCCCTTTTTCTTTCCTTCTTTTATCAAACTCTGCATCAGTTGCTTCTACTTCTTGTGTGAGAGCAGTGTCCACTGCTTGTGAAATTGATGCAGAATTATCTTTCACCTGTACCCTTGGGATTTCCTCATCATCCAATTACCAATCAAAACCTTCAAATTCTTGTTCAAAATCCAATTTCCTCCCCTCAGTTGTAGCATCTGTTTTCCTCCCCTGTTTGGGAGAATCACCCATATCATCACTTGATGCTTCAGAATCACCACCATGAGCTGAGGATGGAGAAGAAAGTACAAGATGAGCAGTCCTTTTCTTCTTGAGAGAGTTGATCTCTTCTTGCATAGTTTGTATCTGACCCTGAAGCTTGGAGAGATCATTTTGATATTGTAGCTTAGTCTGCTTGAGCTCATTTTCTAAGGTTTGAACTTTATCCTCCAATTTGGTACATCTGTCCATCAATTCATAAATGTTACCACTGCCCTCAGCACTTCCATCTGTGTTACCTGCTGAGAGAGGTGCATCATGGGAAATTGGCTCAGTTTCTTCCCTAGTTGAACTAGGAAGTACTCCTAAACCACCACTTCTTGTACCTACACCAAAAGGTGAAGACACATGTAGTGTTGTGATGGGAAGAGTTGGCTGTTTTTGCCTCCTCTCATATGTGTGAGTAACTGGGGGTGTATAAGATATAGATGGAATAGTGATTGTGGGTGTGTGTTGGGGTGCAACTGGGATTGCTACACCTTCACCCCTTGCTTGTGCAATGACAGCAAGCATTTGAGGAAAAAGAGCATGAACTACCCCATTATAACCTTCACTTGCCTTGTTCATGTTTTGAAAAACTTTTGGTTTAAGACAAGGAGTTTTGTAAATCCTATTATGAGGTAGCAACTCATATTCATCTAAAACAGTTTGAATAAACCTTGGGTACATCAAAAACTTATAATTACTTGTCACATTGCTAACCATATTATTGAATAAAAACTTTGAGAAATTAAAAGTCATGTTTGTAGCCAAACACACCAAAGGATAAGCAATGGTAGTGCTAAACTGTTCATAAGATGTTTTCTTAGAACTTAAGCAATGTAACAAAGTATGCATGAAAAATCTCCATTGTGGGGAGAAACATCCCTTTTAAAAGTTAGTTTTTCATTTGATGTATCATACCCCATAGCAGAGATGTTTTGGAGAATTTCTGAATTAGGTAATGTAATGTGACCATTTTGATCATCTAATTGAAGAAGCCTTCTCAAAGATGATTCAGTAACATTAACAGTTACCCCATCCACTGTTGCACTTAAAGCATCAACAGGGGAATGTGTGTTTCCATCTTCAATAGTTGTGACAGTTACAGTCTGCCAAAACTTTTTGATTTGAGAAACATAGATTGTGGGGTTTAAAGTTAAAGCATACCTTATGTGAGATGCATTTAGAAAGTCCACAATCTCATGAAGATAGGTCCATCCTTGACCTCTGTTTTCTCCAAGTAAGCAACCGGTTGTGTTCATTGACAAAAGCAAGTGAAGCCATGAATTTAAGTGAAAAATATGATCGTGTGAGTGTGAAAGAGAGAGTACAACAAGCCGATTGAGATTAGAATGATATATTGTTAGGGTTTGAGTAAAATGCGCAAGAGAGATTATCATAGAAATTTGTTATCTTTGGAAAAGAATAACTTAAACAAATAGAAGATAATTCTCTTAAGTAAATCCCTAAAAACTTGGTTAAAAGATTTTACTCAACGGATAGTTGAAAAATATTTTCACTGACACAACAGTTGCAACGGCTAGTTTAACAGTGGTAAAATTTACACTATCAGTGGTAACTGTGAACCAACAGTGGTAAAAATTATAAAAGCAGTGGGAAAAGTATGTTTGATAAAAACTGCTTTTATCATAGTTTTTAGCAAACTACCAGCTATCAACAGATTTGATATGTCTTTACCATGAGCCGTTTGCTCTGGACTAGCCAACTCTTAATCATACAGAATATGGTGAGTTGATAACCATATAGTTTTTGGTAAACTATCAACCATAAATGGATTTGATGAGTCTTTACCAGTAACCATTTGCTCTGGACTAGTTGATTCTTATGTGGATTAGACATGGTGAATCAATAACCATTTGTTGTATGTCTTTGATACACACCTCCATAGAATCAACTCATATCACAATTTTGCTTAGAAACCTGCAAGTGTTAGTCCAAAACCAAGAATAGGCAAACCAAAGTTAAGAATAAATGTCCAATAATAACTGTTTCTAAAGATATCTTTGGTATAGTCAACCCATTAAAGAAAATATCTTTGGAAACTTAATTTTACCCACCAACCAGCGAGTTAATAGCAATTACTCTTTTGGGTAGAAACCTAGGGTTGACTTGGCCTATATAAACACTTCGACTCATAACATCCATACCACAAACAACTTTCAAACCCTCAAGTAAACATCAAATAATCACCATAATCAACAACAGAATGAGCTCCAAACCTGATATCATTGAAATCACTTCTGACTCATCTTCTGATGAATCAGAATCTTCAGGATGGTCAAACTACTTTCCTCCTTGTGTATCAACTTCTTTCACCAAGAAACCTAAGAGAAAGATTGAAACACCAAGTTCTTCCAGCTCTTTTGATGAAGATGAACCGTACACTCTTGCAAAAGAGTTGCCAAAAGCTTTGACACAGGCTTTGGAGACAGCTATCTTATCAATGAAGAAGATACCAATGTCTGAGAAACTTGTTCCTCCAACAAAGCCTGCAAAACAAGTGCTTGGTCTTCCCTGCCCAAGAAAGTGGAATGGAATGCAAGAACAACCCAGAGGTGTTCACAAAACCATGCCTGGCTATAAGGGAAAGGGTAAAGAAGCTATGGAGTGATAGGTTTAGGGGTTTGATTTGTGATCTTTTGTTATCCTCATTGTAATAAAGCATTTATGTGTAATGAACATTATTTAAATGAATGAAGAACTTCTTTCCACTGTTCATCACTGTTTCCACTGTTTGAGTGCAAAAAGCTTAGTGGACAACAAATATACAATACACAGCAATATACAACAAATAGCAATACAAAAATCCTCCCCACAACACAAAAATCATTTAGACATCAAATTTTAAGGGTTAAGCATCCCAATACCTGTTACCAAGTACTGAAACCTACCCACATAAAGACCCTTTGTTAATAAATCAGCATAATTGTCATCAGTATCAACTTTGACAACTTGTATTAACTTTTTCTCATAACAGTCTCTTATAAAATGATGTCTAATTTCAATATGTTTAGTTTTAGTGTGTTGCACATGATTTTTAATTATGCAAATGGTACTTCTATTTTCAATAAAGATAATGGTGTTCATGAAATTGTACCCATAGTCTAATAATTGGTTTTGAAGACATAAGACCTGAGCACAACAGCTTGCAGCTACTACATACTCTGCTTCTGTTGATGAAGTAGCCACCATTGTCTGTTTCTTGCATTGCCATGACACCAATCTACATCCAAGAAATTGACATCCTCCTGTGGTTGACTTTCTATCCAAACTTGCACCAGCATAGTCACTATCTGAGTAGGTGACCAATTCCATAGGAGATTCTTTTGGATACCACAATCCTAGATTAGGATATGTCTTTAAATATCTGAAAATCTTCTCCACTGCAGTCAAATGTGATGTCTTAGGGGTGACTTGTAACCTTGCACAAGCACACACAACAAACATAATGTCTAGTCTTGATGAAGTAAGATACATCAGAGATCCAATCATTGATCTATAAGTGTGAACATCCACTGCTTCTCCACTATCATCCTTCAAGAGTAAATGAGTAGTTTTATCAGCAGGGGTACTTGAAGGCTTTGCATCAGTAAAATGAAACTTTCTTAGAATCTTAGTCACATATTTGTCTTGACTGATAAAAATGCCATCTTTTCTTTGTTGTACTTGAAGTCCCAAAAAGAAAGTAAGTTCCCCCATAGAACTCATCTGAAACTCATCCTTCATCAGCTTTTCAAATTCTTTGCACATCTCTTGTTTTGTAGATCCAAAAATGATATCATCAACATAAACTTGTACCAGCAGAATATCACCTTTGTCTTTCTTGATGAACAAAGTTTGATCAATTTTCCCTCTATGAAACCCATTATTCAGTAGATAGGCAGCTAGGGTTTCATACCACTTCCTGGGAGCTTGATGTAAGCCATAAAGAGCCTTGACCACTTTATAAACTTTATTGGGATGTTCAGGATCTTCAAAGCCTGGAGGTTGTGAAACATAGACCTCCTCATCAATCTTCCCATAGAGAAAAGCACTCTTGACATCCATTTGATAAACAGTAAAACCCATAAAAGATGCATAGGCTAGAAACAGTCTAATAGCTTCAATCCTTGCAACAGGAGCAAAAACTTCTTCATAGTCAATACCCTCTTCCTGAGTGTATCCTTGAGCAACTAGCCTAGCTTTGTTCCTGACAACTATGCCTCTTTCATCTTTCTTGTTCCTGAAAACCCACTTTGTACCAATAACCTTCATCCCATCCGGCAAATCACAAAGAACCCAAACCTTTTGAAGCTTGAATTGTAACAATTCCTCTTGCATTGCTTCTACCCAGCTTGATTCTTCTAATGCCTTATAAACATTTTTAGGTTCCACTTGTGATAGAAAACAGAAAAACAAGCACTCATTCTTGTCTGTATGCTTCTTGGACTCATAAACTTCACTAATAAATCCATGAGCATCAGTCATCTTTGTTTGCTTTCTGGTCTTCACACCTGATTGTAAATCTCCAATCACATTTTCAAGTGGATGCACTTTGTGAATTGTTGCTTATGATGTGGTAGGAATATCATATGTTGTAGGCATATTAGTGATTTCAACATCACCAATGGGTGTTTCCTGAGTATTAGAAGTAGAATTTTCCACATTTGGTTCAACAGTGGAAACTTTTGGTATAGCAGTGGAAATTGTATTACCACTGCCTTCAGGAATAATTTTGTTCTGAGCATCCATATTCACAACATCTGCATCACCTTCTTTTTCAGCATCTTTTGAAGGTTGTGGATCTTCATTCTTTGAGACATGGTCATCATCTACAAAGTCCCAAAGTGGCATAACAATTTGATCTTTATCATCCTCAGAATCTTTGCTAGGTTCATCATCATCAATAAATTCCTCTGAACTTGCAAAGTCATTGGCCCCTGTACCTGGATTAATAGGTACATAGTTCATAGTATTTGATAAAGTCTCAAGGTCAAATAGCCATTCTGGACCAGCACATGCAATGTTAGGTTTATTTTCAAGAAACTCTACATGCAGATTCTCTTCAATCTTCTTTGTTCTCAGATTGTATACTCTAAATGCTTTACTAACCATAGAGTATCCAACAAAGAAGCCTTCATCTGACTTTTCTTCAAATTTACCCAGATGATCAATGGTATTGAGAATTGTAACATGACATCCAAATGGTCTCATGAAATCCAAGATAGGTGGTCTACCTCTGAATAACTCATATGGTGTCTTGTTCTTTGTCTTCACCACCAAAACCCTGTTTTGAATATAACAAGCAGTGTTAACTGCTTCAGCCCAAAATGTCACTGGTAACTTGGAATCAGCTAACATGGTTCTAGCAGCTTCAATCAGTGTTCTGTTTCTTCTTTCAGCTACACCATTTTGCTGAGGTGTTCTTGCTACACTGAATTCTCTCTTAATACCCTTCTATCTGCAAAAGTCATCCATAACTCTATTCTTGAACTCTGTCCCATTGTCACACCTGATAATCTTGATCTTCTTATCAACTTGGTTTTCTACTTCAGTAATAAAAGTTTTAAGGATGCCAGTTGTTTCATCCTTGGTTCTTAGAAAGAAAACCCATGTAAACCTGCTAAAATCATCAGTTACAACAAGACAATACTTCTTCAAATTTATGATGCTCACTGATGTGGGACCAAACAAGTCCATATGCAACATATAGAGAGGATGAGCTATAGAGTTATAGGCCTTGGTCTTGCAAGAGGCTCTACATTGCTTGCCTTTGAGACAGGCCACACAGGTTTGGTCATTCTCAAATCTCTTCTATGGTAATCCTCTGACTAAGACATCTTTCACAATCTTGTTGATGGTCTTAAAGTTAATATGACCAAGTCTTCTGTGTCATAACATGGATTCATCCAAAGTGGCCTTTGCAAGCAAGCAAGTAACATCATCTGTAGCCACAATACTCTTCATGTCAATGCTGTATAAATTGCCTTTCCTAGGAATTTTAAGTAGTACCTCACTTTCATCAGGTAACTTATAATCCTTAGATAGGACAAAGCATTCATCTTCAGTGAAAAGAACTATGTGTTTCTTGTCACACATCTGTGACACACTGAAAAGATTATATTTGAGTTCTTTCACATAGTACACATTCTCAAATCCAAATTTCCTACTTTGATAGTGCCTTTGCCAGAAACTTTACCACCAATTCCTCCTCCAAAGCTGACAAATTGTCCATCATAAGGTTTGAAATCTGAAAGATAGGACTTGTTGCCAGTCATGTGCCTAGAACATCCACTATCTGAATATCCTTGATCTTCTTTAATCTTTGAATGTCCCTGCACATTAAATAAAGGAATTAGTTCCTTTTGGAGACCCAAGCCACAATTGACTTGGATCTGCCTCGTGTATCAATATAGTTATATCTGTCAAAGGTCATTGATACACCATTGGGATTGTTTGAGGTATTGATTCCTTTAGGTTTCCATTCCCAACGTGCTGAGGCCTTCACAACATTTCCCAATTTTACCCCTTTATTGTTTACTGAACCACCAGTGGAAACTTTTGGTCTAGCAGTGGCAACTGCTGGCTTTGAAATTTTAGTTTTTGGTACCCACTTGTGGTTGAAGAAAACCTTCTTTTCATAAAAGGTCTTATTACCTGTTTGAGCAGATTTAACAAAAGTTGTAATAGGTTGTGCACTCTTAACAGGTGACTTTGGGTAAGCATTGTTCACTTTTCTAGCAGATGTAAGAGGTTTGATGCCAGATTTTAGTTGAACAGCCCTGAGAATCATATTACTTAGTGGATTGGGGTGAGTAAATTTTTTAAACTTGTTTTCATTCACCCTTGTGTTCCCAAAAACTTCCCTTCTTCCCTTGTGATAGTTACAGTTAGCATGTAGATGATCAAAACCACCACATATATGACATGCTTTGTTGTTAAACACAAAATCACTACCAAATTGTTGAGATTTAAGATTATTTCAGTTCCTCTGGTGTCCCCTAGGAGCTGGTGACCTATTGCTATACATCTCAGCATATTTAATTGTGGGCCTAGTTTGATAAGCTTGTTTCCTAGGCTCTTCTTTTTCAACTTTAACAACTTCAGGAACACTTGTTTTAACTTTAACCTTCACACTTTCATCCACAAGAGATGAATCACTAGCACTTTCAAATGCATCAGTCTCAACCTTAACCTTTTCAGCACTAGCTTCTTTCACAATTTGGGGGCCATAAGATCTAATTGGGTCTTGGAATTCTTCTAACCCTGTATGTGCTAAGTCTATACCAGGAGGTGATGGAACACCTCTTAGAGGTGGTGGAACAGACTTGTATCCTACACCTGATTTGACTTTATTGACTACTTGTGCCTCCCAAATTTTGTCAATGCACATAGACTGATGATCTAAAGTATTACAGGTTATCTGAATATTTTCATTGGCCTTTTTAAGTTTCTCCAATTCTTCTCTAAGTGCCTCATTCACAACAATCTTATAATCTAAGTCCCTTCTTAATACAACAATATCATCATTAAACTTAGACTCATTTTCTCTATAATGCAAAATCTGTTCTTCTAACACAGCAAGACCTCTTTTATGGTTAGCTAGATTATAACTAGTTTGATTTAGCTCTAACCTCTGTTCATCATATTGCTCTTTAAGTTTTTCATATTCTTTTAAAGCTTTACATGATTTAGAACAACCATTATTAGAGTGTACCTCAGAATCAGAGAAAGCCATAAGAGCAAGTTCAGTTGCTATCATTGCAGATTCTGGAGATGCTTCTTCTTCATCAGCAATATAGCTCCAGTCATAGCTCACACCATCAATGGCCAATAATACCTTTGGTTCTTCCACAAGAGGCTCCTTCTTCTTATCTTGCTTGTACCAAGTGGATCTATTATCTGGCTTCTTTGGTTTCCTGCACTCCCTAGCAAAGTGTCCCATCTTGTGACAGTTGTAACACTCCACCTTTTTCTTGTCAAAACCTGCAGTCTCATTATCATTAATAACAATCTTCCTCCCTGTCCTTTGCCAGAATTTCTTTGCCTTCATACTCAACAGAGCAACCTGCCACTTGATATCCATCTCTTCCATATCATCATCATCAACTTGATCCAAATCTTCATGTGTTAGAATTGAACCATTGACTTGACTTGAGTGATAAGCATAAAAGGTAGGATCCCCAAGGCCAGCAATTTGCTTTTTGGAGCTAGCAGTGGAAACACTTGCACTGCCAGTGGAAACAGCAATGTGAGCAGCATCCTCATCATCATCACTTTCATCATCAGAACTATCATTTACAGATGATGAGATAAGGGCTAAGTTCCCTGAGCTTGTACTTAGCTTCCCAGCCTTCTTCAATCTTTGTTCAATAACTTTAAATTTATTGTAAAGATCATTTAGTTTCATTGTTTTAAGTTCAGGCTTGTCTTCCCAAACAACAACATTTGTATGAAACTCAGAAGGTAGACTTCTTAAAAACTTCAAGTTGAGGTCTTCCCTTTCTACCTCAATTCCAAACCCAGTAAGTTGTGTTACAATATTCTGAAGTCTAGTGAAGATGCTATTAATTGATTCATTACTTGTTGAAGAGAAGTTTTCATAGGTTTGTTTCAACAAGGTCTTCTGAGTCTTTTTGGTAGAGTCATTGCCACCAAAAACTGAACGAATCTCTTCAAACAAGGTTTTAGCAGTCTTGTACTTGCTGAAGGCTATTATTTGATCCCTTGGAAGGGTCATCAGCAACAAACGTCTTGCCTTCAGGTCATTCTTCTTTTGGAGTCTCTCTTCATTAGTGACTGGTCCAGAATTTAAGGTCTGGACTGTTTTGCCATCAATTGTCTCTAAGGTAGTACCTGGTTTGAAAGAATCACCATACATGATGATTTCCCAGAGAGCATAATCTTGCACCAAAAAGAACTGTTCATCATTATCCTCCACATCTCATAGTCATTAAGTTTGAGCTTAGGAAGCTTAGCAGCTATGTTGGACTGACTATTCTCCATCTCCATTGGACTTTGCAAAGTTGAGAAAACTTCGTATCTTCTAAATCAAAGTATCAAAACCTGTCTCTGATACCACTTGATGGATCTAAACACACACCTTGTGTTAGATTGATACTTTGAGTATATACTTTATAGCACGCGGAATTTACTACAAAGCACTTAGAATATTTATATGAATGATGTATATTAAGATGTAAGTGTAAGTGACAAAGTAAACACAGAGATTAAACAAACGATTAGCTTCAATATTATTTAAGATAATAATACGAGTGATCTTTGCTTATCACTAGGGTTACAACCTTGAAGCTTTGTGTTGATCAATACATACATAACTCTAAACCTAGGACCTCCTTTTATAATACACAAGGAGTCCTGTACAAGATAAGTATAATGCTAAACAAATAAGATATTCACTAAATCTTTTCTATATTTATCTACTATTCGAATACATCACAGATAAACTAAGCAGTGGTAATATATTGCACTAGCAGTGGTAATATGTTTCCACTATTAGTACAATCCTTCAGCAGTGGTCTTCAGCTTTGCATATCAAGGGTAATGAGTTTCCACTTATAGTCTATTTCCCAATATAAAATGACTTAGAAAATTATGAAAATTTTTATAAAACTAATTAACCATCACAGGAATCCTACAAAATTATAAAAAGTTTATAAAAATTATAAATAAGGTAATTTAAATATTATTTACTTACTTATTAATTAAAACCTATTTAAACTAATTTAATTATAAAAATTAGCAAATGAACAGTAAAAATTATGAAATTTTTTCTAAAATACTTTATGATTAATATAAGCTAGGAAAAATATAAAAAGGTACTAGTGCTTATTAATAAGCAGAAATGGATTTTATTTTTGATTTTTCAATTAAAACTAATTAAAATTAAATTAATTATAAAAACTATTAAATGAGAAGTAAAAATTCTGGAAAAATTTATATCAGTACTATGTTATAACATGATCCTAGGAAAAATAAGAGGAGGGGGGACACAGTAAAAATAAGCAGAAAATAAGCTAAAAAGGTGTAAAATAAGCAAAATGGAAAAAAGGGGTTAAAGGGAAAATATTGCAAGGTTATACTGAAACAAGTCCCTAGGGCAGATGGTAAGGGCGTGGTGTGTTGTGTGTGTGAGCTAGAGGTCCCAGGTTCGACCCTAGCTTTTTGCCTTTTTCTTATTTATTTTTATTTTTGATTTTTCTTTTTACAAAACTGATTATAAGCACTTTTAATGAAGAAAACTTTTTGAAACTTAAAAATAAGCTCAGAATGAGCTTATGAGCTTAACAGAAGGCTTATTAAGCCAAATATGAAACTTTGATTGTGAATAAGCTACAAATAAGCTACAAGCTAATCCAAAGATGAAAATAAGCTACAAACAGATTATATGGACTTGAAATAAGCGAAAGAAAAGAGAAAAGTACTTGGTATAAGCTAAAATAAGCAAATAAGCAAAATCCAAAATCCTAACACTTGCACAGGTAAAAAATGGCCAATTGCTGGACTCTGTGGGGCCCAAAGGAGAACTTGGAGGTCCAAATTAAGGGGTGATCCAAAAAGTTGACCTGGAGGGCTTCTCAGTAAGCCAAGGATCAGAAAGTGGGGTCCACTAATAAGCTAAGAATGAGCTTGTTAAAAAGACTCAAATACACTGAATGACTCAGTGACCTGAGTAATGAGGGTGGATCTAGGACTAAGATAAGCAAAGGGCAAAGGACCTAAGGATCAAAATAAGCACTGGCCAAGTGAGTAGGGTCAATAGGCTTTTCAAAAAGCCAAAGCTCAAAAGTTGAAGCTCACAGATAAGCTCTGGAGGAGCTTGTGAAATCAGGCATGTAACCCTGGTGCAGGGGAGGCTTTGGTGCAAACAGGTAACTTCAAGTGAGCTTATTTATAAGCTAATGGTTTCCAAAATAAGATTTTCTTTTTGACACAGACAAACAAGCTACCAAACAATCTAAATCAACAAGAATCAACCAATTCCAATCTCTAATGAGTCCTATGCATGATCTTGAAATCTAGTCCATTTTCCTGAATATGACATTTTGACTTTTTTTAAACAAGTTGACTTTTATGAACTTTGGCTGATTCCTACTTACTGATTATGATGTTATATGTTAATATGATACTAATTTATGCTATATTACTAACTTATACAATGATATGATGATTATGGAGATTTAAATTCTAACAGAGAACAAGTTATATGAGATTAAAGGTCTTTTTGGCTTTTATTCAAATAACCACTGGTTTTTATGTTAGAACTGAGCTAATAGAGCCTAATGTAACAGATAACAACCAATAACAACAACACAATCAACCTGCAACTTAGGTAGATCAGCAAAACCAAACAACCCTATATGAACACTGATTTTTAATTTTTAAAGCATTTCACTGATCTAGGCCACAAGACTGAATCACAGGGACTTATGATGATATAATAAGCAGTATGGAACACAGAAACATCAACAACAACCAACAATACCTATGAATCTAAATTATGCTATTTAGGCAGTGAAACTACGAATTTTGAGCACAATGAAATCTAATTAACAAATAGGTTAAATTAAGCTCTAATATTATTCTAGTATACCAAATAAGCATAGGGAAACACAAATAAGCATTAGATAAGCAGAGCTACAGTAATATGTAAGAATTGAGGTTTTGGCTTACAATGTGCAATCCTGCATAGTACCAAGAACCAAGGATCAAAAACACCTTCCTATTACTCCCCATGGAGTTCTATTACCACTGCCATCCAAAATATACTGTGCTCCAGCTTTCTTCTTTTTTTATTATTTATTTTTGATTTTTACTGATTTTTTTTGCAATTTTTTAGTATTTTTGGTGAAACTGGTTTAAGTACTAAATTAAGATTGTGGAAACTTATAAATGAGCTTATATAAGCTTATGAAACAGAAAAACATAGATATAGCAGTATTAGGATAAAAAGAGGAATTTCAACTAAAATGCAATTCTTGATTTAGACTGATGAAACTTGGAATTTAGATTAAACAAAGCTTAAATTACAATGTGGAAACCGAGTACAAGCTTTAGAAAGCAATTTTAACAACTAAGAACTAAGTTTATACTAAAACGACATGAAAACTTGAACTATTAACTACTACTTCTTCACTTATGCTTCATTCTCCTTTTATAGTGACCCATTAGGGTTTCCAAGGTCCTCTGAGCAAATCCCATCATGAATTATGGCCATTGGATCCTCTGATTTCATCTTGGCTGTTTATCCAATTTGGCAGGAAAACTTATTGAGCCAATTAGGGCCTGTTAGCGTGTAGGCGGGGGTTGCATTTATTGTAGAAGTGATGGGAGGTGCAATTTGGAGGGGGTGGTGGGATGTGATGGTGCTACAGTTGCAAGTAGGGGGTGGTGGTTTTTGGCAGGGAGTGGGGAAGAAGAAGGAGGGAAGGGGTAGGGGTAGAGGGTTTGACCGTTTATTTAAAACGGTTTAAAGATTGTGGGTTGGGCTTGGTGTTGGACTGGACCAGGGATGGGGGTTGGACTGGGTTTTGTTTTTGGGTTTATGTTTGTGTTGGATTTGATTTGGCTTTATAATAATAAAGGGGTCCGTTTGGTATTGTAATTAACACAAGGACCAAAAGTGCAATTTCCTGATTTTTCAAGGACTGAAAATACAACTTTTCCAAAGTTCTCCAAGGGATCATTCTTGCCAAGTTTTGATTATCCAAGGTCCTTTGTTGAATATTTCCCAAAATTAAACTTCCAGGGGTATTTTCTTTCAAGTTTGAAAGTTCAGGGACCAAACTTGTAAATTCTTCAAACTTTTCCCCAAAGGACCACTTGTGTCAATTTTTGAATTACCAAGGACCTTTGTTGACTTTTCTTCCAAATCCAATGCTCAGGGGCCATTTCTGTCAATTTCCAAACTTGAAGGACCATTTCTGCCAATTTTGAAAACTTTTGCTCAAAGGACTATTTCTGGCAGTATGTGATTCCACAAGGTGTGTTTTAACAATCTAAGCTTAAAAAATGGTAATTTGCTTCCCCGGTTCGGGCTTTTGACACGTTTTCCAAACTCGTGCTTGTTTTTGTCCTTTTTGGCCTGATTTTTGCCTGTTTTTGAAATATTCGTTCCTGCACGATCACAAACACAAAAGTACAATATCTTTGGCAATTATGGTTAGTTTGTGTCTGTTTTGGTCTTAATTTGGCCAGAAAAAGGTGTGTGAATAAGCACACACCAAAATCCCCCAGACTAAGGTATTGTCGTGTCCTCACGCAATGTGATCAATTCACGCCCTACGAGATAAATAACTTTATAACTCTTTTTACTAACATTGAATAAGTAGCAAAATGTTCAAAAGAGAGTACAAAATCATTTATTCCTGAGAACGCCCCGTTTTTCAACTTTATTTCCTACACTACTATTTATGTACTTTTTACACTTATTGTGTGACGGTATGTTTGTGATGCGTGGTTTTACAACCTTGCAAAAGGTTTTACTTCTCAAGGGATCTTGAGAAGCATGCAATCCCCACCAGGCAGTGTACCTGACCGATGTAGTATAGTGTAGTGGCAAGTACCGGGGGATTGATTGTTCAACTCAAAGAATAGTGTTCGTTAGGATTGAAATTAATCTAACTAGGTCTAGAGGTGAGGGATGATTCTTTTTGTATTTTTATATTTTATTTTTAAAGCAACTAAAATCTTGGTTTTGGAAGGAGGGGCGGAATTAGTTGCTAATCAACTAATCCAAAAGCTACCAATTAAACTAACGTGCAAGAAAAGTAAACTAGGGTTCTACAAGGTAAGTGAAGCATGTCTACCTATGATATGTTACTCCTTGCTAGCTATCCAATTCTACCTATTGAATTGTCACACCTTGTTTTAATTGACGGGTTGTATTCCTTAATACCGTTCGTGGGGCCGTGTGCGATCTTCCCCAACTCTATAAGCTTCTACCTCTTCCTATGTCGAGCCGACAACTACCTCCTAACATGGCCTCCTTAGTAGTCACTTATGCATTAAATACAACCAAGTAATCGTAGTACACATCCGATTCATGTTTCTTAAGACGTTCAAGCATGTTACCAATTGGAAGTCTGCCAGTTTTCTCAAGCCTAACATCGATAATCATTTAATCAAAACAAGAAACAATAGGAACCAAGAATTATAAGCTAAATCAACTAGACCTATTGAAGTTGTCACACTTTAATTGATGAAGATAGACACAAACATCAACAAAGACATCAATAAGATCTAATAAATTATATAAAAGTTTTACACAATCATAAGTAGACACAAGGTGAATTAGCCAAGCATAATTAATGAAGAGCAATCAACAATAATCATAATTGAAGACATAACGTAAGATTGAATAATTAAACAAACCATTACAAGATGTTTATGGAATGATTAAGACCCTCTAAGTTGCTGGAAAAACACCTACCTAAACCCTAGAATCAGCCTTAGGGTTTAGGGCTTACAAATAATGAAGTTATGATGTTGTATTTATAGGCTGTTTTCTGCCCGGCCCGATCTGACGGTGTCAAACCTAACACTTGACAGCTTCACGACCATTTTTTCACCAAATTGAATATTTTTTCGTCCCGATCGTTTCCTTTTTTGAATCGCTCAAATCCGAGTTCGTATGCAAAAGATATGGCCAAAACAGTATCAGCTACTCCACGCTCAAGTTGTGATTGTCTCGATCATCTTGTGACGGTTTCACCAAGGTTTCTTCTTGTGTAAGCCTTCTTCCTGACGTCGTCACTCTAAATCATCTGTCGTCGTCAGGTTGAATCCTGACTCCATCACCTTCAAAAGTCTTCTGGGATGTCTCTTGTTGTCTTATAACGTGACGGCCTTGGTGAAATTACACGTGACGCCGTCACATGTAAATGTGTTGAAAACTTTCTGGCCCGTCAAGTATAAAAGTATCCACCTCTTCTTCAACGAGTGACGACGTCACATGCAATTCCTGATGCCGTCAGGTACTGTTCCCAGCATGATTTGGAGATTTTGTCGTTTTCTTCACTTTTTCACTCCAAAAACGTCCAAAATGCTTCCTTTTCCAGATTTCTTCTCCAAAGTACCTAAAATGACAAAAGGAACGATTTAGGGCAATATTTGATCAAATAATCTCGAATTTGGGCTTAAATGACCCCCTAAAAGCGGTACACTTTTCGCCTTATCAAATACCCTTACACTTGAGATTTGCCTGTCCTCAAGCAAATGTGCTTTTATTCTAATCAAAATACAAGCTAGGGGTCATTTAACACTAATATAAAAGTAATTACAACAAATAATCGTTCCACTTCAACCAAAACAAGCACGGAAATTATACACTAGCACCTCACAAATAGTGTTTAGATACTCACATCTCTCGGGTGTAATAAAGTATATATCACAATATGAAAATGGACAATATCTTTCACTACCTGTCATAGCACATAGATTACCATAGGCTTAGGAAAGGATCAAACCTCCACCACTTGGCGTAAGCACCTAGGATAAACTATCAAAGAGGTCTTTTAAAGGGTTATAATATGAGGTGTAGGGATACGATAAACATGGTTTTGTTGGATAAAGGCAATCTTTACTGGTGGCGAGTTAATCATCTTGGTTAATTACATGTACAATGTGGCGTTGCTAAGCCAAGACTCGACTCGACTTAAGCTAATGAAAACTACAAAAACATAAAATAAACATAGAAGGAAACGGGATGGTAGTCCGTATGTTTTTCTTTTCTTTTCTTTTTCTATATTTTTTCTTTCTTTTTTTTTGATTTTTTCGATTTATTTTTCATACACTCTTGCCCTACTATCCAAAATAATACATCATAGGGGGTTTACGTTCCCCTTACACTTGAGCTTTTACATACTTTACAATCAACTATTCTAATGACTCGAATCAAGATAATCAAAACACTTGGAGTACTTTTTAAGATTAACGCACATGTGGGGGTAATAATTGACGTCTTCCCCAATTACTCCATAACAATTGTACTTTACCCATGAGTCTCAATCATCCCAAAACAATATGTACAAGATATGACTCGACTTAGCAACCATGTAATCAATTAGACAATTAACTAAGGGTTTAAACATATAACAATAATGCACTAAAGATGAGTGCATACACGGAAGGCTAAGGCGATTTGGGTATACATTTAGGGTGGATTGTTAACAAATTCTCCCTTTAAGTGAAATGCTTAAAGTTAGAAACGAAAAAGATAGGCTCGGAGGGGTGTACTAGGGGTATCGTGTACTAAAAATGAGTACATCGCAAAGGTGTGGGAAAAATTATTTGACTTATTAATCAAATAATTATGACTTTGTTGGTCAAGTAATTATGATACGGGTTTAACACAAGAGTGATCCTAATGCCTCTTTATAACAAACCGAAATTTTCCAAACTAATTTTTAATAATAAATGTCAATTTATTATTACCTAACTATTTATCTAAGTATATATGAGCTTACAAAACTATCTCAGGAAGCAAACCCGAACACTGTAGCTTACAGTAACTCATTACATTGTTTATTTTATCAGAAAATGAGAATATTCATTTTCTGATTATTACTAAGCATTTATGTACCACAACGAGAAATATCTCACACACAATACCACACGCGTACTGACAACCCGAGAAACCCCGAATTAAACCGGAGCTCAACGAAACACGGAATACAGCTTAGAACTATTAACTTAACACTCACGTTTATTAACACTCGCCTTTTATTATTACATACACTTTTAATCAAAAGTTAATAAATCAAAGTAAATAAAAAATAAAAAAGATATATACAGACGTTGCACTCTCTCTCTCACTTATCCCCACCTCTCCCACACATATCGTCTTCTTCCTCTCTCTCTCTCACTCTCTCTCTTCTTGCTGCAACGATACCATCTCACTGCCATGGCAGATCTGACACCCTGACGACCACGATAATCCCTTCAGATGGCCCTAAGCGCCACATGTGGGATTCCCTTTTCTTTGTCGAGGTTTCAAAGTCACGAGTACAAGATGATGTAGAAGCCAAGGGTGAAAGACATGTTAGCTCGATTTGGCCACTTCTCATCTTAACAGATCCGAAAGTGGTGTTGGAGACTTTCCGTTTTGTTTTCTTTTATAGTCGATCGAAGACCAGGATCCACACATCCTCAAAACTGTTGGTTATGCGCTCGTAAATCAATAATTATACGGCTAGAAATTACGTGAGCCTATCGGGGCACACACGTATATACGAAGAACACGTTTATTATATATTTAATATATATATGTTAAGTATATTTATTAAATGTATAATATGTTTCACGAAATAATTTAACGGTCGTTAGTTTAAATCGTTGGACGCTTTAATTAATTTAAATATACGTTAAATATAAAAGAGATCGACTTGGATATACATCCGATCATAAAAGAAAAACACACGACAAAGAATTATATGGAAATGATTGTTGTGGTTTTTTCTTTTGATCAAAATGTTGTACGACAACAATATAAAAGAATGATAGGATTGTTTTTGTTTTCCTTTTTGATCATCACACGACAACAAAAACAATAAAAAGGAAATGATTTTATTGTCTTTTCCTTTTGGACCTCATTTACGGCAAGAGGAGAAAATGAAAACAAATAGACAAACAAATCTCTTGTTTTATTTTGTCTCTTACCTTAATAGGATTGACTAGTATATAAGTCATCCTCTTCTCTTTATTTTATTCGGAACAATATTGTATTAACAAGAAGTTAAAACAATTCATACGCATTGTATTCGTACGTACTTTTATTTTTCCGAATTGGTTCCAAGCAAACAAGCAAAGTGTTTTCCTTGTTTGTTATTCGTGAAGCAAGCACTAGCATCCTAACGTGTTTCGTTTGACGTGTTGTGTGTGCATTCGATAGAGATCAACTCACTATAGTTGATTGGTTCGTGTGTTCGTGATCAAGATCAAGACTTGGTGTTTATCTATTTTCAATAGATTCGAGGTTAGTATTTTATGTAGTTTAATTATGTGTTTTAATTCATAACATTAAACATAGATTCATCCGCTGCGTACTCGTGGTATTGATGGTTTAATCAATATGAATTCCTTACAGTGGCATCACGAGCCATCTCGTTTGGTGTTATGGGTTACACATAGAGTCGCTTGCTACGCTAATTAAACACATATATTAATTATTATGACAATAACATGCATTATTGTCATTTAATTAAATCTTGATCTTGTTTAAATTATTAATGGTTAATAAGACTTAAAAGGGGTTAGGAAAATTAAAAAGATTATTGTAACATGTACTTCTTCTTTTTCTTTTCCAATCTTAAGGTTTACGCGGTCATTAGTAATGACGTCTGTGGTCCACAAGGTACCTAGCTCGAAAACTTGTGGGAGCCTTAGATTCTCCAATTGGGGAAGACTCATTCTTGAGTTTTGGAGCATTACTTGTTTACTGCTTTCCATTAGAGTCTGTCTTCTCCTTCTACCCCTCTTCTGTCTGTTTTAACTGCTTATATGTTTTATTCCTTGTGACTTGTTTTACATATATGCTGTTGATTTTGGAAATAAAAACAGACTAATTACTTATATCGAAACTTGCTTTTAATTAAATCGTGGGTTCCATCAAGCTATTGAGGGTGTGGATCATTACTCGAAGCTACCAGGATATAGCTTGCTGGATATCGTGAGATTTAATTATTGTCTGTTAATATACACACTTAATTCCTTGTGACCAGTTATGTGTTATGTGTGAAACTTTTTTTTTACACTTAAACGGACTATAAACTATTGAAATATGATTTAATTAAATCGCGGGTTCCATCAAGCTATTGAGGGTGTGGATCATTACTCGAAGCTACCAGGATATAGCTTGCTGGATATCGTGTGATTTAATAAACTTTAACTATAAGATACCTAAAGTTTTGTGCTTTTATTAATGATCTTTGATCAAATCAAGATCTAGGGTTTTGTGTGGTCTTTTCCCGCCCCACTACATGCTTCGGCATATGAGGGAATTATTGGAAGAACTTGGGTCTTTTGACTCATGCAGAGTACAATATAGGGTTTTTGACCATTCTTTGCCCGTGATAAAAGTACACCTAATAAGTTGAAATTTTGTTTTTGCAAACTTGTGTTACAAAGATGTATGCATGCCTCTTTGTACACAATTTTTGATACATGCTTTTGTCAAAAATTATGTGATACCTTATTTGAAATTTAAGTTTATGCCATCCAAAGTTGAGGACACTTGCACTTGTCTTTTGCTCTTCGTAGGACGTGAGTGAATTGCAACCCAAGGTGTTTATTCTCTAGCGTTAGACCTAGAGTTATTTACACATGTTCTCTAATTGGACGACTTAATCGAGTCAAGCGGTGAGATCCTTGAGCCCGAGGCATAGGATGAGACAAAACATGCATGACACTAGTAGCTTGTACTCTAGTGCCATAAGTCTCATAAATCTAAGAGTTGCACTTGTAATGCAATTGTCGCACGCCGCCTACCTCTTGTACCCACAAGACTTACCAGAGTAGTAAGCACTACCGTGATGAGTGGGAGTTCAAGAGGGTCTTAGTCTTTTAGTAAATTAATTGTTTTATTTATTAAAACATGGGTAGTTAATTTGTAAAAGAATTAATTATCGAAAATACTAAAATTTTGAACTTTGTTTTATTGTAGATGGCATCTAATCAATCCGTCAACAATTCGATCTTCAGGTCTTTCCTCGAAAAGGAAAAACTTACTGGATCCAACTTCCTCGACTGGTATCGGAATTTGAGGATCGTCCTCACAGCCGAGGATAAGTTAACCTATGTGGAGCATCCCATACCTGCTACTCCTGTTTCTCAAACTCCTGATCAGCAGGTTCCTGCTGATGTCCTTGCTGCTCACGCCCAATGGGTTAAAGCATCTAAGGACATAGGCTGTCTTATGCTCATAAGCATGACTCCAGAACTTCAAAAGAATCTGGAGCACTTTGATGCATATAACATGCTTAAGGAATTGAAGACCATGTTTGCTCAACAAGCAGAACAGGAACTCCTTGAGACTGTGCAGGCCTTTCATGCATGTAAGCATGAGGAGGGTCAATCTGTTAGCACTTATGTTCTGAAAATGAAGGGCTATATGGACAGACTGGAACGCCTTGGTCACCCTATGTCATCTGGCCTTGCAGTGAGCTTGATTCTTACCTCTCTGAACAAGGACTTTGCTGGATTCAGACAGAATTATAATATGCAATGCATGGGGAAGACAGTGAATGAAGTGCATGCAATGCTTAAGCTGCACGAACAAGGGCTTCCTAAGAAAGATGCTACCCCTGCTTTACTTGCTATAAGAGCAGGAAGGATCCAGAAGAATAAGAACAAGAAGCCGCTGAATGGTGCTAAGGGTAAGAATCATGGTAAAGGCAAGGCTAAGCTTGCTTATGCCCCCAAGGCCAAGATTCCCCCTCCACCTAAAAAGGAGCATCCTGCTAAGGACACTGAGTGTCATCATTGTCATCAGACTGGACACTGGAGGAGGAACTGTCCTGCCTATTTAGCCGAGTTGATGCAGAAGAAGTGCAATGTGGCTGGCAATGCTAGCACATCAGGTATCTTCGTCATAGAACTTTATACTTTTCCTCATAAATCTTGGGTATATGACACTGGTTGTGGTACTCACATCTGTAATACTACTCAGGGTCTCAGGGGAAGTAAGAAACTGAAGCCAGGAGCTTTGAGCCTGTACGTGGGAAATGGAAACCGTGCAGCCGTTGAAGCTATCGGAAGTTTTGATTTATACCTTCCTAGTGGTTTAATTATTGTGTTGGACAATTGTCATTATGCTCCTAGTATTACTAGGGGTATTGTTTCAGTTTCTCTTTTGAAAGACAAGGGTTTTTCTCATTGTTTTACAGATAATGGTATTTCAGTTTCAATGAATAACGTGTTTTATTTTAATGCTGTTTCTAGGAATGGTATTTTTGAAATTGATATGCATGATTCTGTTTCAAATGATTGTTCTATGTATTCTGTTAATAGTAAAAGAGCCAAGCATAACTTGGACTCTACATTCTTGTGGCATTGCCGACTTGGGCACATTAACAAGAAACGCATTGAGAAGCTGCAACGTGATGGACTTCTTAAATCAACTGACCTTGAGTCTTTTGATAAGTGTGAATCTTGTGTGTCTGGGAAGATGGCAAGAAAGCCTTTTCCGCATAAAACGGAGAAAGCTACAGATCTGCTTGGACTCATACATTCTGATGTATGTGGCCCTTTTAGAACTGTGTCAAAACAAGGATACAGCTATTTCTTAACTTTCACTGACGACTTTAGTCGATATGGTTATGTTTACTTGCTTAAACATAAACATGAAGTCTTTGAAACTTTCAAAGTATTTCAAAGTGAAGTTGAGAATCAACTTGGTAAGACCATAAAGGCTTTACGGTCTGACCGTGGAGGCGAATATATGAGTCAAGAGTTTATAGATCATCTTAAGAAGTGTGGGATTGTCTCACAACTCTCTTCACCACGTACACCACAACATAATGGTGTATCTGAGAGAAGAAATCGAACCCTGCTAGACATGGTAAGATCTATGATGAATCAAACAACTCTACCAATGTCCTTTTGGGATTATGCTCTTGAGTCTGCTGCACGCATTCTCAATATGGTTCCATCAAAGAAGGTTGAAAAGACACCATATGAACTATGGCATGGGAAAGTCCCAAATCTGTCTTACTTAAAGGTCTGGGGCTGTGAGGCATTCGTGAAACGTGATACGCCTGACAAACTTGAGCCAAGATCTATTAAGTGTATCTTTGTAGGATACCCAAAGGAAACAATGGGTTACTACTTCTACTACCCACCTGAGCACAAAGTATTTGTTGCTCGGTTTGCTGATTTTTTTGAGAATCGTCTCATCTCACAAGAAGCAAGTGGGAGGATCGTAGAACTTGATGAAATTCAAGAAGATACTCACCCTTCTGAAAATACTAGCCAACTTCCTGAGATGGTTGAACATGAAAATGTTGAACCAGAAAGTGAAGTTATTCCTGTTCGTAGGTCCTCAAGGACAATACGTGCACCTGAACGTATGTGTTTGTACATCGATTCAGAGGAGCATGAGTTAGGGGATCTCAATGAGCCCGCTAACTATAAAGCTGCATTAGCAGATTCTGAATCTGAAAAATGGCTTAATGCTATGAACGAGGAAATGAAATCCATGAAAGACAATAAAGTCTGGATTGAAGTTGACCTCCCTCCTAACGCTAAAACCGTTGGTAGCAAGTGGCTCTTCAAGAAGAAGACTGACATGGATGGAAAAGTACACACCTATAAAGCTCGTCTTGTGGCAAAAGGTTATACTCAAACCTATGGTGTAGATTATGAGGAAACTTTCTCGCCTGTCGCAGACATAAAAGCTATTAGGATTCTTTTAGCCATAGCGGCGTACTATGACTATGAGATTTGGCAGATGGATGTCAAAACTGCCTTCTTGAATGGTCACTTAACTGAAGAGGTTTACATGGACCAACCTGAAGGATTTGTCAATCCACAATATCCTAACCGTGTATGCAAGCTACAACGATCCATTTATGGATTAAAGCAAGCATCTAGGCAATGGAATAAAAGGTTTGATGAGGAAATCAAGAAGTATGGTTTCACTCAAAACCTTGATGAGCCATGTGTATATCGTAAGGCTAGTGGGAGTAATGTAGCATTCCTAATCTTATATGTTGATGACATATTGATCATGGGAAACAACATTCCAATGTTACAAGCTATTAAAGCCTATCTTGGAAATTGTTTTTCTATGAAGGATTTAGGTGAAGCTGCATATATTCTAGGAATCAAGATCTATAGAGATAGATCTAAGCGGTTAATTGGACTTTGTCAAAGTGCATACATTGAGAAAATCTTGAAAAGATTTAATATGGCGAATTCCAAACGTGGAACTACCCCAATGCAAGTAAAACTTGAGTTGAGAAAATCTCAAGGACCCTCAACACCTGCAGAGGTGGAACGCATGAAGAGGATTCCTTATGCCTCGGCTGTAGGATCCATCATGTATGCGGTGAGGTGCACTAGACCTGATGTTGCGTTTGCTCAGAACTTAACAAGTCGATTTCAAGTAGATCCAGGGGAGATTCACTGGTCTGCTGTGAAGAACATACTGAAGTATCTCAGATATACTAAAGATATGTTTCTTGTTTACGGTGGAGACCCAAACAGAGAGCTCAGAGTTACCTGTTATACTGATGCTGGGTGGCAGACCGACAAGGATGATACCAAGTCGCAAACTGGATACGTTTTCGTTCTAAACGGAGGCGCTGTAGTCTGGAAGAGTGCCAAGCAAAGCATTACAGCGATGTCTTCTACAGAAGCTGAATACACTGCTGCTTCAGAAGCTGCAATGGAAGCTATTTGGATAAGGAAGTTTATTGATGAGCTTGGAGTAGTCCCCACCAATAAAGAACCTATGGAAATGCTATGTGACAACACTGGAGCATTAACTATCGCCAACGAGCCTGGAGCTCAGAAAGGCGCCAAGCATTACAAAAGGAAGGTTCACTATCTCCGTGAGGTTATCGCAGATAATGAAGTAGTACTTAACAAAGTTCACACAGATGACAACTTAGCTGATCCGTTTACTAAGGCGTTGCCTTTGAACAAGCATGTTGAGCATGCTAGTGGTATTGGACTTCGTTCAGTTAGTAGTCTCATGTAAATCTGTTTTGATTTTAGTATTTAGATAATGGGATATGTAAAACATTTATTATGTTGATGATTAATATACGTGGTACTTGAGTTATTCATTCATATATTAATTGTGTCCTATATTTGCATGTTTAATCCATAAGTAATTTATTACTTAAATTGTCCATTGTCGATCAATAATATGGGAGTATTGTTGAATTAAGGCAAATGTGAGAGATTGGTTATATTCTTTGAATACTAAGGATGTGTCCGCCAAACTCACATGTTATCCACGTGCTATGGATATTGGATTTCCCCAAACCTACGAGTCATCACTTTATGGATCGGCGTCATTAAGTGATATCTCGCAAATGGTTATTTTATTTGTCCTCTGACTTGAGATGCAAGCAGGTTTTGCATGTGTGGATCTTTCTTCTTGACTATAGTCAAACGCTATCCTGAACAAGGTGGTTATAAAGGCTATTCTCAGAAGTTGGCTGAAGCACATGAATGACACGTGTAGTCAAAATAGAATTTGTTCCTCCACTTGTCTTCTGGAGTATGATACTACTGGGCCCCTCGCTGAATTAATCAGATGTTTGCATGGCCGTGCCCAAAGTGTAAATCAAGATGATACTTGTTTTACGTTTGGTAATCTTGATTAATTTCTAAAACGAGAAACAGAATAGTTGAACAATATGGAATGACTTTGATCCACATCCATAGTTCAACAAGTATCTGAAACAAAAGGATAATTTAAAATTGTAAACCATTTACCTAGTTGTTTTATGAAACCACACTCAGGTATTTCTGGGAGCAATGCGGTGTTGCTAGACACTTAGCATTGTTAGTATACATTATGGAGTGTTACGATCGCAAGTGGGAGCTGTTGGTTATGCGCTCGTAAATCAATAATTATACGGCTAGAAATTACGTGAGCCTATCGGGGCACACACGTATATACGAAGAACACGTTTATTATATATTTAATATATATATGTTAAGTATATTTATTAAATGTATAATATGTTTCACGAAATAATTTAACGGTCGTTAGTTTAAATCGTTGGACGCTTTAATTAATTTAAATATACGTTAAATATAAAAGAGATCGACTTGGATATACATCCGATCATAAAAGAAAAACACACGACAAAGAATTATATGGAAATGATTGTTGTGGTTTTTTCTTTTGATCAAAATGTTGTACGACAACAATATAAAAGAATGATAGGATTGTTTTTGTTTTCCTTTTTGATCATCACACGACAACAAAAACAATAAAAAGGAAATGATTTTATTGTCTTTTCCTTTTGGACCTCATTTACGGCAAGAGGAGAAAATGAAAACAAATAGACAAACAAATCTCTTGTTTTATTTTGTCTCTTACCTTAATAGGATTGACTAGTATATAAGTCATCCTCTTCTCTTTATTTTATTCGGAACAATATTGTATTAACAAGAAGTTAAAACAATTCATACGCATTGTATTCGTACGTACTTTTATTTTTCCGAATTGGTTCCAAGCAAACAAGCAAAGTGTTTTCCTTGTTTGTTATTCGTGAAGCAAGCACTAGCATCCTAACGTGTTTCGTTTGACGTGTTGTGTGTGCATTCGATAGAGATCAACTCACTATAGTTGATTGGTTCGTGTGTTCGTGATCAAGATCAAGACTTGGTGTTTATCTATTTTCAATAGATTCGAGGTTAGTATTTTATGTAGTTTAATTATGTGTTTTAATTCATAACATTAAACATAGATCCATCCGCTGCGTACTCGTGGTATTGATGGTTTAATCAATATGAATTCCTTACAAAAACTCATTCACATCTTCAATCATCAAAGAGTATCGATCTCCATTGGTTGTGTGGATTAGCTGGGATTCGGACCTGGGTTTGCTTGGAGTCGTATCTGGGTTTATGTTTGTATTCGGGATTTGTTTGGTCTTCTCTTCAATCGACACAACCACAACCTATTGTAAGGGCTCTAATCTTTCTTGTTGTCTTGTTCAATAGAATCTGTAACTAATCTTATATGTTATTTAGTGTTTGTTGTTAATCGAACCTGCGGCTATGTTTATGAAATCAGTTGTTGGATATTGATTTTGAATGATTGATTGAAATTTTCTTGCTGTTATTAGTCTTGTGTGGCAAATATAAATAAACATACAACTAAAACCTAGGTATTGGCTTTTAAATGGAAGTGATTATCATTGTTTTTGTTTATTGGCTTATTGGTGTTTGCTTTGTTTGGTGGTCGAACCACTGTGGGTCGAGCTACAGTGGGGATGTTTTCTTTTAAACTTTTTTACTTTTCCTGCTATGAGCAATTCCAGAAGATTAGATAGATTAAAAAGAGTGGGTTGCTTAAACTTGGATATTGGTTTAGTTTTGTTGTTGTCGAACCCCAGGTGTGGGTATTTTCTTCTTTTGTTGCTCTTATTCATCTTCTTTCACTCAAGTTACAACCTCAAGTTTGTATGTATCTGTGTGACTGTGTTGTATGGCTGTTGAGTCGAGCCCGACCAACAGCCGTATTGCGAGTCCAACCAAGGTCATAAGTTGAGTCATATTCCGAGGTCGTAGGTGCTAAAGTCTTACTTCGCTTAGGGTCAAAAGACATGCAAATTGTTGAACTTTTCTTTCTTTTCTTCCTCTCATTAAGCGTTAAACGTTTTCCTTTTCTTCTTCCCAACTGAATGCTGCAAATTGTAATATGCCTACCAGAAATCTCAAGCTGGGCTTGTATGTGTGTGTGCTGAGTCAAAGCCCAACAGGCCCAACTGGGGGTGTTAGTTGCTAAATTCATATTGGGTCCTAGCCCACTACCAAATTGTGTGTGTTCTTTTACGTGACAAGATTACTCAAAAACTAAACTTGTGGACCTTATATGTATTGCGTACTCGACTCACTCCCAACTCACTCCCAACTCACTTCACTCGATCACGAATCTCGTAATATAACTAGATCATACAACATACTTTATAACTCAACATGATTTTATAACGAGTTGATTTACTTACTTTATAACTCAACTGTAAACTCTTTTATACGTTTGAAAGCTGTAAAAACGAATCCAAAACTAAACGTGTAGATATTAAACATGCTTACTTATTTATGTCACCTACTAAACTTGTCCACACTCGTAATGATTATATAAATACCACTAAAGTTTTATAAGATTATAAAACGGCCTTTTCCTAAACATATGTTTTGTAATTTATAGTTACCACGTGAAACACAAGTGTATGTACTCGGGTCATTGGCCATTGACCATTGTTCTCAAGAAAAGAAAATGTATATTTTACTCGCATTTATTTTATAAACAAAAATGATGAAGTTAGCACTAAACTCCTTTTTAAATATTTTTACATACACACTTACTACTATAAATTCTTTTGACAAAAGAATTTTATATAATCCGTCAACGCCTAACACGTAATCGTTACTACTTTTCGTACATCGTCTTTCAGCTATTTTCAAACCAAAGATTTATTCGTCCTTGATACCTTTATCGTTGTATACTTATACACTTTCAAGAGCCAATACACACAAACATTTAGAAAACTATTTTCGAAATGCTGCCACACAAGCAACAATAACACAACACTTTAAAAACTTTTGAGTTTAATTTAATCTCGTTGAGTCTTAAACTTAAACTGTGAGCTAAAACATGCCTTACTAATCTAGCTCGCGTGTTGGTGCCGAATACTATCTGATTTGTTGCACTATCTGACTGCTATTCACTGAGGTGAGTTCATGACCCCTACCTTTTTGTTTTTAAACTATTTTTGGGGAGAATACATGCTCGTTTTTAACTAAACTCAATGCTTATTTTATCTGAATGCGCGATTGTTTACTCAAACATTACTGTTTTGTTGAAATACTTGATTGATTATTCAAATGCATTTATGTGTAAATTGGTTGCATACTTGATTGTTTTCTCATGGACACAAGTGTTTTATAAACATGGACACAAGTGCTTGAAACATATATGTGAGTTTATAGCCCCACTTTACTTATACTCGTTTTACAAATTTTGGGGTGAGAAACATGCAAACACTTTTATGGACCAACACTATTCTCAAAAAAACTATTACGTGGAATTAGCCTAAGACACTGAATCCCACATGCCCAAACTCATGAACCGTTAATTCCTGCGGGGAAGCGCGAATGCTATAAATAGATTTATTGGGGATGACACCCCCGTTCGGTTTGACCGGATAGGAAAATGCGAGCGTATAACATGTCGAAACACGAGTGTCACGGGATAGACACTTGCAAGGGCTTTATTTAACGTGCTTCTAGAGCATGTACACTGTCAAGCTTCGGTTGCATGAACTTAGTGCTGACGTAATAGACATCACTTTAGTGTGACATTATATTCATTGTAATGATCACATACTCTGCTCATGGTCCACACTTTAAACTTTGCTAAAAGATAAACTTTATCTTCATGACATTGTGAGCGACACAATGGTCACAAAACTTTATATTGAACTCACATTGCTTTAACTCTACATTGTTATTTATACAAACCTATGAACTCACCAACCTCGTGTTGACACTTTTTAGCATGTATTTTCAGGTTTAAGGCGATAGCTAACTGTTGAAGGCTTTTGGCATGACATGGCAGGGTCATAGACAACTCTGACATATGTTTGGGACCACTTAAACTCATTTATGGGCCTATATTCCTGCACTATTTTTGAATGATGTAAATTGAATATTTTGATAATGAAAATTATTCTAAATGGTTGAGATAAAAACCGTTCTTTGTACTTGTGTTATGATACCAAATGAGTAGCACCCCAGTGACATGTATGCTTTCGCTGGACCCGAATTTTGGGGGTGTTACACTCTTATCATGTAGTGAATCCTACTACACGAATGTAGTCTCACATGTGGTCTCGGGATGCATCACTAACGCAAGTTCTAGAATCTAAATGCTACCGGTACACTCATAAGCACTGATAATGAATGCTTTTCCTAACAAATCTAGGGGCGAACCTCACATATTTGGGGTGGAAATTTTTTTTTGAGTGGTACGGTTTTTGTGCTAGGCATACAACTCCTATCCATGAGACGCTTATTAAGGCTAAAGCTTCACTCCTAAATGTTGTAAAAAATTTTAAATTTGGCGCTAAAATTGCCCTAACAAGTATTTCTCTTAGTTTTATTACACACCTACTATTAAACAAACAAACTCAAGTGCAATTGCATTCTCTAAGGTATCATCATTTACCCTCCCCTTACACTTAGGCTGAACATTGTCCCCAATGTTCAATAAAAAGGATGTAAAAGTAATAAAGGTAAAAGAATGAAAACAAATACTCCCCTGATTCGTTCGGTGTGGATAATGCGGTAACAAGGTTAAATCTTCCTCCAAGAAAATGAACTTTGAAAGCTTCCCTCCAGAAATATAAATCATCTTCTTGTCCAATATAACCTGTTAAACCTGAAAAAACAATCAAGGCAAACCTCGCGTAAAATCGGCGGCAATATATATATATATATATATATATATATATAAAAAGATATAATGCTTGTGGAATGAATATTTGCAGATTTCCTGGAGTTTATAAAACTAAAGAATTAACAAAAACTTTAAGACTCCGGTAGAAAAACAAAACTTGCAAAAATTTTCAGAATTTTACACCTGACGCCATCAGGTTATAATCCTGACGCCGTCAGAGTGTTCTGACAGAAATCTTATGTTACGTTTCCGGAAAATTTCTGGAAAAACTCACGCCTTAATTCCTAGAATTCCTGCAAAACATCATTATGACTCGACACAAGAATTTGACTCACACAAATACTAATATGCATATTCATTTAATATTGTTGTGGTTCATGTCCAATTTCGTTCTAAGAAACAAATTTAGATTTCCCTAACACTTATCTTTTGCAAAATACCTTTATATGAAGTAAAGACGAAGTTAACAACAAAGTAAAGCATTTTCCCAATTTATTTTGAATCATGATCTACAAACAATAAAAATAAAGATTGCATACGAAAACAAATGAAATCAATCAAACAAACAAACAAATAAATAAAAGCTTGGGTTGCCTCCCAAGAAGCGCTTTTCTTTATTTACGAGTCTTGTAGCAAGACTCAAGGTCACGGGCTATCACGTGACCTCGTCGTTGGTCACATTCTCTAGGTCATCCTCGATCTTAGTTTTGTATTCAGGACCTAGTTCTAAGCATTCCTTGTAGAAACCAAGTATTCTTCTCATAACATAGTCAACTCCTCTACGTCTATCCTCATCATTTCTATAGTAGACCGCTTGCTTGTGCTCCTTTTCGATGTTTGATAAGAGCCGGAATTGTTCAATCTTATAGGGCATTTGGTAGGCTATCTCATCGGTCTCATCTTTGAACCTAACTACCTGATATGTGTCTAAATACACATATATATTACCCTGTTTAAACCCACATAAACGACCAAAAGCACACAAATAACCAATAAATGTTATAAATATCATGAAAATGTGTTTTTATATGTTTCAGATGCAAAATGATTAAAATCAAGTGAAAACATACAAAGTTTGCATAAATGGCAAGTCTAGTCCCTCGAATTTCAAAAGTTGTCAAAATTAGTCCCCGGGTGTTTTAAAATGGAAAATCATGTTTTATAACCCTTGTACTATTGTAAAATGGCAATATTAGTCCTTGTGATAACTTTATGGAAATTACAGGTTTAACCCTCAACTATGCAGGAATTACAATTTTGGTCCTTGTGCTTATCTAAACTAACAAATCCGGATCAAACAAATACCCATTAAATCCAAATCCTTAAATCCAATACCCAACTGCTAAACTAAAATTACCCAACCCATTTAATAAACAACCCAACCCACCTATTTACTAAACCCAACCCAAATCACAAACATAAACCCAATCCACCCAAATAACCCGACCCATTCCTTTTTGCTAAATATCTCAGGGTCAAACATATGTTTGACCCGTCTTCTTCCTTAAACCACCCCGCCAAAACCACCACGCCCACAATCTTCTCTGCCAAACCACTCCACCATCACCCCTTATCCTGACAATCCACCACCCCACTACACTTAGCTACTTACACCTTCCCATGTGCTCAGATAAGCCAAAATCCCACATGCCACTTTTCCCGCCAAAAGCATTTTCAACGACTGAGATCACTTCAAAGCAATTAAATGGGTGGGATTAGCTCGGAATTCATCAAAGAGTCAATTGGGATTGCTATAAAAGGAAGAGAAGACAAAGAGAAGAAGTGTCAGTAGTTTAAGACCAAAATTAGTGTAGAAAGTAGATAAATGTTATTTCAGTTTCATTTAAGGTTTTCAGTTGTAATTTAAGTTTGTTTCAAGTAATATGTTGCTTCTGTATTGTAATCAATCTCAGTTATAATGAAAGTTCAAGTTTTCATGTTTCCTGATAATTCGTATTTAGTTGTTTAGCTATTAAGAACCAACCAAAAGCCATAAACACCCTTACTATAAGCTTATGAAAGCTTTTCTTAGCTTTTTGTAAGTTTATTTAGTGATTATCTGTTCTAATTCAAGAAAAGGGAGAAAAGTCAAGAAAAGTCAAAGTAGTCAAATAAGCAGTTCTGGTGTTGTTAAGCAGTTGTGATTAAGCTGGAATGGGGTCTAAACTTGGTAAGTGACATTCCAAGTTCAGTTCTGATCTAGTGCTATCCTGTTTCTTAACCTCTCAGTTGTAAGCTTTTTCTAAGTTTTTGCTTAATTTTCCATTTTACTGTTACAGTGCTTATTAGTAGCTTATTACTTATATTTCCTGCTTATTATTAGTTTATAAGTGTTTTTCTTCTTTGTTATCAGTATTTATTAGCCTTAATTTCATTTTGCTTAAAAATCAGTTAAAAAGCCAAAAACAGTCAAACCTAGTATAGCTTATTAGATTGCTTAGTTTTCTGATAAAAGTTGCTAATCATAGTCTATATAAGTTAGTTCATAAGTAAAATCAAGAATTTTAGTTTAAAAAAAGTGAGTTTCCTTTGTAAAGTCACCACAGTTACATATATAGGGGTGTTTGGTTTAAGCAGTAATACTAGTGTTACTGTGCATTGACCATTTCACCAACTTTGTACCAGCTTATATAAGCCATAATAAGCCATTTCTGAGTTCTAAGTAGCCATTTAGATAGATATAGTACTTTTGTACCATCTGTGGGATTTTGAGGAGCTCAACAGTTCATATAAGCCATAATAAGCATCAAGCTTGTTTGACCCCTATAAGTAGCATTTCTGAGTCACTTTAAGTCCATATAGTGTAAACAACAAAAGGTGGTTTAAGGTCATTTGTATTTGTGCTTTTCTGCACAACTCTGTGCACACAGCAGGCACCCTATTTTCACCACCTGATCTAGCCTTTAATTGGACATCAATTGGGAAGTTTGTGATAGGGCTTTTCATATTTTTAGATAGCCAGTAGTATAGGCAAGCTTTTGCCCCCATAATATCTCACTTAGCAGCTTATTTGAGTGCTTATAATTGGTCTGCAAGTTTGCTGTGTTTGCCTGAATTTTCTGCATAGTTAGTAGAACAACTTAAGTGCTTATCTTGCTCATCTCTTGTGCTTATTAGTATTTTTAAGTTATTTTGTGCTTATATAAGTGTATTGAACTTATCCTGAGCTTTTGGTAATTTTTCAAGTCTTTTAGCTTATTTTTGGCTTATTAGCAAATTGCTTATCTGCCCAAATCTGCTTATTGGGCTTAGATAACTTCCACTTTTAATTTTCCTAGCTTTTTAATAATATTTTAGATTTATCTGTAAAGTTTCATAATTTTCTGAATAGTTTTAATATTTTTAATCTTTTTAATTAGTTTCTATTAGTAATTAAATCATAATAAATAGAAAAATAATCAGAAAAATATAATTTTAATTTTCATAATTTTCTTTTATTAATTACAATCTAGGAAAAATATAATTATATTTTTAGACCTTAAGAAAAACAAAAATAGAAATATAGTGATAGCTTCTATTTAATAGAATTTATCTTTTTAAATTTTAATTAAGTAATTTTCATTTTTATAATTTTCTTAGCTTCTTTTCATCTTATAATATTTTTAGAAAAAGTTTTAGAATTTTCTTTGTTCATTTAGTATTTTTTATAAATTTAAATAGTTTAATAAGTAAATTAAATAATAAATAATTAATAATAATTAAATAAAAAGTATAAAAAAATATAATTTTAGTTTTTAAATAAGTTTTAAGTCATTTTACATTTTTAGGTTTTAAATTTTATATATTTCAGTTTTTGTCCCATTTTAGATTCCCGTTACGCGTTTGTAATTTATTAATTCGCGTTTAATTTTCCTGTGTATATTTGTTTTAATTTGTTATTTAGAATTATTAAATAAAGCAAAATCAAAAATATCCAATCACATCAGTCACTCTAATCCTAGCTTTTCACAGTTGCCCATTCACACCTCGTTGGGAAACGATCCGGGTGATCACTTGCCTGGTTTCACACTACACACGAGTATTCGTTCTGAGACTGTTTATATTTATATATACGTTTTCAGGCGGATCACTACCCCTAAAGACGGGTCATAATTCATCTTAGAGGTCTCAACAAACGACTTTCCAAACACTACTTGACTTAGGTAAACATCTATTACCGGATGAATATCTTCTACAATCATAAAGTCGGTAACGTAAGGGAAATTTCCTACAAAAATGTGCAATCCTTTTACTCTTCCCACAAAGTTACTCATCCAACCCGTGTTGGGAATTATCCTAGGTCCAAGTTGCTTTTTCATTACCCAATTGTAATGGATCCTAGTCATAATGTTTATGGGAGATTTAAGATCTATGTAGGCTTTCCCCACATGCACATGCCCAATGTTGCATGGTATGTTGATATTAGAGGGATCACCCGTTTTGATGATTGGTGAACCAAGGATGTATGGTGTCTCGGGGTCATCGAATAAATCCTTATGGTATTCCCGTTCTTCCTTGGTAGGTAACCTATCGAAGTAATCCTCTACATTTTCTACTTCCTCCACCTTCTCTTCCTTATCATCCTAAACTTTCTCAACCTCATTCATGGGTTCAATTTCTATTCTAACTTCATCGTTATCACTTCCTTCCCTATTTTTACCGATTGGCTTAACAGTGACAATGTTGACAAAGTGGACATGTTTGGATGAAGGGGGGGGGGGTCCTTAATTTGGGTTCCGCTACTATTGTTCCTAGTGTCCTTATTTGGCGTAGTTAGCACTTGGTTGTTAAGGGCTTTCAACAAGTTGTCTATTTTATTGGTCATCTCCGTTTGTTGTTGATTGAATTCGGATTCAAACTTAGCCATACGAGCTTCTTGAGATGCCATAAATTTGGACATCAATCCTTCAAAATTATTGGTACTACCATAGTTATTGGAAGGATTGTTGTTGAAAGTACGGTTAGGGGGTGGACCGTTTGATTGGTAACGATTAGGTGGATTGGAAGAATTGTTTTGGGGCATGTTTTGGTTTTGTTTCCACTTAAGGTTCAGGTGATTTTTCCAAGAAGGATTGTATGAATCACCATAAGGGTTTGGCTCGGGTTTGAAAGTGTACCACTTGTCTCCCGCTCCGTCGGTACGCAAGGATGCGTAATCCGCAAAAGCTTGTTCGGGGAGTTCCATGCAATTATGAGTGTCGTGGGGACCACTACATAATTCTCACGAAGAGGTTATTTTGTTCACTTGGCTTGAAGGTATAGGAGCCTCGTAAGATTTCATGAGAAACATGACTTGGTCTTCAAGTTCCATGATCCTGCGGTCGGGAGTGCTTGAATTGTTCGAAGGCAAGGATATTGCCTTGACCGTTTTGTTCAAATCACGGGGATCATTCCAACTTTCGTTGTCATAGAGAGCAAGATCTTCTATGAGTTCCCATGATTCTTCCGCACTTCGATCACGTAGCCTACCACCGGCCGCTTGGTCAATGGTTTGCCTCGTGGAGAGATTGATGTGGTCATAGAAGATTTGGGCTTGGAGCCAAAGATCTATGCCGTGATGAGGGACTTTTTGGTAGGGCTGAGCATCGGGCCGGATCCCGACCTGACCCGACAAGTACCGATACCGACATAAGCAAAAATACCATCCCGATCCCGAACCCGAAAAGCATCGGGACGGTTCGGTTTTAATCGGGCATATTCGGTCGGTTTGTCGGTATTCCATTTTGTCCCGATTTAATGTTGCAATTTGCAGTTTTGCACTTTGTCCAGATTTGAGCCCATCAAACTTTGAGTCACCTAGCAGATCCAAAAAGGCAAAAAATTGGCCCATGATAAATGCTTGAGTCACCTAGCAGATTATATTTCCAAATTGCAAAGTGCAAATCATAAAAAGCTTACTGAGCAATATTTCCAAATTGCAAACTGCAAATCATAAAACTTACTGAGCAAATATATGTTACTTGCAAACTGAGCAAATTATAAAATATAAAGTGGCATGAAAGTAGCATTACAGTAGCATTGCAATATTGCATTCTTGAAAATCTAACACAAAATACAAATATCCAAATGACCAAATCTAACATTACAGTAGCATTCCAGTAGCATTCTTGAAAGTTCCAAATGACCAAATGTCCAAATGACCAAATCTAACAGTAGCAAATCCAAAGTTCAAATACAAATCTTTGAGAACTCGGTGAATCACAAGTTCTTCTCTTTTTCTCCCTTTTGCTTGTCTAAAGCTTCTTGAATTTCTAGAAATGACATAAAACAAAATAAGTGTCTACAATAACTAATAACCAATATACTTGTATATAAAATTATAAATAGTTTACCTTTGGCAATCTCGTCATCTTTCATTAAATCCTCTAACATATCCAAAGTGATGTTTCTACTTGATGTACGATTCCAATCTTGTGTGCACACCAAAGCCTCTACAATACTAGGTGATAAAGAATTCCTATACGGGTCCAAAACGCGACCACTCGCGCTAAAGGCGGATTCGGAAGCAACGGTGGATACTTGGATGCACAAGATATCTAAAACAAAGTTAATAAAAAAAATGACTTAATAAAAAACATGACTTAATAAAAAACAAAGCACAATTAATATATATAAAATTTAATTAAAAAAACATAAGTAATTACCTTTCGCCATCTTTGATACGATCGGAAGTCTTGGACTATTTAACTTCCACCAAATAAGTAGGTCGAAGTCTTCGTTATCCTCTAGCTCAAGACGTGGTTCTTTAAGATATTTGGTCAACTCATCTTCAACCACGCTCAACTTACTTCCAACTTTTTCTTTAAAGAAAGAATTACAACGACGACGACTTGTGTTAGTATTTTGACTTGACTTTGCTTTTGGTAAATCACTTCCCTCCTTGGTGCCATATTTTTCTTTGTACATGTTAAACAAGAGTCTCATATCCTTCTCAACCTTCTTAACCATTTTCTCACATACTTCATCGTCGTTTAAAAATGTCTCACCTTCGTTATCGACCTCCATGGGTACACAACCATTTTCTATCAAATGTCTAAACCCAATTTCAATCATATCCGAATTCATTGTGGGATCTAAGATAACGGCAAAGTACATATAATGGTTGATTTTTTTGTAATCACCCCAATATTTGTCATATTTTTTTTCTCATTTCATCAACCATTACACAAAAAGAAGCATTCACATTTTCCCACTCACGAAGATGCTTATCAATACCAAGTACCTCTCCAAACCACAAATGAGCTATGGGACATGATACGTTTGACACAAGTCACAACATTTATATCACATCAATATCACAACATTTATCAATTATCAATCGACAACAAAGATGAGAATGAATACTTACTTCCATTAAATTGTTTTGTTGAGTTGAGAATGATTCGTATGTTGGTAGAGAAGATGATATTGATTCACCCCTTGTGTCTTTTAGATGAGATTGATCCATGATGCGTGGGAATTGCACCCTTACAAAAGGTTTTACCTCTCGAGGGATCTCGAGAAGCTTACAACCCCCACCAGGCAGTGTACCTGATCGTTGTAGTATAGTATAGTGACAAGTAACGGGGGATTGATCGTTCAACTCAGGAATAGTGTCGCTAGGATTAGAAAGTCTACTAAATTAAGTCTAGAGGTGAGGGATGATTCTTTTTGTATTTTTATATTTTTATGAAAGCAAGTAAAATCTCGGGTTCTGAAGGAGTGGGCGGAATTAGTTGCTAGCCAACTAACCCAAATAACTACTAATGCAATCAAAATAAAATAAAAGAAATGAAAATGAAACTAATTATACTAGTGTGGTGTAACAATGATGAGGAAAGTTGTGTTTACTTAGGTTTCATTACTCCCTAGATATCTTTTACAGGTTGATAGGTTGTTACAATTGCATGGATGACGGGTCATATTCCTTAATACTAGTCGTAGGGCCGTGTACAATATTCCCTAACTCTATAGGATCATACTTCACTCCTATGTCGAGCCGTTAGAAGCTCCTAACATGGGATCATTAGAATTCTCCTACGCATTAAATACAACCAAAAATCGTAGTACACCTCCGATCATGTTTCTTAAGACGTTCAAGCAAGTTACCAATGGAAGTCTGCCAGTTTTCTTAAGCCTAACATCGAATACAATCATCCGTAACAATTATAAACAAACAATCAACCCATAATTAACATCTAGGTTTCACTACATCTAAGCAAACACAAAAGAAATCTAGCCTAGCATGTTAAATAGAAGACAAGTGTAAGATATAATCAAACAATACATAGACATATTGATTGATTTGAAAGAGTACTTATCTCTAATTGAACATGAAAGATTCAAAGGGTTGAAACCCTTGAAAAAGCTGGAAAAGTCGGACTAGGGTTTTTCCCTCAAAGTTGCACACTCCAATGAATAAAATTTGGAAAACTATATATAGATTTTACAGGGTGACGGCGTCAAGAAGGAATTCGTGACGCCGTCAACTCGCCGCCATAATGAAATCGTATTGCCTAGATCTGGTTGTGACGCCGTCATGTGTAAAATTGTTCTGGGCCGTCACCAATACTTGGACCATGACGGCCTTAGGTGATGCCGTCATCTCCTGTGCCCAAAAACACACTGGACCGTCACGGATATCTTCCACATCCACCCCCTTTGTGACACTTGATGCCGTCATTAAGGAAGTTGTGACGCCGTCAGGTACTGTTCCAGCAAGGAAAATTGAGACTTTGCCGTTTTCTTCACTTTAATGCTCCAAAAAGTCCAAAATGCTTCCTTTTCCAGATTTCTCTCCAAAAGTACCTAAAATGACAAAAGGAACGATTTAGGGAAATATTTGATCAAATAAATTCGAATTCGGGCTTAAATGACTCCTTAAAAGTAGTTCACTTTTCGCCTCATCAAATACCCTTACACTTGAGATTTGCTTGTCCTCAAGCAAATGCGCTTTTATTCTAATCAAAATACAAGTTAGGGGTCATTTAACACTAATATAAAAGTAATTACAACAAATAATCGTTCCACTAAAAACAAAAACAAGCACGGAGGTCATACACTAGCACCTCACAAATAGTGTTTAGATACTCACATCTCTCGGGTGTAATAAAGTAAATATCACAATATGGAAATGGAAAACATCTCTCACTACCTGTCATAGCAAATAGATTACCATAGGCTTGGGAAAGGATCAAACTCTCCACCACTTGGCGTAAGCACCTAGGATAAACTATCAAAGAGGTCTTTTAAAGGGTTATAACGTTAGGTGTAGGGATATGGAAAAACACGGTTTTGTTGGATAAAGGCAATATTTACTGGTGGCGAGTTAATCATCTTGGTTAATTACATGTACAATATGGCGTTGCTAAGGCAAGACTAGACTCGACTTAAGCTAATGAATCAAAATAACAAAAACATAAAACAAACATTGAATGAAACGGGATGGTAGTCCGTATGTTTTTTTTCTTTTTCTTTTTTTTTTCTTTTTCTTGATTTTTTTGATTTTTTTTTTTTTTTTTTTTTTTTTTTTTTTTTTTTTTTTTGCATACACTCTTGCCATAGCATCCAAAATAATACATCATAGGGAATGTACATTCCCCTTACACTTGAATTTTTGCATACTTTACCATAAACTAATCTAATGACTCGAATCAAGATAATCAAAACACTTGGAGTACTTTTTAATATTAACGCACATACGGGGGTAATAAATTGATGTCTTCCCCATTACTCCAAAACATAAGTACTTTACCCATGAGTCCCAATCATCCCAAAACAATATGTACAAGATATGACTCGACTTAGCAACCATGTAATCAATTAGATAATTAACTAAGGGTTTAAACATATAACAATAATGCACTAAAGATGAGTGCATACACAGAAGGCTAAGGCGATTTGGTTGCACAATTGGGGTGGGTTGTAACAAATTCTTCCTTTAAGTAAGATGCTTAAAGTTAGAAACGAAAAGATAGGCTCGGAGGGATGTACTAGGGGTTTCGTGTACTAAAAATGAGTACAACGCTAAGGTGTGGGAAAAATTAATTGACTTTACTAGCCAAGTAATATGACTTAAATGGTCAAGTAATTATGATACGGGTTTAACACAAGGGTGATCCTAATGCCTCTTATCATGTAGTAAATCCTACTACATGAATGTAGTCTCACTAGCGGTCTCGGGATGCATCACTAACGCAAGTTCTAGAATCTAAATGCTACCGGTACACTCATAAGCACTAATAATGAATGCTTTTCCTATCAAATCTAAAGGCGAACCTCACATATTTGGGTGGAAATTTTTTTTAAGTGGTACGGTTTTGTGCTAGTCATACAACTCCTATCCATGAGACGCTTGCTAAGGCTAAAGTTTCACTCCTAAATGTTGTAAAATTTTTTAAATTTGGCGCTAAAATTGCACTAACAAGTATTTCTCTTAGTTTTATTACACACCTACCATCAAACAAACAAACTCAAGTGCAATGGTATCCTATAAGGTATCATCATTTACCCTCCCCTTACACTTAGGATGAACATTGTCCCCAATATTCAATTTAAGAATGTAAAAGTAAAACAGGTAAAAGAATGAAAACAAATACTCCTCTGATTCGTTCGGTGTGGATAGTGTGGTAACAAGGTTAGATCTTCCTCCAAGAAAATGAACATTCAAAGCTTCCCTTCCAGAAAATAAATCATCTTCTTGTCATATATAACCTGTTAAACCTGAGAAAACAAACAAGGCAACCTCGTATAAAATCGGCGGCAATCTATATACACTAACAAATCCTAGAAAACAATGTAAGATATAATGCTTGTGGAATGAATGTTTGCAGATTTCCTGGAGTTTATAAAACTAAAGAATTAACAAAAACTTTAAGACTCCGTTAGAAAAACAAAACTCGCAAAATTTCCAGAATTTTACACATGACACCGTCAGGAGTTAACTCCTGACGCCGTCAGAAGTGACCTGCAGAAATCTTTTCGTTAAGTTTTCGAAAAATTTCTGGAAAAACTTATGTCCTACTTCCTGGAAAATCCTGCAAGACATTATTATGACTCGATACAAGCATTTGACTCTAACAAATACTAATACACATGTTCATTTAATATTGTGGCGAATCATGATCAATTTCGTTCTTATAAACAAATTTGGGGTTTCCCCTTTGTAGGATACTAATTAAGTCACAAACATGAAGTATGTGGTGGTGTTGTTGGCGTTGAGTTAGAAAGAGGAGGAAGAAGAAAGAAAGAAAAGTTGGAACCTTGAGATAAAGAAAAATGAAAAGATTAGATTGAAACTATGAGAAGGTCCAACCCTCTCCACATGTGGAGAGGGGTATTTATAGTTCCTAACAATAAAAGACAAAACGCCCACACCCGGGCTGTGGATCAGGCATACAGTGGGTAAAGACCCGTCCTTCTTCCACGGTGTTACTTAATCTAAAACTAACTAAATAGTAAACTAACTACGAGCTATCTTAATGCTATTACAATATTTAGGTGACCGAGTCTTCTATAGGAATAATTGTATTCCTAACACCCTTACACTTAGCTTTTGCAAAATACCTTCATATGTAATTAAGACGAAGTTAAAAACAAAATAAAGCATTTTTACAATTTAGTTTGAAACATGATCTACCAACAATAAAAATAAAGCATGCATACGGAAGCAAATAACAATCAAACAATTAAAAATCACACAAAACATGGGTTGCCTCCCAAGAAGCGCTTTTCTTTATTTATGAGTCTTGTAGCTAGACTCAAGGTCATGGGCTATTACGTGACCTCATCGTTGGTCTCATTCTCTAGGTCATCTCAAATCTTAGTTTTGCATTCCGAACCTAGTTGCAAACATTCCTTGTAGAAACCAAGTATTCTACTCATGACATAATCTACTCCTCTACGTCTATCCTCATCATTCCTATAGTAAACCGCTTGCTTGTGTTCCTTTTCTATGTTTGATAGAAGGTGGTATTGTTCAATCTTATAGGGCATTTGGTAAGCTATCTCATCGTTCTCTTCCTTGAATCTAACTATCCCTAGGGACGGGTCATAACTCATCTTAGAGGCTTCAACAAATGGTTTTCCGAACACTACTTGACTTAGGCAATCATCTATTACCGGACCAATATCCTCTACAATCACAAAGTCGGTAACATAAGTGAAGTTTCCTACAAATACATGTAATCCTTTCACTCTTCCTACAAAGTTGTTCATCCAATTCGTGTTAGGCATCATCCTATATCCAAGTTGCCTCTTCATTACCCAATTATATAGGTCCTAGTCATGATGTTTATAGGAGACCTAAGATCGATGTAAGCTTTCTACACATGCATATGCCCAATGTTGCATGGTATGTTGATGTTAGAAGGATCACCTACTTTAATAAGGGGTGAACCAAGGATATATGGTGTCTCGGGATCATCGAATAAATCCTTGTGATATTCCCGTTCTTCCTTGGTGGGCAACTTATCAAAGTACTTTTCTACGTTTTCTACCTCCTCTAACTTTTCTTCCTTAGTATCCTCAACTTCCTTAATCTCATCCCTAGTCTCGGTTTCTATTCCAACTTCATCCTTGTCACTTTCTTCTACATTCTTTTCTAACGGCTTAATGGTGACAACATTGACAAAGTGGACGAGTTTGGATGATGAGGGGTCCTTAATTTGGATTCCGCTATTAGTGTCCCTAGTATCCTTCCTAGGTGTAGTTAGCACTTGGTTGTTGAGGGCTTTCAACAAGTTGTCAATCTTATTGGTCATCTCCGTTTGTTGTTGATTAAATTCGGTTTCAAACTTAGCTATGCGAGCTTCTTGAGATGCCATAAATTTGGACATCAACCCTTCAAGATTATTGGTACTACCATAGTTATTGGAAGGGTTGTTGTTGAAAGTACGGTTAGAGGGTGGACAGTTTGGTTGGTAACGATTAGGTGGATTGGAAGAGTTGTTTTGGGGCATGTTTTGGTTTTGTTTCCACCTAAGGTTCGGGTGATTTTTCCAAGAAGAGTTGTAGGAATCACCGTAAGGGTTTGGCTTGGGTTTGAAAGTGTACCACTTATCTCCCGCTTCGTTAGTACGCGAGGATGCGTAATCCGTAAAAGCTTCTCCGGGGAGTTCCACGCAATCACGAGTGTCATGGGGACCACTACATAATTCGCATGAAGAAGTGATTTTGTTCACTTGGTTTGAAGGCTTAGGAGCTTTGTAGGATTTCATGAGAAACTTGACTTGGTCTTCAAGTTCCATGATCCTACGGTCGGTAGTGCTAGAATTGTTCGAAGGAAAAGATATTGCCTTGACCGTTTTGTTCAAATCATGGGGGTCATTCCAACTTTCGTTGTCATAGAGAGCAAGATCTTCTATCAGTTCCCATGATTCTTCCGCACTTATATCACGAAGCTTGCCACGGCCGACTGGTCAATGGTTCGCCTTGTGGAGAGGTCGATATGGTCATAGAAGATTTTGACTTGGAGCCAAAGATCTATGCCAAGATAAGGGACTTTTTGGAGTAAGTCCTTGAAACGAGTCCATGCTTCATAGAGAGTTTCACCTTGACATTGTTGGAACATCAAGATATCATTTCTAAGCTTGGTAGTTCTCCCCGGTTGGAAAAATTAAGCAAGGAAACGAGAAGTGAGATCATCCCAAGAGGTGATGGATCCCGCGGATAAACGTTCAAGCCATTGACTAGCTTGATCACGTAGAGAGAATTGGAATAGGCATAATCGGGTCGACTCTCTATTTGTAACATCAAGGTCTATGGAATCTACGATTTTAAGGAAGTCCTTGAGATGTTGATTAGGATCTTCGGAACGAAGTCCATGGAATGCACATCCGCTTTGCACCAACCGGATGGTGTTGGATCGCAAGGGGGACACATTGGCTCCATGAGTGAGCTCAATGGTGTTTCGATAGCATTGGTGGCTAGGACGGGAATACTCTGCTAAAGTTCGGGGCCTAGGAGGTGGGTTTGGTAGTGGTGGGTTTTGTGGGTGGTTTTGAATTGGTGGGTTGATGGGTTCAAAGATGTTACCACCTTCCATGTTGTCGGATGGTAAAGGTTACGAACAAAGACACGAAGAAATGAGATAGACTAAAGAAAACCTAAAAATAAAAATAAAAATAAAATCTTACTAGAAAGGAATCTAGCAAGTAGACCTAATAAAAAGAAATCCTAACCTAGACAATAACTATTCCCCGGGCTGCGGCGCCAAAAACTTGATGCGTGGGAATTGCACCCTCACAAAAGGTTTTACCTCTCGAGGGATCTCGAGAAGCTTACAACCCCCACCAGGCAGTGTACCTGATCGTTGTAGTATAGTATAGTGACAAGTAACGGGGGATTGATCGTTCAACTCAGGAATAGTGTCGCTAGGATTAGAAAGTCTACTAAATTAAGTCTAGAGGTGAGGGATGATTCTTTTTGTATTTTTATATTTTTATGAAAGCAAGTAAAATCTCGGGTTTTGAAGGAGTGGGCGAAATTAGTTGCTAGCCAACTAACCCAATTAACTACTAATGCAATCAAAATAAAATAAAAGAAATGAAAATGAAACTAATGATACTAGTGTGGTGTAACAATGATGAGGAATGTTGTGTTTACTTGGTTTCATTACTCCCTAGATATCTTTTACAGCTTGATAGCTTGTTACAATTGCATGGATGACGGGTCATATTCCTTAATACTAGTCGTAGGGCCGTGTACAATATTCCCTAACTCTATAGGATCCTACTTCACTCCTATGTCGAGCCGTTAGAAGCTCCTAACATGGGATCATTAGAATTCTCCTACGCATTAAATATAACCAAAAATCGTAGTACACCTCCGATCATGTTTCTCAAGACGTTCAAGCAAGTTACCAATGGAAGTCTGCCAGTTTTATTAAGCCTAACATCGAATACAATCATCCGTAACAATTATAAACAAACAATCAACCCATAATTAACATCTAGGTTTCACTACATCTAAGCAAACACAAAAGAAATCTAGCCTAGCATGTTAAATAGAAGACAAGTGTAAGATATAATCAAACAACACATAGACATATTGATTGATTTGAAAGAGTACTTATCTCTAATTGAACATGAAAGATTCAAAGGGTTGAAACCCTTGAAAAAGCTGGAAAAGTCGGACTAGGGTTTTTCCCTCAAAGTTGCACACTCTAATGAATAAAATTTGGAAAACTATATATAGATTTTACAGGGTGACGGCGTCAAGAAGGAATTCGTGATGCCGTCAACTCGCCGCCATAATGAAATCGTATTGCCTAGATCTGCTTGTGACGCCGTCATGTGTAAAATTGTTCTGGGCCGTCACCAATACTTGGACCATGACGGCCTTGGGTGACGCCGTCATCTCCTGTGCCCAAAAACACACTGGACCGTCACGGATATCTTCCACATCCACCCCCTTTGTGACACTTGACGCCGTCATTAAGGAAGTTGTGACGTCGTCAGGTACTGTTTCAGCAAGGAAAATTGAGACTTTGCCGTTTTCTTCACTTTAATGCTCCAAAATCGTCCAAAATGCTTCCTTTTCCAGATTTCTCTCCAAAAGTACCTAAAATGACAAAAGGATCGATTTAGGGCAATATTTGATCAAATAAATTCGAATTCGGGCTTAAATGACCCCTTAAAAGTGGTTCACTTTTCGCCTCATCAATCCATATAAGCTTAAAGTTTTCTTCTAAGTTCTAATGATTCATGTGTTTTTTTTACTAAAAATGTGAAACAAACAAAGGGGTGGGAGTTTGTGAGATACTGAGGTAGCCAGGTAGGCGCATTCTTTTACTAAACCTAAATGGGAATCGGGCCAATCGGGCTGCCGACGGTTTTGATACCGACCCGACCCGATACCGACACAAGCCTAATTTAACAACCGACACCCGACCTGTATGTTGTCGGTTCGGTTTCGGGCCTTTTTCGGGTTGGTCGGTTTGTCGGGCTAATCGGGTTTCGGTCGGGTATGCTCAGCCCTACTTTTTGGAGTAAGTCCTTGAAACGACTCAATGCTTCATAAAGAGTTTCACCTTGACGTTGTCGGAACATCAAGATATCATTTCTAAGCTTGGTAGTTCTCCCCGGTGGGAAAAATTGAGCAAGGAAACGAGTGGTAAGATCATCCCAAGAGGTGATGGATCCCGCAGGTAAATGCTCAAGCCATTGACTAGCTTGGTCACGTAGAGAGAATTGGAAGAGACACAATCGGGTCGTCTCTCGAGTTTCAACATCATGGTCTATGGATCTACGATTTTGAGAAAATCCTTGAGATGTTGATTAGGATCTTCGGAACGAAGTCCATGGAATGCACATCCGCTTTGCACCAACCGGATGGTGTCGGATCGCAAGGGAGACACATTGGCTCCTTGAGTGAGCTCAATGGTGTTTCGATAGCCTTGGTGGCTAGGACGGGAGTACTCTCCTAAAGTTCGGGGTCTAGGAGGTTGATTTGGTTGTGGTGGGTTTTGTGGATGGTTCAGTTGTGGTGGGTTGATGGGATCAAAGAGATTACCACCTTCCAGGATGGCGGATGGTAATGGTTACGAACAAAGGAACGAAGAAAAAGATAGACTAAAAAAGACCTATAAAAATAAAAATAAAAGTCTTACTAGAAAAGAATCTAGCAAGTAGACCTAATTAAAAGAAATTTCAACCTAGACAATAACTATTCCCCGGCAACGGCACCAAAAACTTGATGCGTGGTTTTGCAACTTTGCAAAAGGTTTTACTTCTCAAGGGATCTTGAGAAGCTTGCAATCCCCATCAGGCAGTGTACCTGACCGATGTAGTATAGTGTAGTGGCAAGTACCGGGGGATTGATCGTTCAACTCAAAGAATAGTGTTCGTTAGGATTGAAATTAATCTAACTAGGTCTAGAGGTGAGGGATGATTCTTTTTGTATTTTTATATTTTATTTTTAAAGCGAGTAAAAATCTTGGGTTTTGGAAGGAGGGGCGGAATTAGTTGCTAATCAACTAATCCAAAAGCAACCAATTAAACTAACGTGAAAGAAAAGTAAACTAGGATTCTACAAGGTAAGTGAAGCATGTCTACCTATGATATGTTACTCCTTGCTAGCTATCCAATTCTACCTATTGAATTGTCACACCTTGTTTTAATTGACGGGTTGTATTCATTAATACCGTTCGTGGGGCCGTGTACAATCTTCCCCAACTCTATAAGCTTCTACCTCTTCCTATGTCGAGCCGACAACTAGCTCCTAACATGGCCTCCTTAGTAGTCACTTATGCATTAAATACAACCAATTAATCGTAGTACACATCCGATTCATGTTTCTTAAGACGTTCAAGCATGTTACCAATTGGAAGTCTGCCAGTTTTCTTAAGCCTAACATCGATAATCATTCAATCAAAACAAGAAACAATAGGAACCAAGAATTATAAGCTAAATCAACTAGACCTATTGAAGTTGTCACAATTTAATTGATGAAGATAGACACAAACATCAACAAAGACATCAATAAGATCTAATCAATTATATACAAGTTTTACACAATCATAAGTAGATACAAGGTGAATTAGCCAAGCATAATTAATGAAGAGCAATCAACAATAATCATAATTGAAGACATAACGTAAGATTGAATAATTAAACAAACCATTACAAGATGTTTATGGAATGATTAAGACCCTCTAAGTTGCTGGAAAAACACCTACCTAAACCCTAGAATCAGCCTTAGGGTTTAGGGCTTACAAATAATGAAGTTATGATGTTGTATTTATAGGTTGTTTTCTGCCCGGCCCGATCTGACGGCGTCAGACCTAAAAGTTGACGGCGTCACGACCATTTTTTCACCAAATCAAAGATTTTTTCATCCCGATCGTTTCCTTTTTTGAATCGCTCAAATCCGAGTTCGTATGCAAATGATATGGCCAAAACAGTATCAGCTACTCCACGCGCAAGTTGTGATTGTCTCGATCATCTTGTGACGGTTTCACTAAGGTTTCTTCTTGTGTAAGCTTTCTTCCTGACGTCGTCACTCTAAATCATCTGTCGTCGTCAGGTTGAATCCTGACGCCGTCACCTTCAAAAGTCTTCTGGGACGTCTCTTGTTATCTTATAACGTGACGGCCTTGGTGAAATTACACGTGACGCCGTCACGTGTAAATGTGTTGAAAACTTTCTGGCCCGTCTAGTATAAAAGTATCCACCTCTTCTTCAATGAGTGACGGCGTCACATGCAATTCCTGACGCCATCAGGTACTGTTCCTAGCATGATTTGGAGACTTTGTCATTTTCTTCACTTTTTCGCTCCAAAAACGTCCAAAATACTTCCCTTTCCAGATTTCTTCTCCAAAGTACCTAAAATGACAAAAGGAACGATTTAGGGCAATATTTGATCAAATAATCTCGAATTTGGGCTTAAATGACCCCCTAAAAGCGGTACACTTTTCGCCTTATCAGTTTGGCTTTCATCATTTTTCAATAACGTTTAGGGTCACATAGTAAGAAACACAGCTCAGAGAAAAGTGTCCATACGGATAGAATTCATCGTCCTTGATTTTTCACGAGTTCCCAAGCTAAGCGTAAAAACGAAATCATAGCCAAAAATGTCATTAGATGCTAACACTACTCATAAATGCTACTTGTAAATTCCTGCTCCCAAGTCTTATTGTATCTAGACTTTGTTAAAGAAATGATTTCTCATTTTCGTTCCGATAAGTTTAAAGTCTGATAGATTTAGGCGGATTTAAAAATCGTTTAAATTTTAACTCAAAAGGCTCACACATTCACACCACATTTATTATATTTTTCACTTTTCATTTTTCAACATTTTTCATCAATTTTTTTCATTTGGTTTTATATATATAACTTTGTACCTAAAACATACGGATCTTCACGGTGAATCTCCCAGACCTAAGCGCTTTTCAGAACAAAGGATGCAAGGATCCGCTTGTCGAACCGCAGTTATTTTTGGTACTTATTACTTTATTTCAATTTACTTTGCCTCAAGCATACAGCTTCAAGGTGAAACTCTCAGACCTAAGCGCCTTTCAGAACAAAGGATGCAAGGATCTGCTTGTCAAACCGTAGCTATTTTTGGCATTTATTACATATTAATAGTGTTATTTGTGAACCTCATGTGGCATACAAAAAAACGAGGAGTTCCAAGACCTAAACGCCTTTCTGAATAAAGGATCCAAGGCCCATTTAATGCTTATGCCATCACGTAAAGTGAGCGAAAATTTAGACAACTTTTGAAAACGCATAATTCTAATTATTTTTTTTTTTGGGTTTTTAATCTTGCGGGAGCAATGACTACAAGTAACCGTTATGAGTTCTAAAGAAATCCAACTATTCTATGTTTAGCATCTAATCATACTAATGACTTTACTATCATTCCTCGTTCTCCGCAAATTTAAAATCTCAAGTAATGAGATCCGCGGATGCTTAGCCAAATGAGTTAAGGAAAAAAGCTAGGGCTCAACACGCCCGGTCAAGTAAAAATTTCTATTCCTACTCTACCCAGTGGAAAGTCAAAACAAAGTGTCAAAACTTATTATATTTTTGCAAAAAAATTTCAAATTTTCTCATTTTTTTGGGTACTTTTCTGATGAATTTTTTCAATTTTTTTTTGGATTTTTCGAGAAAAACGGAGTTGCATGAGTAAACGTCACATGAAATGTGCAAGTCAAATTGAAGATACCCCCCAGACTAAAGTTAAACATTGTCCTCAATGTTTCAAGGGTGAGAGTTATCCTACGTTGTATCTAAGGCTGTTTATTAATTATGCCAAAAGATAACATTAGTAAATAAGGATATCAGAATTCTTGAACAATGAAGCATGAGACTCGAGTGAAGTAAGGAGAAAAATACGAGCACGAGAGCCATCATACTTCAGGGAAAATTACCTGTACAAACACAACAACAACCAAACAACAGATGCAGAAGAGGTTGCCCCCTTCTCGTCACTTTATTAGAAAGAAGAGAGAAGTCAGAAACATGGGTGAAAACCCATGTGGTTGCTAATGTTTTTGTTCACCGAGTCACTAGCTTGACTCGATCCCCGAATTCATTGGTTCGTGGGGAAAGTTTGGAGATCCGGGACAACCATGGGTGGTATGTCCCCTCAAAAGTAGTGGTTCAACCTGTGACCATTCACTTTAAAGTCGGGACCATCGGGTTGAGATAACTCGATGGTTCCATAAGGAAACACTTTGGCTACAGTGAATGGCCCAGACCAATGGGTTTTTAGCTTGTCCGAGAAAATCTTCAATCTTGAATTGAAAAGAAGGACTCGATCACCGACATTGAAAACGCGGTTCTTTATTTTTTAGTCATGAATCTTCTTAGTCATTTCTTTGTAGATCAAAGAATTCTCGTAAGCTTGATCACGAAGTTCATTTAATTCGTTTAGTTGAACCTTGCGGTGATCACCCGCTGTCTGGAGGTCGAAGTTGGCATGTTTCAAGGCCCAGTAGGTGTGCTCTAGCTCAATCGGTAGATGACACGCCTTTCCGTATACCAGCTTGTATGGAGTACACCCGATGGGTGTTTTGTAAGCTGTACGGAAGGCCCAGAGTGCATCATCCAGTTTGTCCGACCAAGAGACACAGTTTTCACATATTGTCCTCTCCAGAATTCTTTTTATACCACGATTTGAAACCTCCACTTGTCCACTTGTTTGGGGGTGATACACGGTAGAAATATGGTGAGTTACACCGTACTTGAGCATAACTGATGTGTGGGATTGCGCCTACGCAAAAGGTTTTACTTCTCAAGGGATCTTGAGAAGCTTGCAATCCCCACCAGGCAGTGTACCTGACCGATGTAGTATAGTGTAGTGGCAAGTATGGGGGATTGATCGTTCTCCACAGTGAAAAGTGTTCGCTAGGATCAAAACTTAATTAAACTAGGTCTAGAGGTGAGGGATGATTATTTTTGTATTTTTATAGTTCTTTTTAGAAAACAAGTAAAAATCTCAGTTTTTTGAATAGTGGGCGGAATTAGTTGCTAGTCAAGTAACCCAAATTAACTACAAATGCAATAAAAATAAATAAGACAAAAGTAAATATGGAGAAAAACAATAATAAGAAAAACGTGTTTACTTAGATTTCACTACTCCCTAGCTATATTTTACTAGTTGATTAGTTTGTTACAATTGCATGGATGACGGGTTATATTCCTTAATAACATTCGTAGGGCCGTGTACGATCTTCCCTAACTCTATAAGCTCCTACCTCTTCCTATGTCGAGCCGACAATTAGCTCCTAACATGGCCTCCTTAGTAGTTACTTATGCATTAAATATAACCAATTAATCGTAGTACACATCCGATTCATGTTTCTTAAGACGTTCAAGCATGTTACCAATTGGAAGTCTGCCAATTTTCTTAAGCCTAACATCGATATCATTCATCCATAACAATTAATAATAAACAACCAACCAATAATCAATAATTAGGTTTCATTACATCTAAGCAAACACAAAGAAAACCTAGCCTAGCATGTTAAAGTAAAGACAAGCATAAGATACAATCAAATAACACATAGACATATTGAATGATTATTGGAAGACTTATCTTTATTAAAACATGGATGATAGATGGGTGAAAAACCCTGTAAAATTCGTCTTAGGGTTTCTTTAAAACCTAGCTCTAAAGTTCTCCCAAATTCTCCTATCCTAATACACGAAAATTAGAAAACTATGTAAAGATTTTTGTGGTCTGATGGCGTCACGTTTTGATTCTGATGCCGTCAACTCGCCGCCAATATTCTTCTCGTATTGCCTAGATCCAGATCTGACGCCGTCATGTGTTAATCAACTCTCGGCCGTCACATGTAATTTGCTCTTGACGGCCTTGGTGACGCCGTCATGTGTTATCTCCCAAAAACATTCTGGCGCATCTCGTTATACCTTTTATCCACCTCTTTGCCATAACGTGACGCTGTCACATGCAATACGTGACGCCGTTGATGCGTGGGAATTGCACCCTCACAAAAGGTTTTACCTCTCGAGGGATCTCGAGAAGCTTACAACCCCCACCAGGCAGTGTACATGATCATTGTAGTATAGTATAGTGACAAGTACCTGGGGATTGATCGTTCAACTCAGGAATAGTGTCGCTAAGATTAGAAAGTCTACTAAATTAAGTCTAGAGGTGAGGGATGATTCTTTTTGTATTTTTATATTTTTATGAAAGCAAGTAAAATCTCGGGTTTTGAAGGAGTGGGCGGAATTAGTTGCTAGCCAACTAACCCAATTAACTACTAATGCAATCAAAATAAAATAAAAGAAATGAAAATGAAACTAATTATACTAATGTGGTGTAACAATGATGAGGAAAGTTGTGTTTACTTAGGTTTCATTACTCCCTAGATATCTTTTACAGGTTGATACCTTGTTACAATTGCATGGATGACGGGTCATATTCCTTAATACTAATCGTAGGGCCGTGTACAATATTCCCTAGCTCTATAGGATCCTACTTCACTCCTATGTCGAGCCATTAGAAGCTCCTAACATGGGATCATTAGAATTCTCCTACGCATTAAATACAACCAAAAATCGTAGTACACCTCCGATCATGTTTCTTAAGACGTTCAAGCAAGTTACCAATGGAAGTCTGCCAGTTTTCTTAAGCCTAACATCGAATACAATCATCCGTAACAATTATAAACAAACAATCAACCCATAATTAACATCTAGGTTTCATTACATCTAAGCAAACACAAAAGAAATCTAGCCTAGCATGTTAAATAGAAGACAAGTGTAAGATATAATCAAACAACACATAGAAATATTGATTGATTTGAAAGAGTACTTATCTCTAATTGAACAAGAAAGATTCAAAGGGTTGAAACCCTTGAAAAAGCTGGAAAAGTTGGACTAGGGTTTTTCCCTCAAAGTTGCACACTAATGAATGAAATTTGGAAAACTATATATAGATTTTACAGGGTGACGGCGTCATGTGTTAATTTGTGACGCCGTCAACTCGCCGCCATAATGAAATCGTATTGCCTATATCTGCTTGTGACGCCGTCAAGTAGGATTTTCTTCTGGGCCGTCACCAATACTTGGACCATGACGGCCTTGGGTGACGCCGTCATCTCCTATGCACAAAAACTCTCTGGATCGTCACGTGTATCTTCCACATCCACCTCTTTTGTAACTCTTGACGCCGTCATGAGGAGAGTTGTGACGCCGTCAGGTACTGTTCCCAGCAAGGAAAATTGAGACTTTGCTGTTTTCTTCACTTTTATGCTCCAAAAATGTCCAAAATGCTTCCTTTTTTTTCCAGATTTCTCTCCAAAAGTACCTAAAATGACAAAAGGAACGATTTAGGGCAATATTTGATCAAATAATCTTGAATTCGGGCTTAAATGACCCCTTAAAAGTGGTTCACTTTTCGCCTTATCAAATACCCTTACACTTGAGATTTGCTTGTCCTCAAGCAAATGCGCTTTTATTCTAATCAAAATACAAGTTAGGGGTCATTTAGCACTAATATAAAAGTAATTACAACAAATAATCGTTCCACTAAAAACCAAAGACAAGCACGGAGGTCATATACTAGCACCTCACAAATAGTGTTTAGATACTCTCATCTCTCGGGTGTAATAAAGTATATATCACAATAAGGAAATGGAAAACATCTCTCACTACCTGTCATAGCAAAATAGATTACCATAGGCTTGGGAAAGGATCAAACCTCCACCACTTGGCCTAAGCGCCTAGGATAAACTATCAAAGAGGTCTTTTAAAGGGTTATAACGTTAGGTGTAGGGATATGGAAAAACACGGTTTTGTTGGATAAAGGCAATATTTACTGGTGGCGAGTTAATCATCTTGGTTAATTACATGTACAATATGGCGTTGCTAAGCCAAGACTAGACTCGACTTAAGCTAATGAATCAAAAATAACAAAAACATAAAACAAACATAGAATGAAACGGGATGGTAGTCCGTAGGTTTTTCTCCTTTTTTTTTTTTTTTTTTTTTTTTTTTTTTTTTTTTTTTTTTTTTTTGCATACACTTTTACCCTACCATCCAAAATAATACATCATAGGAATGTACATTCCCCTTACACTTGAATTTTTACGTACTTTACAATAAACTACTCTAATGACTCGAATCAAGATAATCAAAACACTTGGAGTACTTTTTAAGATTAATGCACATATGGGGGTAATATATGATGTTCTTCCCCATTACTCCAAAACATAAGTACTTTACCCATGAGTCCCAATCGTCCCAAAACAATATGTACAAGATATGACTCGACTTAGCAACCTTGTAATCAATTAGATAATTAACTAAGGGTTTAAACATATAACAATAATGCACTAAAGATGAGTGCATACACGGAAGGCTAAGGCGATTTGGTTGCACATTTGGGTGGGTTGTAACAAATTTTTCCTTTAAGTAAGATGCTTAAAGTTAGAAACGAAAAGATAGGCTCGGAGGGGTGTACTAGGGGTTTCGTGTACTAAAAATGAGTAAAACGCTAAGGTGTGGGAAAAATTAATTGACTTTACTAGCCAAGTAATATGACTTAAATGGTCAAGTAATTATGATACGGGTTTAACACAATGGTGATCCTAATGCCTCTTATCATGTAGTAAATCCTACTACACGAATGTAGTCTCACTAGCGGTCTCGGGATGCATCACTAACGCAAGTTCTAGAATCTAAATGCTACCGGTACACTCATAAGCACTAATAATGAATGCTTTTTCTATCAAATCTAAAGGCGAACCTCACATATTTGGGTGGAAATTTTTTTTAAGTGGTAAGGTTTTGTGCTAGTCATACAACTCCTATCCATGAGACGCTTGCTAAGGCAAAAGTTTCACTCCTAAATGTTGTAAATTTTTTTAAATTTGGCGCTAAAATTGCACTAACAAGTATTTCTCTTAGTTTTATTACACACCTACTATCGAACAAACAAACTCAAGTGCAATAGTATCCTATAAGGTATCATCATTTACCTTCCCCTTACACTTAGGATGAACATTGTCCCCAATGTTCAATTAAAGGATGTAAAAGTAAAACAGGTAAAAGAATGAAAACAAATACTCCTCTGATTCGTTCGGTGTGGATAGTGTGGTAACAAGGTTAGATCTTCCTCTAAGAAAATGAACATTAAAAGCTTCCCTTCCAGAAAATAAATCATCTTCTTGTCATATATAACCTGTTAAACCTGAGAAAACAAACAAGGCAACCTCGCATAAAATCGGCGGCAATCTATATATACTAACAAATCCTAGAAAACAATGTAAGATATAATGCTTGTGGAATGAATGTTTGCAGATTTCCTGTAGTTTATAAAACTAAAGAATCAACAAAAACTTTAAGACTCCGGTTTAAACAAAACTCGCAAAAATTTTCAGAATTTTGGTACTTGACGCCGTCCGGTTGTAACTCCTGACGCCGTCAGAATGTTCTTGGAAAAATCTTTTGTTAAGTTTCCGGAAAATTTCTGGAAAAACTTATGCCTTACTTCCTGGAAAATTCTGCAAAACATCATTATGACTCGATACAAGCATTTGACTCTAACAATACTAATATACATGCTCATTAAATATTGTGGCGAATCATGATCATTTTCGTTCTTAGAAACAAATTTCGGGTTTCCCCTTACACTTAGCTTTTGCAAAATACCTTTATATGTAATTAAGACGAAGTTAAAAACAAAATAAAGCATTTTTACAATTTAGTTTGAAACATGATCTACCAACAATAAAAATAAAGTATGCATACGGAAACAAATAAAAATCAAACAATTAAAAATCACACAAAACATGGGTTGCCTCCCAAGAAGCGCTTTTCTTTATTTACGAGTCTTGTAGCTACTCAAGGTCGTTCTACGTTTTCCTTCCCCACTTTTGTGCTAATTCAAAACTCTTAATCCAATTTTCATCACGCTTGTACTCAAGGCCTAGATTCATGCAACCTGAATAATATGTTCGCATCCTCCCGTAGTAAACATTATCATCAATTTCGTCATCCTTAATCTCATAAGGTCGAATCTCATCAATTAGTAAATTCTTGATGTCCTTTAATTCTTTCCTCATGTGAGGCATCATAAAAGTGACCTTTTCTATCCCATCAGTAAACTGAACTACTCCCTTCCCATGATCATAATACATCTTAGTCGTCTCAACAAAAGGTTGCCCTAAGACCATTTCTCCTAAGTGCGGATCTATAATGCCTCTAACATCTTATAGGATTACAAAGTCGCATTGATAAGTAAAATTTCCTACAAAGATGTGTACCCCTTTCACTCTCCTGACAAAATTACATAGTCGATTAGGGTTATAGGGGTCTTTTCTGGGGCTTAACCTTTCATTCATTATCCAGTTGTAGTATAGCCTAGACATAATATTCATGGGTGCTTTTAAATCAATGTATGTATGCTCTCTAGACATGTACCCAATCATGCAAGGAATTTTTATGTTCCTATAGTTATGCCTCCTAATCCATGGTATTTTTCTATATTTTGAGGGGCAGGGGTGTTGTAAAAGGAATCTGTGGTAACTCAATTCCTCAGGGGTTGGAGAGAAGTCGGTAAACTCAATTTTCATCTGGAGGGGTTTATTAAATTCCTTAAATGTGTCAACTTCCCTCTTTCTTCATTTACGCGCTATAAGCCTCTTGCTAACTTCTAAACGGCGATTCTCTAGATCCATAAAGACACACCTTATACGAACAAAGACACAAAGAAATAAGATAGACTAAAGAAAACCTAAAAATAAAATCTTGCTAGAAAGGATTCTAACAAGTAGACCTAATAAAAAGAAATCCTAACCTAGACAATAACTATTCCCCGGGCTGCGGCGCCAAAAACTTGATGCGTGGGAATTGCACCCTCACAAAAGGTTTTACCTCTCGAGGGATCTCGAGAAGCTTACAACCCCCACCAGGCAGTGTACCTGATCGTTGTAGTATAGTATAGTGACAAGTACCGGGGGATTGATCGTTCAACTCAGGAATAGTGTCGCTAGGATTAGAAAGTCTACTAAATTAAGTCTAGAGGTGAGGGATGATTCTTTTTGTATTTTTATATTTTTATGAAAGCAAGTAAAATCTCGGGTTTTGAAGGAGTGGGCGGAATTAGTTGTTAGCCAACTAACCCAATTAACTACTAATGCAATCAAAATAAAATAAAAGAAATGAAAATGAAACTAATTATACTAGTGTGGTGTAACAATGATGAGGAAAGTTGTGTTTACTTAGGTTTCATTACTCCCTAGATATCTTTTACAGGTTGATAGCTTGTTACAATTGCATGGATGACGGGTCATATTCCTTAATACTAGTCATAGGGCCGTGTACAATATTCCCTAACTCTATAGGATCCTACTTCACTCCTATGTCAAGCCGTTAGAAGCTCCTAACATGGGATCATTAGAATTCTCCTACGCATTAAATACAACCAAAAATCGTAGTACACCTCCGATCATGTTTCTTAAGACGTTCAAGCAAGTTACCAATGGAAGTCTGCCAGTTTTCTTAAGCCTAACATCGAATACAATCATCCGTAACAATTATAAACAAACAATCAACCCATAATTAACATCCAGGTTTCACTACATCTAAGCAAACACAAAAGAAATCTAGCCTAGCATGTTAAATAGAAGACAAGTGTAAGATATAATCAAACAACACATAGACATATTGATTTATTTGAAAGAGTACTTATCTCTAATTGAACATGAAAGATTCAAAGGGTTGAAACCCTTGAAAAAGCTGGAAAAGTTGGACTAGGGTTTTTCCTTCAAAGTTGCACACTAATGAATGAAATTTGGAAAACTATATATAGATTTTACAGGGTGACGGCGTCATATGTTAATTTGTTACGCCGTCAACTCGCCGCCATAATGAAATTGTATTGCCTAGATCTTCTTGTGATGCCGTCATGTAGGATTTTCTTCTGGGCCGTCACCAATACTTGGACCATGACGGCCTTGGGTGACGCCGTCATCTCCTATGCACAAAAATTCTCTGGATCGTCACGTGTATCTTCCACATCCACCTCTTTTGTAACTATTAACGCCGTCATGAGGAGAGTTGTGACGCCGTCAGGTACTGTTCCCAGCAAGGAAAATTGAGACTTTGCCGTTTTCTCCACTTTTATGCTCCAAAAACGTCCAAAATGCTTCCTTTTCTAGATTTCTCTCCAAAAGTACCTAAAATGACAAAAGGAACGATTTAGGGCAATATTTGATCAAATAATCTCGAATTCGGGCTTAAATGACCCCTTAAAAGTGGTTCACTTTTTGCCTCATCAGTCATCAGGTAATATTTCCAGCTTGATTTGGAGACTTTGCCGTTTTCTTCACTTTTCGCTCCAAAAAACGTGGAAAATGCTTCCTTTTCCAGATTTCTTCTCCAAAGTACCTAAAATGACAAAAGGAACGATTTAGGGCAATATTTGTTCAAATAATCTCGACTTAAGGCTTAAATGACCCCCTAAAAGCGGTACACTTTTCGCCTTATCAATAACTTTTGCAAATTGATCATTGCAAAAATGCATACCGCGATCACTAATTATGGCACGTGGAGTTCCGAACCTAGCAAAAAGAGACTTCAAAAATTTTACAACTACTCGGGCATCGTTGGTGGGTAAAGCTTTCGCCTCTACCCATTTGGACAAATAATCGACAGCTGATCCTTACCGAATACACTTATAAACAAATGCAGACAGCGGATACGCGTGAATAATTACAAATCACCCCTTTGTGAAAAAGGATACTTGCAAAAACTCACGTTTGTGTGTAGTGTGAAACCAGGTAAGTGATTACCCGGATCGTTTCCCAACGAGGTGTGAATGGGCAAACTGTGAAAAGTTTTGGATTAGAGTGACTGATGTGATTTAGATATTTTGGATTTTGCTTTTTATATCTAATTAACAAAATGAGAAACAAACAAATATACAAAAGAAAATTAAACGCGAGTTAATTAAACTAAAAACGCGTAACGGGAAATCTAAAATGGGACAAAAACTGAAATATTATAAAATTAAAACCTAAAAGTGTAAAATTACTTAAAACTTATTTTAAAACTAAAATTATATTTTTTTATACTTTATATTTAATTATTATTAATTTATTTATTATTTAATAATTATTTAAAACTAATTTAAATTATAATAAATACTAAATAAACAAAGAAAAATCTAAAACTTTTTCTATAAATATTATAAGATGAAAAGAAGCTAAGAAAATTATAAAAATGAAAATTACTTAATTAAAAATTTAAAAAGATAAATTCTATTAAATAGAAGCTATCACTATTTTTCTATTTTTGATTTTCTTAAGGTCTAAAAATGTTATTATATTTTTCCTGGATTATAATTAATAAAAGAAAATTATGAAAATTAAAATTATATTTTTCTGATTAATATTCTATTTATTATGATTTAATTACTATTAAAAACTAATTAAAAAGATTAAAAATATTAAATGACTTAGGAAAAATCTGAAAAATTCAGGATAAGTCTAAAATAATATTTAAAAGCTATGAAAAATAAAAGCAGAAGTTATCTAAGCCAAATAAGCAGATTTGGGCAGATAAGTAGTTAGCAAATAAGCTAAAAATAAGCTAATAAGCACAAAAATTAACCAAATGCTCAGGACAAGATTAATACACTACTAGAAGCTTAAAACAACTTAAAAATACAAATGAGCACAAGTAATAAACAAGAATAGCACAAGGGCAGTTGGCTTGTTTATGGTTTTAAGAACTAGGATTTTTCAAAGTAAGCTATAAGCTAGAAAATAAGCTAAGGGCTGAAAGTAAAAGCTACTAGGGTCTGAGTTACTTGTAAATGAGCTATAGGAATCAAGAAAAGCTATGGGAATAAGCTGGAGAGCTCAAAATAAGCTAAAAAGTATGCTGATTTTCTGTGGTGCAGGGCAAAAACAGCCCACTTTGAGCTGTTGAAAAGCATTGATAAAAAAAATCCTAAAAATAAACTAAAAATATGGCGAAGTACAAAAGCTAGGGAACTATATGCGTGCCAAATTTTAGCTTCTAACTCCTTAAGATGAAGAAATGAAAAATAAACAAAAACTGACTGAAAATGCAAAAATACGAAAAAATGACAAAAAGTGCAGAAAAAGTGCAGACCTTGTGCAAACCAAATGAAACTTACTTAGGCTGTTTTGACTACTTTAATATGACCTTAAGGACCTCAGAATTGAAAAGAACAAGGGCCAAATACGCTTGTGCTTATAATTGGCTTATTTGAGCTAAAAATGGACTGAAATTCCAAAAAGCCTAAGAAAACTAGTCTAACTATCTAATTGGCTAATAAGGACTTAAAATCTGCTTCTATGGACCATATTAAGTTGGATTAAATCTGAGCTAGGTGCAAATGTACAGTAATTCCTGGTTTAAACCACTTTGACCCATAAGAGCCAAACAGCCCTTTATAGGGACTGTTTTGCTCTTTTAAGCTAAAACAGTTGATTTAAGCTAGGATTTTAAATGAACTAAGTCTGCTTATCTTAATTAAGTATTAATTAGTGATTAAAAACTGAAAATAAGCTGTTAATAAGCAGTAGCTATGTAAGGCTTATTTTTGGCTTAAAATGACATAATTGAACAAAATGAGAAAAATAACTATTTAATGCAGAAAAACTGATGAAATATAACTAGTAACTACTAATAAGCTACAAACTTATGAAATAAGCTGAAATTAAGCAGTGTAATAGTGAATTGGATTTTTAAGCTAGAGATTCAAAAAAAACTTACAACTGAGAATGAAGATGAAACAAAGAACTAGGACCAGAACCTAACTTGGTTTGTCACTTACCAAGCTAGAAACCAATCTCAGCTTTTCAGAACAGCTTATACACCCAGAACAGCTTTTTGGAGCTTATTGACTTTTTGTTGACTTTTCTTCAAATTTGGAATTAGAACTCAGGAACCTTGTAATACTTCTTCAATTACTTCAATAAGCTCATAAAAGCTTATTTCAACAACTAATACAGATTATAACATCAAAATGATCAAGAACACTTTTGGCGGGAAAATTGGTTATGACTGGAAACATGGATTAACTTTAATTTAACAATTCAAAAACAGCTTACATAACTTAATTGATTCAAGGATTACAAAACCCAGTAGAAAATTACATGAAAACTATAACTATGACATTAATTAAACTAAATTACACTACTCTAAAAATCTACTACTCTCCTCTCTGCTTCTTAGAGCTCTCTTATACTTCAAATATCTTCCTAGGGACCCTCTGAGTGAATCCCAGCTCTTCATTCTCCTCAATTAATCCCATACGTCCATTTGCTACTTTTGGCGCCAAGTTGATTAGAGCAGGTTTAATCAATTAATGATTCTTGGGAGATTGTGGAGGTGGAGGGGAGTGGGTAGCCAGCTGGGGTGTGTTGGGAAGGAGGAAAGTTGAGGTGATATAGGCGGTGGAGAGGGCCTGGTATTGCAGAGGGTGGTATGGCAGTAAATGGTATGAAGAAGACAAGTCAAACTTGTCGTTTGACCCTGATATTTAGTTAAGGGAAGTGGGTCGGGTTTGGGTGGTTATTGGGCTGGGTTAGGCTTGTTGCTGGGTTTAGTTATTTTAGGATAGGATTTGGATTTAAGGTTTAGTTTTAGGGACCATTCGTGTAATTTTTGGATTTTTGAGGGCTGAAATGATAATATCCCAAAAGTTATCAAAAGGGTCTATTTTGCCAATTGTGAATAGTACAAGGGTTATATTTGATAAATTCCAATTTTTAAATACCCGAGGACTAGTTTTGCCAATTTTGAAACTTGAGGGGTAAAAGTTGCCATTTTTAGAAAACTTTCATCCAGGGACTAAAAGTGAACATGTTTGATATCCCAAGGACCATAAATGTTATTTTTCCATTTTATACAACCAGGGGTATTTTCTGTCAACTTTGAAAGTTCAGGGACTGATTTTGCCAATTTATGAAACTTTGCTCGTTTTTCATCTGTTTTCACTCATTTTGCACCTGAATCATATAAAAACACATTTTATGATATTTTCTGTATTATTTGACTTTTCAAAGTGTTTTTGGCTGTTTTTGTGGGTTTAAATAATGTAAAATATATGTGTATTTAGACACATATCAATAGTCTACCTTATTTGTAAGCATAATCAATAAGAATAAGCAAACCCAAACATCCTTTAAACTGAGTTAAAAATCGAAATAAAATGTAACAAACACAAATGATCCAAAAACAAAGGACCAAAAAAAAAAAAAAAAAACATTTAATGTGTGTTCTCGGCATTCATGTGACATTCAAAACAGTTTTCTTGTACATACCATTGAAAAGTCTTTCGATGTTTTTTTGCAGCAATGCATAGGCTCAGATATAAAAAATTCATCACCATTATAAAACTTCCACCATGGCTGCAACCACATCTCTTGTGTGGCTGCCACATCTCTGGTGTGGTTGCCACGCCAAAATACGGAGTTAAGTAAAACGTGACGATCATCATTGCCTTAGTGGTCATATTAAAAAAATCCACATCAGTCTGTGGGAAAACAGTTGCGGTTACATACTGGATATCACCCATCTGTTTGCCAAAGCTTCAGGAAAGTCCCAGTTATAAAAGGTCGCATATTATTCGATCCTTACAACAGCGACAAATAGGGCTCATGTATGCGGACAAAAGAGTATCCGACCTGCCATGGCTGCAAACACGATGTCGTGATGCCCCGCCAAGATACAGGTCGCTTCTACCCACCATAAGCAGCCATAAGCTCAACAAACCAACCTCATAAGCCCAAAATGAGCTGAGATAATAAGCCAATCTAATCACCATAACCCCATAAGCTCAAAAAAGCAGGCATAAGCTAATACCAACCCTCAATATGTTGTAACCCGCCCATATAATAAAAAAACTGTCATTGGTTTTCAGTTGACGATATGAGGCTCAGATTGATTAGCAATCTCAAAAAGCGGATACATCCGGCATGGCTGCAAACCTGATAGTTTGCCCAGCCAAGACACGGAGATTCACGGCTTTAATGAAACTCTTTCAAATTCATCATTGCCTCTTATAACCAATATCACCAACAGTTTCGTCTAACAGTAAACTTAAACAACCTTAATTTCCAAATTCAGTATATTTAGAGGATATACCCGCCAATGCCTGCAAGCGTAGCAAGCTTGCCCAACCATAAGAAGTGTGAACGGCATTGCAGATAAACCTCAAACAGTTAAAGGATAGGAATAAAAATAGGTACGACCTCGACGGCTGCAAATCCAATAATTTGCCATGCCAATGTGTGTACCGGCACAACGCATATTAAGCTAATAACAGCCATTTGCAAGTGCGTAACCGGATAAAAGGGTATGCGAACATCTCCTGGCTGCAAACACGAATCTGGTCGTGATGCGCCGCCAAGATACAGCACGCTTTCACCCACCATGTTCCAGCAGCAAAAAAGGCATAAAATCCTACCAAAAAAATAAACCTTATCAGCTCCAAAAAATAAATAACCTCATAAGCAGGGAGAATAAGTTAATCCAACCATCTACAAATCATGTGTTGGTCCCAAATTTGAATGGGTTTTTCTAGCCTGTTAAGGGTGATAGCCAATCTGGATAAATCCAAACTAACTATAAGAGAAAGAGTGACTATGAACAATATAAGTTATGCGGAAACTAACTTGTATCGCTAAGAAGAACAATGAATATAAAGAACTTTTGATTACTATAAATCTTCTTAGGTTACAGATCTCTAACTATTGATACTAAACACACGCTATGGTTGACACACTTTGGTCTATTGCCGTGAGGTTCCTTTTATACACCAAGGAAACCCTAACAGCTTTACAAAACGTGTAAAGAGATTATACATATCTCTTCATAATATAACTCATGCATATCTCTGCATATCTATTCTAATAATAACTTATGCATATCACATAAGCTGTACTATCTAAATACGCAAGCAGTACTATTTTAACACTAGCAGTACTATCTTAACGCTAGCAGTACTAACTATGTAACTAACAGTAGAAACCATAACCAGCAGTAGAAACTCAGAAACACATAATTCCCAACAATCCTCCCCTAAACATGATGTTGACTTGTTAATCTTCATGTTTCTTCAGATCATGTGTTTTCTTTATGTTACACCCCGTGCCCGCTTAGACCAAAAAATTTAAACTTTACACGCGGAAACGCTTGACCTTACCTGACATTTCGTTACTCTTTTGACCATTTATAAAAATCCACATTCATAACCAAGATGAACATTCAGACTCATAACCAAGATGACCACTTCATAACCAAGATGACCATTTCATAACCAAGATGACCATTTAGAACCAAGATGACCATTTCATAACCAAGATGACCATTCAGAACCAAGATGACCATTCAGAACCAAGATGACCATTCACGTGCACAAACTCAGAACCAAGATGACCATTTCACGTGCACAAACTCAGAACCAAGATGACCATTTCATGTGCACAAACTCAGAATCAAGATGACCATTTCAGCACCCAGATGCACAATCTCAGGTTTTGCACCCAAAACCCGTTTTGACCCATTTACACTACAAATCACTTATAACACTTTCTTTTCCCACCAAACTTGACCATTATCATTACTTTAACATATCAAACGTGTTTCATAGACACTTGACCCGTTTACAACCCAAAATGGGTACATTAACACTTTTACCAAACACTCCTTTAACTTTCACTATAAACACTTCAAACACACTTTGACACACCGTTAGACTACCAAATCGTTATGACACCATTTACATACATTTTAATGTTTGACTCCACTTTACAAACACTTTACTGACTCATGGGGGTACCATCCTGAATGAGCTCGGTATTCTACCTAGCTCCTACACATATCAAACCTTCTATCTTCCACATTAGAAAACCTTTATCCTTAGCTCAAGCTTACCATTCCATCACACATAAACCTACAAAACATTAAACACTTAAACCGTAAGCACGAATGCTTAGTAAGTAAAACAGGTATAACATAACATTATACTTCATTCACACATTACGCATCTTAACTATTAATCCATTACCACATTAAACATAAACACATACCTTAACCACTTAAGCCTTAACCTTTCTTTCCTTAATCCATCCTTATCTAACACATCAACTATTCTTACACTTACTTGCACATAAAATCATCATACAAATCATTCATAAGCCTTGACATATAATAACACATAAACACATAATGTATGGAAATCACCATAACATCATTTTATAGCCGGTTTACTTACCTTAGCTCCAAGCTAAGTGTATCAATAACATCATCATCATCTTCTTCATCCTTTATCATCACCATCATCATCATCATTCTTACTTCCTAATCATAACCATAACATTGATGTTCATTAACACAACATATCATAATCAAGGGTTATAAAACCCATCTAAACTTACCCAACATTATCTCTATATCATCATATGATCATATCAAGATCATATGATAAAAACCCACTTAACCCATTAACCTTTTACCTCAGTAATCATTATAAACTCAAGATTAGAGTTACTTACTTGTGGGGATCATAACTAAGAAGGACTATGGACAATAAATCTTCATCATCTTCTTCTTCTTAAGCCATCACTAGTCTTTTTCCCTCTCTTTTTCTCCTTACTAAAGCCGGACCACATCCTTATCTAATAATGAGGGAATTCTCTAGAATTCCCTGGATAAGGTTAGTTAGCTGGAAAGTTTGACCCTTTGGCACATTAAGCCCCTCAAGTCTCATTCCTTCTATTTTGGCCACATCACAACTTATAACACATTTACAACTTAACAACTTTAGCCCCTTAGGTCTATTCCTTCCTATTTGTACCACATAATACTTTCTATTACCACATTACACATTCTTTGACTATCGGGTTTGACCACTACGCAACACTCATTGACTAGCCAATCACGTAAGGTCTTTGGTCCACTTTTATCTAGGGTGGGGTACAAGTACCCAGGGAACGGGTTTAACAATTCTACCACCCTTATTTAGATTTCGTCCCCGAAATCTCTCGTCTAAACTATCCAAAACATTGTCCCATCTTACTCCCGTTCTTAGCACTTTCCATTCTTCATCCGCTTTTAGTTGCAACGATCTAAGTGATTTTGCAATTCAAGGTCCAGTATTTGCACTTCATACCCTTAACTCATTCCATTTCTAGCTTAACTTCTATATTCTTTCATGTCTTTTTAGTTATTATGTCATTTAAGACAAAATCATTGCCACTAATATATGCCATTCAACCATTTCTATGTCTATCGCATAACCTTTTAACTAGTTCCATTTAAACTTTCCCGTTAATGACGGTGTGTCACTTGAACGTTACACACCCTTTTAACTTTTTATAAGTCAATTATTCATTAACTTTCTACTTTTACCACAACCTTACCACTATCTCATTACTATTTTACCACACGTTACATTAGCCTTTACTTCTCTTCTCATCTTTTTATATAACCTTTAGCCCATATTAGCGTTTATTACATTCATTATTTCACCTTACCTTCAATTCACATAGCAAACAAGCACATCATTTAAAACTTTAATTATTTCAACTTACATTTTAACACCTAAGTTATACAATTTACTTGACATTTTCCACCTAGGGTCGTCATTCAACTCATTATCTATCCACCTATCTTAGTTCTTATGACTTCTAATCATCCTAGACTCCCTTTTCTACCCTTTCCCCTTACTCATGCCATGTCGGGAACACATAAGCCCACTCATTTATACTTCCTCATTTACATGGCAAGGCATCCCAATAGATGTAAATCAAGAAACATAAACTCATGGTTCGGTGATTTACAATTTATTTATTCAAATGAAAAGACGTCCCAATCCATTTAAATAAAGAAACCATAAACCATCCTACTTATACACTTCCGACATAACACTCGCATTACTATTACTTGCTTTAACTTTCATTCTTTCGTTTTCATTTTACATTTCATTCATCATTTAAACTTTTTCATTTTCTAGCTTGGATCCACTTTACTTTAACCTTTTCCCCGAAGGGACTATTACACATGCCAAGGATGTAGGTAATCTTTGCCGGTGAAGGCAATACGTTTTATCCCGAAGGATCTTTAACACATCCCGAAGGATTTCTTTAACATTCATTGACTTGGTCATCCCGAAGGATACCGCCTTTAACATTCACCCCGGAGGGTCATTAACATTCATCCCGAAGGATCTTTAATATTCATCCTTTATCACTTTCACATTATAACATTGGATCCAAGCTATTAACATTTTAACATACATACATTATCTCATCCATTTTATTTAGTGAACGCAAGCTCATAGAGCATATGAACCTGCTTATTATAATTACACATTTCTATGTGTTTATCATCTTACATTCTAAATCCGCATAATCATTTTCGCCTTCTTACTTTACCCTTTAGTCTACCCGACTCTTTCCACTTTTAAACCTTGCATAGGTTAACTTACATTTATTCATTAGCACCATTCATTCTTCTTGCACGTTTTAGTTACTTTCACATTTTCTACGTCTTTACACTTTTCACTCTAGCTTACATTCTTTAACCCGCGTTAATCATTTCCACCTTTTTTTTTACATTACACGTTAGTCTACTCAAATCTTTTACATATAGACTTTACACATATCGTCAATTGTAACACATGCATTCATTATTAATAATTACCGCTAATGTCCTTAGCCGTAATATAATGATTTCAGGGCAACACCTTTACATCATACATACTCATCTTATTCTCTCTTACATTCTTAACTCATCGCATTCTTATCCTCATACCTTACTTACCCTTAACTCGTCTCCTTACTACATTAACGTCAAGCATTAGACATATATATGTATAACGAGACCATATGTTGGCCGTTAATATCTTACGGATCATAATCATTACATGCCGTTATTACTTAGCCTCATTCTTTACCCTCTATACCATTTAACACTACATCATTAGTACATTAGTTTAATCTTATCTTTTCACGTTATAATTTAGCACATTTACAATGTCAATACTTTAGACGTCAACATTTAAACTTACTCTTTAACCCATCTCTAATACCAATTACCATTCCTATTCACATTCCATTACAGTTACTCTATCATACCTTTATATAATCACCGACACCAATCAAGGTGCACGGTTAACTAATCATTTAAACGCTCAAGTCCTGCATAGACTTATATCACATACACATTAGCACATAAAACACATTCATCACTTATCAACTTTGGTCCACATAACATATCACTTATTCCTTCTTTTAACTTAAACGTTTACCTTACGCATTTCTTACACCTACGTCCAACATTTCTATGAGTGGTTTAAGTCTAGGCAACCTAAAGGAAACCTAATTCACTTAAACCGAAGCTCTGATACCAAGTTGTTACACCCCGTGCCCGCTTAGACCAAAAATTTTAAACTTTACACGCGGAAACGCTTGACTTTACCTGACATTTCGTTACTCTTTTGACCATTTATAAAAATCCACATTCATAACCAAGATGAACATTCAGACTCATAACCAAGATGACCACTTCATAACCAAGATGACCATTTCATAACCAAGATGACCATTTAGAACCAAGATGACCATTTCAGAACCAAGATGACCATTCAGAACCAAGATGACCATTCACGTGCACAAACTCAGAACCAAGATGACCATTTCACGTGCACAAACTCAGAACCAAGATGACCATTTCACGTGCACAAACTCAGAACCAAGATGACCATTTCACGTGCACAAACTCAGAACCAAGATGACCATTTCACGTGCACAAACTCAGAACCAAGATGACCATTTGAGCACCCAGATGCATAATCTCAGGTTTTGCACCCAAAACCCGTTTTGACCCATTTACACTACAAATCACTTATAACATTTTCTTTTCCCACCAAACTTGACCATTATCATTACTTTAACATATCAAACGTGTTTCATAGACACTTGACCCGTTTACAACCCAAAATGGGTACATTTACACTTTTATCAAACACTCCTTTAACTTTCACTATAAACACTTCAAACACACTTTGACACACCGTTAGACTACCAAATCGTTATGACACCATTTACATACATTTTAACGTTTGACTCCACTTTACAAACACTTTACTGACTCACGGGGGTACCATCCTGAATGAGTTCGGTATTCTACCTAGCTCCTACACATATCAAACCTTCTATCTTCCACATTAGAAAACCTTTATCCTTAGCTCAAGCTTACCATTCCATCACACATAAACCTACAAAACATTAAACACTTAAACCGTAAGCACGAATGCTTAGTAAGTAAAACGGGTATAACATAACATTATACTTCATTCACACATTACGCATCTTAACTATTAATCCATTACCACATTAAACATAAACACATACCTTAACCACATAAGCCTTAACCTTTCTTTCCTTAATCCATCCTTATCTAACACATCAACTATTCTTACACTTACTTGCACATAACATCATCATACAAATCACTCATAAGCCTTGACATATAATAACACATAAACACATAATGTATGGAAATCACCATAACATCATTTTATAGCCGGTTTACTTACCTTAGCTCCAAGCTAAGTCTATCAATAACATCATCATCTTCATCCTTTATCATCACCATCATCATCATCATTCTTACTTCCTAATCATAACCATAACATCGATGTTCATTAACACAACATATCATAATCAAGGGTTATAAAACCCATCTAAACTTACCCAACATTATCTCTATATCATCATATGATCATATCAAGATCATATGATGAAAACCCACTTAACCCATTAACCTTTTACCTCAATAATCATTATAAACTCAAGATTAGAGTTACTTACTTGTGGGGATCATAACTAGGAAGGACTATGGACAATAAATCTTCATCATCTTCTTCTTCTTAAGCCATCACTAGTTTTTTTCCCTCTCTTTTTCTCCTCACTAAAGCCGGACCACATCCTTATCTAATAATGAGGGAGTTCTCTAGAATTCCCTGGGTAAGGTTAGTTAGGTGGCAAGTTTTACCCTTTGGCACAGTAAGCCCCTCAAGTCTCATTCCTTCTATTTTGGCCACATCACAACTTATAACACATTTACAACTTAACAACTTTAGCCCCTTAGGTCTATTCCTTCCTATTTGTACCACATGATACTTTCTATTACCACATTACACATTCTTTGACTATCGGGTTTGACCACTACGCAACACTCATTGACTAGCCAATCACGTAAGGTCTTTGGTCAACTTTCATCTAGGGTGGGGTACAAGTACCCGGGGAACGGGTCTAACACTTTAAGCTTCTCTTAATCTCTTGACTTCTTTTGATTTCTTTTGGACTCTTTTGATTTCTTTTGGAGGATGTGTCCAAACACTTTATTCTTCAAATATCTTCTTGATGATTTTGAACTCTTTTGTCATTAACCATTCTTTGACAGTTCCACATTACTCCAGCTATCCAGTTAATCTTCATGTACAACAACATAGTAACAACCTGTCAATACCAACTAAGTTGGCTTTGTAGCTTTTTAGCAAACTACCAGCCATAAACGGATTTGGTTTTTCTTTACCAGTAGCCGTTTGCTCTGGAATAGCCAATACTTTATTATAGTAACATGGTGCATTGATTACCATATAGTTTTGGGTAAACTATCAACCATCAACGGATTTGAGATGTCTTTAACAAGAGCCGTTTGCTTTGGACTAGCCAACTCTTCACAGTGAAGCATGGTGAGTTGAGAACCATATGATTTTTGGCAAACTATCAGCCATTAACGGATTTGAGAAGTCTTTACCAGAAACCGTTTGCTCTAGACTAGTCAGTTCTTGATGTTGTTAGACATGGTGAACTGATGACCATTTGTTGTGTTGTAGAAGTACCAACACTCAAAGATCTTTCTCATTTCATGACAGCTTCCAGATTTCCAAAACATGTCACAACTCTTCACTCTTCTTCTTAAAAGCAGTAGAAACATCATTTTCCTTAGCAGTAGTAACTTATGATGCAGCAGTACAAACTTTTATACCTGGAAGTAGAAAGATTTTCAATAAGCTTCTGCCTTTTTCTGTGTAATCCATTGCTTTACTAAGAACAGCATCAAAATCATCTCAACTTTTTCAACTTTTTCCTCCGCTGTTTGGATACATTCTCCATCTGTCATAAATTTTCCCAATAGCATCTTAAAGGTAACAACCTGCCTATTTACCTCCCCTAAACCAATGCATCTATAGATTTAGCATTCCAATGTTAACAACCAAGTAATTGAACCTGCTAACATCAAAAGCTTTGGTTAAAAGATCAGCGACATTGTCATCAGTGTGAATCTTAAGAACCTGAATCAGCTTCTTCTCATAAGCATCTCTAATGAAGTGGTGCCTAATTTCAATGTGCTTTGTTTTGGAGTGTGATCGTATATAGTATCCCCGGAACCAGCATACGGGGCCGGGCATGCTCATAGCTCGTACCGCGGCAGAGTCAATATACATTATAGATTCCAGTCTTGCCAAGCCAAGACGAGAACATAGCCCGGTCTCTCCAGACCGGGATAGATCACATACTCAGCCGCGGCCATGCCACCGAAAGCCAGATCTTGTGGGATTGTGTCTCCCACTTGATCTGACATTTACCAACTAAGGTATGATGCAAGTTGACTTCCGCTCTGACACCTACCTACTCGGTAAGGTATGTGTCAGCTTGCTCGTTCCCGAGGCAGCTACAGTAAGTATATGGGTAGTATAAATACCCCCATCTCATTTATTACTCAATCTAACTGCATTTACTTTCACCTAGTCCGCACTTACCCTATATCTCTCAAATAAATACTTACTCTCACACCGGAGGCCAACCGCGGAAGCCCCCTTCCGCGGTAAGACTAACGGTGTTGCTTTTCTTAGCAGCTCACGAAGTACTTAGCACAAGATCCACACCCGCCAAGAGCTAGTCTAACCTAGGTCTGGTGGTGCGTCCAAGATTTGTACTAACAAGTTGGCGCCATCCGTGGGACCAGTTACACAACTGCGTTTCTAAAAAAAATTTACCATGAGCAATCAAGCAAACAACCCTTCCCCGTCCCAAGAACCTTCCACAGTACGGAACACTCACGAGAAGGGGAAGGGGAAAGAAGGAGAGCATCACTCAGACTCCCTTCCAGACGAGGCAATAAGGGCGTTCTGCGACAAGCATTACCACCAACTATTGCCCTTAATGACTGAAAAGGTCCATGCGGAGAAGATGGGACAATTAAAAACCCGTCTAGACTTCGAGGAAGAATCACAGGAAAATTCATACTCCCGAGAGCCATCTCGATATGTTGATTCAAGAGACAGACGAAAGCGGAAGACAAGCCCCGGTGCGAGGCCTGATCATTCCGAAAGTTCATACTCCAGGAGTGTTTTCTCAAGACTCAGTAAAGAACCTAAGAACAATGATGAAGGGGCCAGACCCAGGCATCCGCGGTCAGCCGTCTTCACTCGTTTAGGTGAAAGGACAGAAGGTGTTAAATCACGCTTGGGGGAAAGAAGGCCGGATGTATTTTCCCGCCTCAAGTCCAAAAGCCGCGCTCGAAAGGAGCGTAGAGGTGAAACCAGACGCTACAGACGAGACGGGCGACCTTTTGTGGAAGGAAGTCCGGATAGCCCAAGAAGGACCCCAAGTCCAACTCACAGCCGTACTTCCTGATCAAGGGAAAAAGGTGTGGGATCTGGGTCCGATGGCTCCAGTTCCAGAAGACGAAGGGACCAAACACCGGAGGAGATTGGAGACAATGATGGAGGATACTGGGAAGCCAGATCCGGAAAGAACAAGGGGGAGATGGACGATCTTTATCGCCCATACGACGTTGATGACAAAGGCCCTTTCACGAAAAGGATCAGAAATTTTGAGTTCCCTAAAAGGACTCGGATGCCTTCCAACGTCAAGACCTATGACGGAACAGGGGATCCGGAGGACCACTTAAAATGTTTCTGCACCGCGGCCAAAGTTGAACGATGGGCCATGCCCACCTGGTGCCACCTGTTTAATTCCACCCTATTGGGTCATGCACGGATGTGGTTCGACGAACTACCGGCAGAAAGCATAGATAGCTTTGAGGACCTCCGCAAAAGTTTCTTATCCTACTTCCTCCAGCAGAAAAAATACACCAAAGATCCGGTGGAACTCCATCTTATCAAGCAAAGGGAAGGGGAAACCACGGCGGCATTTGTCGACCGCTTTAAGGCGGAAAGTATGTACATAAAAGGCGCCCCTGAATGCATGAAGGTTTCAGGTTTTGTGCATGGGATCAACAACCCAGAGCTGATCAGGAGGCTCAATGACAAAATCCCGAAGACGGTGGATGAAATGTGGAAGGTCACCACAGCCTTCCTCCTTGGTGAAACAGCCGCGGCTAATTCGTCAAGGAAAAAACCAGACCGCTCTTCGTGGAAGTCTCATGATGGGGGACCCCGAGCACCCAACAACCAGGCTTTCGAAAGAAAAACGGAATTCAAAAGGCATTCAAGGGCGGACAGGAGAAAGAACGACCGGTTCACACCCCTTACAAAAACACCAAAGGAGATCTTGGCAATGGACGCGGTGAAATTCACAGCGCCACCACCCATGGCAAGCCCGGTAGAGACGAGGAACAAAGACAAGTACTGCGAATTCCACCGAGAAAAAGGACACCATACGGACGAGTGCTTTCAGTTGCGAAAACAGATTGAGGAGGCGGTCAGGTCCGGCCAGTTAACACACTTGGTAAAGGAAATCAATAATGGAACTCAAAAGGACGGAACAGCCAAAGGCGGTAAAAAAGAAACCACGACCAAAGAGAAAGGTCCTACCATATTCATGATACAAACCTGGCAACGAAGTGTGAAACAAAAGGTATCCTCTAATGCTGAACCAAATTTAGAAATATCCTTCCCCCCAATAAAGGAAGATGACTGGGATGACCACCCATTGGTAGTAAAGGCCGGAGTGGGCGGACACCACATACACCGGATGTACGTGGACAACGGAAGCGCCTCGGAAGTCCTTTACGAGCATTGTTTCAACCGACTGAGCCCGGAGATCAAGAAAAGAATAATTCCAGCCACCGCTCCTCTTTTGGTTTCAGCGGCGAATTATCATGGCCTTTGGGGCAGATTCTACTAGAGGTTACCTTAGGTGACGAAGAAAACTCAGCTAGTGCTTGGATGAACTTCATGGTGGTTAGGTCACCTTCTCAGTACAATGGCATAATCGGCCGTCCGGGGATAAGACAGCTTAAAATTATCCCTTCCACGGCGCACGGTATGATTAAATTTCCCACCAAGGGTGGAGTAGTCACCTTACATAGTGACAAGTTCGTCCCAGTACAATGCCAAATGATCGCGGAACCCCAGCCGCAGCAAATTCCTGAGGAATCTTCGACAAAATATGGTGTTAAAGTGGCAATACACCCGGAATTTCTGGATCAGACGATCACCATAGGAGGAAGCATGACGGATCAAGGGAAGAAGAACCTGTGTGAGTTGTTGAAAAACAATCTGGATATTTTTGCCTGGAAACCATCGGACATGACAGGAGTGCCGCAGAACATACCAGAGCACAAACTAAACATCCGGGAGGGATATGCCCCGGTAAGGCAAAAGAAACGTGGTCAGGCCCCAGAACGAAACAAAGCAATTAACGAAGACGTTGCAAAGCTAGTAGAAGCCGGTATAATGAGAGAAGTCCACTACCACGACTGGTTGTCAAATCCGGTTCTGGTCAAAAAGAGTGATGGAAGCTGGAGAATGTGTGTAGATTTCAAGGATCTAAACAAAGCATGCCCGAAGGATTGTTATCCTCTCCTAGAGATCGATTGGAAGGTCGAATCCCTTTGTGGCTATACCATTAAGTGCTTCCTGGACGCATACAAAGGATACCACCAAATAAAAATGGCCGCGGATGATGAGGAAAAGACCGCGTTCCATACAAATCAAGGGATTTTATGTTATAAAAAGATGCCTTTTGGGTTAAAGAATGCAGGAGGCACATACCAGCGTCTAGTGGACAAAGCTTTTGAAAAGCAGATTGGGAGAAACTTAGAAGTATACATTGATGATTTGGTTATTAAGAGCCATTCGGAGGGGGAAATGTTGAGGGACATGGAAGAAACCTTCATGACTCTCCGAAAGATAAACATGAAGATGAACCCAAAGAAGTGCACCTTCGGAGCAGAAGAAGGAGTGTTTCTGGGGCATGTAATCAGTAAAAAAGGAATTAAGGCCTGCCCGGAAAAATCTGAGGTTGTTGCCCGGTTGCCCTCCCGCGGACCCTTAAAGAAGTGCAAAGCTGGCCAGCCTAAACCGTTTTTTATCTAAATCCGCGGAAAAATCCTTACCCTTCTTCAAAACATTGAAGAAGTGTATTAAAAAAAGTGACTTTCACTGGGTACCGGAAGCGGAACAGGCGTTCAAGGAAATGAAGGAACACATCGCCAATCTTCCTACCCTCACGGCCCCCAACCAAAAGAAGAACTAATCATGTACTTATCCGTGGCAAAAGAAGCAATCAGCGCAGTCCTACTAGCAGAAAGAGGACCGCGTCAAGAGGCTATCTACTTTGTCAGCCGCACATTGCAAAGTCCGGAGATAAATTATAGCCCGATGGAGAAGTTGGTCTTGTCATTAGTTCATGCAGCTAGGAGACTCAAGAGGTACTTCCAAGCACACCCAATAGTGGTCATCACAGACCAACCAATTAAGCAAATGCTGGCGAAAACAGAAAACACAGGCCGAATGGCTAAGTGGGCCATTGAACTAGGTGGACATGATATCAGTTTCAGACCACGGACAGCCATAAGGAGACAAGTGCTAGCAGACTTCATCGCAGAAATTCCAGGTGAGGAAGCTCTGGCAACAGAAACATCCGAGGAAAAATTGTCATTTGTTGAGCCATGGAACTTATACACCGATGGATCCTCTTGCCAGGAAGGATCTGGAGCAAGCTTAATCCTTACAGACCCTAAAGGTACAGAATTCACTTATGCTTTAAGATTTGAATTTGATGCATCCAACAATGAGGCAGAATACGAAGCATTACTAGCTGGGCTGAGGATAGCAGAACAGATGGGGATAAAGAACCTATCCGCAAACGTGGATTCTAGGTTGGTCGCGAATCAGATCAACGGTGCATACAAAGCCAAAGAAGAGAGCATGGCGCGGTATCTCGCAAAAGCCAAGGCCTTGATTGAGAACTTCCGCACATTCTCCATCAAACAAATTCCGCAGAGTCAGAATAAGCAGGCGGACGCACTAAGTAAAATAGCTTCCACCAGTTTCGCCCATCTAACAAAACAGGTTTTGGTAGAAGTCTTGAAAGAAAAGTCAATCGAGGAAAAAGAGGTTATGGCCGTGGTTGAAGAAGAATGGGATACTTGGATGACTCCGCTCCTGGAATACCTGAAAGATGGGATACTTCCCGCGAACCAGAAAAAGGCAAGAAAGCTAAAGATCAAAGTAAGACAATACTCCATCATCGATGGAGTCCTATTCCGAAAATCATTTCTGGAGCCGTGGTTACGATGTGTTGGACCAACACACGCAAACTATGTGATTAGGGAAATTCACGAGGGTTCGTGCAGCATGCACTCCGGACCCCGGGCTATCGTGGCAAAGTCAATAAGGTCTGAATACTATTGGCCGACTATGCACAGGGACGCGAGAGAAGTGATCAACAAGTGCCAAGACTGCCAAGTCCACCGGCCAGTTCCCAGGAATCCCCAGCACAACTTAACTCCTATTACTTCCCCCTGGCCATTTTATAAATGGGGCATAGACATCTGTGGCCCATTCCCAGAAGCCCCAGGAAGAATCAAGTATTTGATATTGGCAATTGATTACTTCACGAATTGGATCGAGGCCAAAGCTCTCGCAACCATCACCGGTAATCAGGTCAAGAAGTTTGTGTGGGATAATATTGTGTGCAGATTCGGCTTGCCAGGGGAGATTGTGGCGGATAACGCCAAGCAATTCAGGGATAATCCTTTCAAAGATTGGTGTGAAAAGCTCAATATCAGACAACGGTTTGCCTCGGTAAAGCATCCGCAGGCAAATGGGTTAGTCGAAAGAGCGAACCGGAGCTTGGGTGAAGGGATTAAAGCCAGAATCGACCAAGGAAGCCGGGATTGGCTAGAAGAACTACCACACGTACTTTGGGCCCACAGAACAATGATCAAATCCAGTAACGGAGACACGCCGTTCTCCCTAATCTATGGGACGGAGGCCGTGATCCCCGTAGAGATAGGAATGCCATATCTCAGGTGTGCTCTATTTGACCCCATAGTAAACGATGAAGCCATGTAACTGAACCTTGATCTCGTGGAAGAAAGAAGGGAGGTTTCGGCTATCGAAGAGGCAAAAAGCAAGTCCAGAATGGAAAAGTACTACAACGCCAAAGTCCGCGGTACAAGCTTTAAGCCGGGTGACTTTGTCTACCGCAACAATGATGCCAGCCTTGTTGAGAACACCGGAAAGCTGGGCCCCAAATGGGAGGGCCCATATGAAGTGGTGGAAGCATTGGAAAAGGGAGCATACAAGCTCCGGGACCAAAATGGCCAAGACCTACCCCGGACATGGAATATCCGGAATCTTAAAAAATGTTACTTATGATCAAATGTAAGCATTCCCCTCTTTTGTGGCTAACCGTGGTTTAACCTGGCAGCGGGAATTCATCTTAGTACTTATCATCTTTAATGTACATAGTTTCCTAATTAATGATATGTGGAGTCCGATCAACTCTACAAATTTTCTAAAAATTTACTTGTCATTTATTCTCTATTATTTCTATCATATGCATACATAAGCCGGAAAACGATTCCGCAGTCATCAAAATGCGTAAGAGGCATTGCAAGCCCGGCATGAGGACATTGCACCTCCAAATTATCTAAGGCATATAAGTGGTATTGCAAACCCATTGACCATACCAAGCTATCCCCGGAAATCCTAAGTACGGACACACAGAGATAGTAAACTAAGTCCGGACATATGAGTCCCGGCAAAAACAAATACATAACGTAAAACAACCAAGTGTTAATACACATCAAAATTGGTTAAGTCATATTCATAAGCCAAAGTTACAATATACACGGATGCATTCATCCGGATTACATCAACAAAAAGATAAAAGATTGAAAGCTTCACAATGTCGCGGCAGGGCAGATATAGTCAAAATATCCCCCAAACAACAGCCGCAGATAACTAATCCTCAGGATTTTGGGATTAGAGAACGGAAGTATCAAACATGTCATCATGTTTAACACCACCATCCCCGGATACGGTGGTCTCCAACCCAGAAGAAGCAACAATGTTCAAAGGCTCAGCAGAAGCAGGCTCAACATTGGGAGTAGGCCCAGACTCAGTAGAAGCAGGAAGAACAGCGGCAAGACCCTTGTTGCTATAATCAAACTTGTTAGCATTTATATTTTTAGAAAAAGTGATGGTCATTTGTAAGTGTTAAATAGTGTTTCGTGTGGTATAATGTCAAGAATGTAAAGGCTTGTGTTGGACTTTGTTTAGAAATGTTCAAGTAATATAACAAAATCCCAAGTCCAACACAAGCCCACTCCAAAGCCTTTTAGGGCAACAAAGGCTTTCTAGTTTCCTATAAATACCACACACTCTCTCATTTTCATGGGTGCCTCATTTTAGTATAGTATAGGTGAGAGAGAGTGTATGTGTGTTCTCTAAGTTTGTATTGTTATCTTTCTTTCCAAGTTATATAACATTCGACCATTAATCATTGTATACGATCCATACACCTTCTCTTCATCTATTCTTCACTTATACTTTGAGTGTCACATCGTACGAGTTAGAGTAGTTATTATTATTATTATTAGTTTTAGTTGTGTATTTAAGGTAGAATCTTAGGATTACAAGTGGTATCAATCGCCAAACATAGTTATAGGTTTTAGTTGCGTTGTTTTTACTCGTTATTTTGTCGAAAGTTTCTAGCTTTTTGATTTTTCGTACGTTAGAAGTATAAAGCTTAAAGCTTTTGTCATTTTTACGTGATTTAGAGTAAAAAGGTTGTAACTTTTTGTTGTTTAAGTGGGATTTATTACATAAGTTCATAGCTTTTTGTGTTGCTCGTACGTATAATAGAAAAAGTTGCCAGCTTTTTGGGATTAACGTGAGTTTAAGCGAAAAGTTGTGAGTTTTTGTGGTTTATACAAGAAAAAGAAGTTGTGATCGTGGGTTCAAGGTGCTCAAAAGGTTCAAAGTTCGATTCTCCATCTTTGCGAATTGATTTTATTGCGTTTCTTGTATAAGAAAAGTAATAAAATCTAGCTACTCGTTATCGTGAAAAGTTCCAAACCTTGTAAAGGTTTGTGACAGATTGGGGTTTATCGCAATCTAATTTGCGACAAAAGAGGCTTTGTTGAAATTGGAATTAAGCCATCTTATCGCAATTCAGAGAAGCTAATTTTATCGCAATTCACAAAGTCCAGTTTTATCGCAAATCAAAACCTTGGTTTTTATCACAATTGTGCTTCTGTGTTATCCGATATCCTTATCGCAAATCGTTCTCGGACAGCTTATCGCAAACTGATCTCGGACAGCAAGCAACTCTTGGATATTGACAGTGATAACGCTCAAATCTAACATGTTTTTAGTAGCGTTATTTGTACTTTTATAAGCGTTATTTGGTTATATTTATATTCTTTTGTTACTTAATTGTACCAAAGTGTGTTTGCAAAGTATATTTAACCAAAAACAGGAAAAAGGAAGAAAAAGATGCAAATATGAGGAAGAAGGAAATATTTATGAAAGTACAAAGATTCTAGTGTCAAAATCCACACCAAATGAGTATTTCAAAGGATAAAGGTCCAAGTATTCAAGTTGACAGAGTCCAAGGCAAAGAAAAGACCAAGTTTGGAAGAAGAACCAAGTGCCAAAAGTAGGAAACAAGCCTAGACGACAAAAGACCAAAAAGTCCCAAATAGTCATCGTCTATCCGATCGGTCGCCACCCGCAACCGATTCGGATGGAGGCCGTATCGAAGACCAACCGATCGGTTGGTCATAATACCGATCGGTTGGAGGTTCGCTGATTTACCAATCTTCATCATTAAGTTTTGCTACCATATACATCCGGTTCTAGGTCCTTCTAAGGAGGATTATAGTCTATTCTATTCTACTTGGAGGACAAGGGATGCATTAATGAACCAAGACCTTTGGGAGGAGTATTAATATGATCATTTGTGGAGAATTAAGTAATGCTTTTAATCAATAACCTTTGGAATCATCAACCACTCATAAAAATACTCTAAAATTCATCCTTAGAAGTCCAGAAAACTTTGGAGGTTCAAGAAGTCATCATTTGGAGGTCAAAACATTAAGGAGTCAACACCAATCTTTTGGGTATCATTATCTTATCATTTGTAATCTTATTTCAATCATTGTAAGACTTTCAATTATGGTTTCTAATATTCAAAGTTATGAGTTTATGTTTATGTTTGCTATGAGTGGCTAGAGCCTTTGTGCACTTGCTTAGATGAAGATTATTATCTAGTGATTTGCTTATGATTGTGATAACATGTTTTAATTCAATTTCAAGTTAATTCTAAGATCCAATTGTGGTTGAGTTTCATAATAACATTTGTTGGTCAAGTTTAACTCGTTAGTAATAGTAAAGGTCGAAAGATTTATTGTTATTAAACTAGTTATAATCATTTGTCTATGAATGATTGCTTTTCACCATTGATCTTGATTAAACAAAGAAACTTAATTATGATTGTAATGAGAATACTTTTGTCTTATCAAATTGGATTGATTGAAAACTATTTCATAGGTCGAAAGAGTTAATAGTTGCCAATCAATTTTGGCCTATTTGTCTATGAATCGGTTACCTTTTGCATTGACCATTTCCTAAGCGTATTTGATAAACAAGAGACTATTTTTGTGTTTAAGTTTGTACACCAAAACTTATGAACCCGGAGTTGATCTTGAATTGATTGGTTAAACTTAATGCTTGTTTTTATAAACTAAAATCTTGACGAAGGTTTAACTTTTAGAAACAATAGATTAGTTCACCAACTAATTTTCATAACCAACATGTCAACAAGAGTTATCACAATCATGCTTATCAACAGGAGTAGACTAATCTAAGCAAGTGTAGTTTTTAATCATTTGAATTATCATTTTTATAATCATTGCTTGTTTTTGTGAGATATTTCTATTAGTTTCTAGACTTACACATAGATTCACTACACAAATCCCCGTGAACGATCTCGTCTTACCATCACTATCTTGCTACAACGGACGAGTTCACTTGCTCGTATGTGTTGTTTCTGGATTCGGTAATTCGTGTTTATAAATTTAAAACTTGTACTCTAAACGGACACATCAAGTTTTTGGCGCCGCTGCCGGGGATTTTGATCGTGTTTCGTAAGTTTTAGAAATCCATTTCTTAAAAAGTTCGTTTTTAAAAAAAAGAAAAAAAATTTACCGAGCTGCCCATCCGATCGGTTTCACATCCATCCGATCGGTTTTTCAATTTTCAAGTTTACCGAGAGCTTCATCCGATCGGTATTTCATCCAACCGATCAGATCACCAATTTTCAAGTTTACCGAGACAACCAACCGATCGGTATTCGTTTCCAACCGATCGGTTACTCAGTTCTGACTTTTTCAATTTGTTTACTTTCTTTGTTCGTGTGTTTACACATTGCCTCAATTCTTTTGGGAGTTGTATGAACACTCGTTCCACTGGAGTAGAACCAATTTCACCACTTTCCGATCCCGAGAGTTTAATTCGATCACCAAGAAGAAGAAGAATACCTTTTGTTCCATTATCTAATCGTGTTCCAAGAATACCAAACCCACCATTTGAAAACCTTTTTGAAGCCGAAGTCGTTTATAACCCATTCACTGACCAACCTTTTCCCATGGCTGACGATCAACCCATGTGGGCCGCCAACCGAGCCGTAGCACCCACTCCTGGATCTGCTATTGTTCCGATTGACCTAGGAAACAATTTCACTGTGAAAGGACATCACCTTTCCATGATCAAAGACCGTCAATTCGATGGCCGTTCGAGGGCCGATCCTCATAAACACATTGCCGAATTCATTGAAATATGTGGCATGTTCCGATATGGCGATGCCAATGCTGACGCCATAAAACTCAAACTTTTTCCATCATCACTTGCTGGAGATGCAAAAGTGTGGTATAATGAATTAACCCCAGGAACTATTAATACTTGGGAGGAGATGAGACAAGCTTTTGTAAGCCGATTCTTTCCACCTGCCATGTTTGATAGACTCATGGGAGAAATTCGCGCATTCACACAAAATCCTAACGAATCACTTGTCGAAGCTTGGCTTCGTATGAAAGATTTGCTTCGTAGTTGTCATGGACATGTTCTAGGACGAGGGACTATCATCCAAATCTTTTACCATGGACTTGATGAAACATCTCAAGGAATTCTTGATGCTGGAGGAATTTTTCTCTACAAAACACCAAACCAAGCATATTAATTGCTTGAAGATCGAGTTCTTCTCAAACTCTATTGGTCAAAAGATGCCAAAATCAAACCATTACGAAAAACCGTAGCTTTTGCTGAATGTTCCGAAACCTCGAAACTCATGGAGAAAATGGAAGCCTTGACTTCCAAAATCGACTCGCAATACAAAGATCTTAAAGGAGAGATGAAAGAAATGCGAGATTGTTGTAACAACTGTGGAGGTAATTACACTTCATCTGAATGTGATGATCAACCAATGGAAGGACCCAATAAGGGAGAAGCTAATTATGTCCAAGGAGGATACCGTGGAGGCGGTTATCGTGGTAATTATTATGGAAGAAATTCTGCGAATTGGCAAGATCGCCAACAAAGGGATAATAACCGTGATTATCAATCTCGTACGGAAAATCAAACAACACCAACACCTGAGAAAAAACCAGAAGAAACTGATTTTGAAAAAATGATGAGAGAATTTGTGACTGCTCAAAAAGCTACTAACGAATTTGTCAAAACTCAATTTTTCAATCTCAAAACTAAAGTTGAGCAGGGACAGAAAAATTATCAAGCATCTATTCAAGATCTTGAAAACAAATTCGGTAGACTTTCTGATCAATTTGCTTCCCGACCATCAGGTTCGTTACCAAGTAATACCCAATCCAACCCAAAACCAACATCATCAGGATCAAACGATAAAACTTATCGTCCACCACAGACTAGAAATGAGCAATTAAATGCTGTATTCACAAGAAGTGGTCATTCTTATGATCCGCCATTGAACCCAAATGATACCACAATCATCAATGATGAGAGTGAGGATGAAGTAGAAGAAACAGAAAAAGAAAACAATTCAAAAACACCACCCAAACCCAACCCACCAGTTAAGGCTTATACACCAAAAATTTCATATCCTCAAAGCCTTAAGAAAGAAAAAATAGAGGAGCGTTATAAGAAGTTTGTTGAAATGATCAAAGAAGTTAGACTCAATGTACCACTTGTTGATGTTCTAGCTGGAATGCCCAATTATGGGAAATTTTTGAAAGAACTTCTTAATAACAAGAACAAGTTGGAACAAATTTCCGCTACTTTTCTCAATGAAGAATGTTCAGCTATTGTTCAAAACAAAATTCCACCAAAACTGGGAGATCCCGAAAGTTTTCTGATTCCATGCACGTTAGGAAACAACATTACATGTGATGCTTTAGCCGATTTAGGTGCAAGTATCAATTTAATGCCTTATTCGTTGTATTCTAAACTTTCCGGTAATACTTTGAAACCTACAAAGATGAGTATTTGATTAGCAAACCATTCTTACCAATATCCTGTTGGTATTGCTGAGAATATGCTTGTCCAAGTTGGTAAATTCATTTTTCCTGTGGATTTTGTGATTTTAGAGATGAAGGAAGATAGCAAAGTACCTCTTATCTTAGGAAGACCTTTCCTAAACACAGTTGATGCTATAATCAAAGTGAAAGGAAAAGAACTCAATATTGGAGTTGGAGAAGATAGAATCACGTTTCTAATCGCTAAAGCGATGCAATATCCATATTCCAGTGATGACACTTGTTTTAACATTGATGTAATCGATGAAGTCACTGAGGAAGAATTGGATGCATTACTTGACAATTCTGATCCATTCTTGACTACTTCCGAAAAGATAAGTGAAACAGATTTTGATAAAGAATTTGCTGAATTTATGGAAGTTAAGTTTGAAGAAGAAGAAGAATTAGAAGAAGGAGAAATCATCGAAGAGAATTTTGAGGAAATTCCTTTTAATGATCAAATGAGAATCAAAACATCTATTGAAGAACCACCAACTGATCTTGAGCTTAAACCACTGCCTGATAACCTTGAATATGCTTACTTGGAGGATAATTCACTTCTTCCAGTAGTCATATCTTCGTTGCTCAAGGAGAAAGAGAAAGAATGTCTTATTTCTGTTCTTAAGAAGCATAAAAGAGCTTTTGCGTAGAAAACATCTGATATCCCAGGAATTAGTCCTGATTTTTGTAAGCACAAAATCAATTTTGAAGACGATGTTAAACCTGTTGTAGAAAGACAACGTCGACTCAATCCCAACATGAAAGAAGTTGTAAAGAAAGAAATCATTAAACTTCTTGATGCTGGTATTATTTACCCCATCGAGGATAGTCCTTGGGTGAGTCCAGTTCACTGTGTTCCGAAGAAAGGAGGAATGACTGTTGTGACCAACGAATGGAATGAATTAGTTCCTACTAGAACAGTCACTAGATGGAGAGTATGTATTGATTACAGAAAATTAAACAAAGCCACCAGAAAAGATCATTTTCCTTTACCATTCATGGATCAAATGCTTGAAAGATTAGCAGGGAATGAATACTTTTGTTTCCTTGATGGTTTTTCAGTATATTTCCAAATTCCTATTGATCATGCCAATCAAGAAAAGACTACATTCACATGTCCTTTTGGAACTTACGCTAACAGGCGTATGCCTTTTGGATTATGTAATGCGCCTGCAACTTTTCAAAGGTGTATGATTGCAATATTCCAAGACATGCTTGAAACATCTATGGAAGTTTTCATGGATGATTTTTCAGTTTTTGGAAACTCATTTGAAGTTTGTCTTTCGAATATCGATAAAATGCTCGAAAGATGTGAAGCAGCACATCTTGTTCTCAATTGGGAAAAATGCCATTTTATGGTGACTGAAGGAATTGTGCTTGGGCACAAAATTTCCAGTTCAGGAATGGAGGTTGACAAAGCGAAAATCGATGTTATTACAAAATTACCACCTCCAACAAACGTTAAAGCCGTTAGAAGTTTTTTAGGACATGCCGGTTTTTACCGTCGGTTTATTAAAGATTTTTCAAAAATATCTCGTCCTATGACAAAGCTTCTTGAAAAAGATTCTGTTTTTGACTTCAATGCAGATTGCATGAAGGCATTCGAAACTTTAAAAAACCAACTGACTAGTGCACCCATTATGGTTTCACCTGATTGGTCACTACCGTTTGAGCTTATGTGCGATGCAAGCGACTTTGCTGTTGGAGCTGTATTAGGACAACGTGAAGGAAAACATTTCCGTCCTATATACTATGCTAGCAAAACTCTTAACAATGCTCAACAAAATTACACGGTTACGGAGAAAGAATTGTTAGCCGTTGTTTTTGCTTTCGACAAATTCAGATCTTATCTTGTGCTTTCAAAGACGATTATGTTTACTGATCACTCAGCGCTGAAATATCTTTTTACAAAGCAAGATGCTAAACCGCGTCTTATCCGATGGATTTTGTTACTCCAAGAATTTGACATAGAAATCAAAGATAAGAAAGGAGCAGAAAATTTAGCTGCTGATCATTTGTCTTGTCTTGAAAATCTGAATTTGGAAGAGTTAAAGGAGGATGAAATCGACGATTATTTTCCTGAAGAAACTCTCATGGTTGCTGACACAAATGATGAAAATGAAATTCCATGGTTTGCAGATTTTGCAAATTATCTCGTTGGAGGAATTTTAAAGAAAGGTTTAAGTCATCACCAACGAAGCAAATTCTTTTCAGAATTAAAACACTATTATTGGGAAGAACCCTATCTTTTCAAGATGTGTCCCGATGGGATGATCAGAAGATGTGTTTATGGTTCTGAGACAAGAAGAATTCTTGATGAATGCCATCATGGCCCGACTGGGGGACACTATGGTCCTTCCACCACTGCTAAAAAAGTTTTTGATGTTGGATTTTATTGGCCGACAATTTTTAAAGAAGCTCATACTCTTGTTAAAAATTGTGATGCTTGCCAAAGATCTGGTAGTCTTTCTCGAAGAGATGAAATGCCTCAAAAGAGCATTCAAGTTTGCGAAATATTTGATGTCTGGGGAATAGATTTTATGGGTCCATTTCCTAAATCGCACAAATACGAATACATTCTCGTTGATATAGATTACGTTTCCAAATGGGCTGAAGCTGAAGCTCTATCCACAAATGACGCACGAGTTGTTGTTAATTTTCTCAAAAAGCTTTTTGCTCGTTATGGAATTCCTAAAGCTTTAATAAGTGATCGAGGAACCCATTTATGTAATAAACAAATGGAGAAAATTATGAAACGATATGGAGTTCATCATCGTTTTGCCACAGCTTATCATCCACAGACCAGTGGTCAAGTTGAAAATACCAACAGAGCCTTAAAAAGAATTCTAGAGAAAACGGTCAAGGATAATCCTGTCGTTTGGTCGAGAAAACTAGACGATGCTCTGTGGGCGTTTCGCACAGCTTACAAAACTCCAATTGGTACAACACCATACAGACTTTTGTATGGAAAGACTTGCCATTTGCCGTTGGAAATTGAACATCGCGCATACTGGGCACTCAGAAATTGCAATCCTGATAGCTGGAGAAAAGAGATTTTTGCAATTGCATGAACTCGATGAATTAAGATTGCAAGCTTATGAGAATTCAAAGTTGTACAAAGCAAGAACCAAAGCTTATCATGATAGAACGCTGAGAATTAGAAAAGAATTCAAAGCTGGAGACAAAGTTCTGCTTTTTAATATGAAATACAAGTTCAAAGCTCCGAAGCTCAAACCAAAATGGTTCGGACCTTATATCGTGAAACATGGATTCCCGTCTGGATATGTCGAGTTGTACGATAAAAAAGGAGGAAGTTTCATTGTTAATGATCACCGAATTAAATTGTATTACGATAAGGAGCAAATGAATGAGATTTCTATTAACGAAATTCCGAACGAAGTGGAATATGAACCTATCACATTTCTGACACCTTACCCAACATATTACAAGGAAAATTCTGAGTTTATCTATGATGTTATTCCTAAAGTATTGGAAACAACAAAGTTGTACAACATAGGGGGGACTGAGGAGGAAATTGTGATAGAAAACGTGGTGTATGTTCCAAAAATTTTAAAGAAGAAGCCAATGATTACACCAATGTAAGAAGATAGAAGTTTGAGTCAGGCTGATGAGTCGTTAATAAAACAAGCGCTTCTCGGGAGGCAACCCGTGTGTTTGCTATTTTTTATTTTCTAGTTGATTTTCGAGGTGTTTTAACCCCAAAGTTTTTCTAAAAACTTAGTTGAACTTAAGTGTGGGGGTGTAGCACTGATTTTTAATAAAACATAGAGATGCTTTTGTTTGTTTGTTTGTCTTGTTTTTAAGATTACTGCAGGTAATGTTGACTAAGCAAAGAAGACTTGGATTAAAGAAAAGAAAAGAAGCATGGAGACTATGGTTTAATTTTTCTTATTTCCCTATTTCATTCCTTAAAATCGTTTTTCATATTGAGGACAATGCTTAACTTAAGTGGGGGGGGGGGGGGTGAATAGGTAAATAAGAGTAGATTGTAGATTTTAGGCCAGTTTTTAAATTTTGTTTGCCCTTGTAATCTAGTTATTTGTCATTTTTAGGAATAATATATATTAGAATAACTAGATCAATCCACTGGTAAAACCTGTAATTTTGAAAAATTGAAATGTGTCCTGATTAATATTGCAATCCATTCTGGGATCGATAACATTAGCTAGCATATATTATAGCCCTTTCCACTAAATTGTGAGGATTTGAGCCTGTTTCATATATAGCATACATCTTTTATGCTTGGATCTTTTGCTATGAGTGTGCCGGTGATTTTATTTATTCTAGAACTTGTGCTTGTAAATCATTACGAGACCGTTGTGAGATCACATTTCATTTGTGATATAAGTATATATGCGTGATAAGAGGCAACCCTTAGGAATAAAACCAAATGGCCTTCATTTTACATCCATTGATATACTAGCTAGCTACATCGGTTAGTTAACCACCTATATGAACCCATTTGTTAGCGTTTATTTTCAACGCTAGATACCCTTAGTTACACCCTCTGAGCCTATCCTTTCTTTTTTGATAAAATCCAGAAAAATACAAAAATATTTTACACTTTTTAGCCTAGCCTTACCCTTAGTCAAGTCTTGGTTGGTTGCTAGTTATTTGGCAAGATGGAAGTTATGTGGAAATCATTAAAGTTCAGAGGAAGTTGTAAAATTCCATGAGCAGTTATCAAGTGAAGTGAAAGAAAAGTCATCATAATTAGTAGATGAAATGAGTTTATGTTAAAAAAAAAAAAAAAAAAAAAAAAAAAAAAAAAAAAAAAGTCATCGCAACTATAAGGTGACAAGGATAGCCAATGAGCTATGGAATAATGTTCGATCAATTAAGGATGGAGTTTTTCAAAGATTGCATGAATAGCGGTTCGAGAAGTAGCTAGCAACAATTGGTTAGTAGACTTTGACTAGTTTGTATATTCTTTATCGTCATCCATTTCATAAATATTTCCCATGTCTTACCGCTACCTTGTGGCTTTTTGAAATTATCAAGTGTATGGACATGTAGTGACCATCCGATTTCTTGAGGAATTAGATATTGTTGTTAGCGATCTAAGGTTATCCTTAGTGACCATCCGTTATTTGGTGATACAAGAATTCGTTGTTAGCGAGCTATTATGTTCTACACAAGATAGTTGCACATTAGTCCGATTACCCCTTAAAGCCTTAAACCCGAATAAAAGCCCTCTTTGATATGTATACTTGGTGCTCACATGATGAGGCGAAAAGTGTACCGCTTTTAAGGGGTCATTTAAGCCCGAAATCGTATTTATTTGATCAAATATTGCCCTAAATCGTTCCTTTTGTCATTTTAGGTACTTTTGAGGAGAAATCTGGAAAAGGAGGCATTTTGGACGTTTTTGGAGCATTAAAGTGAAGAAAACGGAAAAGTCTCAAGAATCGGCTAAAAGTTACTCTTGACGGCGTCACAATTAACATGGGACGGCGTCATGCCTTGGCAAGAAAAGTTGGATGTGAAATTTACTCATGACGGGCCAGTGAGTTTGCATGAGAATTCTGACGGCGTCACGCTTTAACTAAATCAAGGGCGTCACGGCTTAAATCTTAAGGGGACGGCGTCACGTTCATGATCCGACGGCGTCAAGCCTTGATAAGCCAGAATGGATTTTGGTAGAGCTAAAGAGGGACGGCGTCAAGATGGTCATCCGGGAACCCTAAAAGCGGCGAGGTGACGGCGTCACTATGCATAAGGTGACGCCGTCAGATGTCAAAGTCTATATATAGTTTTCTAATTTTTTGTCATTAAGGAGAGCTTAGTGTGTGGAATTTTGGGATAAAACCCTAAGACGATTTTAGCTACTTTTTCAGGGCTTCTTGCCTTGAGATCTTCCATGTTTCATTGAAAGATAAGTTATCAATTAATCATTCAATATGTCTATGTGTTGTTTGATTCTATCTTATGCTTGTCTTTTGTTTAACATGTTAGGCTAATTTTATCTTGTGTTTGCTTAGATCTAATGAAACCTAGCTATTGATTATTGGTTGTTAGTGTGTTATTAGTTGTATTGGATGATTGTTTATCTATGTTAGGCTTAAGAAAACTGGCTAACTTCCTATTCGGTAACTTGCTTGAACGTCTTAAGAAACATGAACCAAACGCGTACTAAAGGTTTTTATGGTTGTATTTAATGCACAAGCGAATTCTAGTGATCCCATGTTAGGAGCTTCCTAGCCGGCTCGACATAGGAGTGAAGTAGGAGCTTGTAGAGTTTGGGGAAGTAAGTACGCCACCCCACGAATGGTATTAAGGAATACACCCGTCATCCACGCGACTAATACACACTAATTAACCGGTAAAAGATAGTTAGGGAGTAAGGAAATCTAAGTAAACACATTTCTCTACACATAAGTTTCTCACCACTTTTCATTTTTGTTATTTTATTTTATTTGCATTTGTAGTAATTTGGGTTAGTTGACTAGCAACTAATTCCGCCCACTCCTTCAAAACCCGAGATTTTACTTGCTTTCATAAAATTATAAAAACATAAAAAGAATCTTCCTCAACCCTTAGACCTAATTAGAGTAGCCTTTCACACCTAACGAACACTATTCCCTGTGGAGAACGATCAATCCCCCGTACTTACCACTACACTATACTACATCGGTCAGGTACACTGCCTGGTGGGGTTGTAAGCCTCTTGAGATCCCTCGAGAGGTAAAACCTGTTGTAAGGTTGCAAAACCCACGCATCAAGTTTTTGGCGCCGCTGCCGGGGAATAGTTATTGTTTAGGTTGAATTTTTATTTCTATTAGGTCTACTCACTAGATTCCTTTCTAGTGAGATTTTTATTTTATTTTTCTAGGTTTTCTTTAGTCTATCTATTTTCTTCGTGTCTTTGTTCGTAACCATTACCGTCCGACATCATGGAAGATGGTAATATCCTTAACCCACACAACCCACCACCACAACAACCACCACCACCTCCTAGAGCCCGTACTTTAGGAGAGTATTCCCGTCCTAGCCACCACGGCTATCGAAACACCATTGAGCTCACACAAGGAGCCAATATCACACCCTTGCGATCCGACACCATCCGGTTGGTGCAAAGCGGATGCGCATTCCATGGACTTCGTTCTGAAGATCCTAATCAACATCTCAAGGACTTTCTTAAAATCGTTGATTCTATAGACCTTGATGTTGCCACTCGAGAGACGACCCGATTGCGTCTCTTCCAATTCTCTCTGCGGGACCAAGCTAGTCAGTGGCTAGAACGTCAACCCGCAGGATCCATCACCTCTTGGGATGATCTCACCACTCGTTTCCTTGCTCAGTTTTTCCCACCGGGAAGAACTACCAAGCTAAGGAATGATATCTTGATGTTCCAACAACGTCAAGGCGAAACTCTCTACGAGGCATGGACTCGATTCAAGGACTTACTCCAAAAAGTCCCTCACCATGGCATAGAACTTTGGCTCCAAGTCCAAATCTTCTATGACCATATCAATCTCTCCACGAGGCAAACCATTGACCAATCGGCCGGTGGCAAGCTACGTGATCTAAGTGCGGAACAATCATGGGCTCTCCTAGAGGATCTTGCTCTTTATGACAACGAAAGTTGGAGTGATCCCCGTGATTTGAATCAAACGGTCAAGGCAATATCTTTGCCTTTGAACAATTCAAGCACTTCCGACCGTAGGATCATAGAACTTGAAGACCAAGTCAAGTTTCTCATGAAATCCTACGAGGCTCCTAAACCTTCAAGCCAAGTGAACAAAATCACTTCTTCATGTGAGTTATGTAGTGGTCCCCACGACACTCGTGATTGCATGGAACTCCCCGAACAAGCTTTTGTGGACTACGCATCATCGCGTACCGACGGAGCGGGAGATAAGTGGTACACTTTCAAGCCCGAGCCAAACCCTTATGGTGATTCATATAACCCCTCATGGAAAAATCACCCGAACCTTAGGTGGAAACAAAACCAAAACACACAACAACCCAATTCTTCCAACCCACCTAATCGTTTCCAATCAAGCGGTTCCAACTCGAACCGTACTTTCAACAACAATCCTTCCGGCAATGGTAGTACCAATAACTTTGAAGGATTGATGTCTCAATTTATGGCATCTCAAGAAGCTCGGATAGCTAGATTCGAGACCGAATTCAATCAACAACAAACTGAGATGACCAATAAAATTGACAACTTGTTGAAAGCCCTCCATAACCAATGTGTTATCACCTCCACATAAGGACGCTAGGAACACAAATAGCGGACCCCAAGTAAAAGACCCCTCTTCATCCAAACACGTCCACTTTGTCAACATTGTCACTATTAAACAAATTGATAGGAATGAGGATAATAGTGAACCTAAGGATGAGGATAGGAAAGTCGAGGTTGATAAGGAAGTTAGGACAAGTGTGATTGAAGAAGTAGATGATGATGAGGACTACTTCAATAGGCTACCCACTAAGGAAGAGCGCGCATATCATACAAACTTATTCGATGACCCCGAAACACCATACTTCCTAGGTAAACCAATCATTGAAATAGGCGACCCTTCTAATCTCAACATACCATGCAACATCGGACATCTACATGTGTGGAAAGCTTACATCGACCTTAGATCGCCCATAAACATCATGACTAGAGCCCACTACAACTTGATAATGAAAAATCAACTTGGGTATAGGATGTTCCCTGACAAGGGTTGGATGAGTAACTTCACGGGAAGAGTTAAGGGATTACCGGTTTATGTAGGAAACTTCACCTATGTCACCGACTTTGTAATTGTAGAAGATATCCGTCCAATAGTCGATGCATCCTTGACTCAAGTGGTTTTTGGAAAACCATTTGTTGAGGTCTCTAGAATGACTTATGAACCTTCCTTAGGGATAGTTAGATTTAAGGATGAGACCGATGAAGTAAGCTACCAAATGCCATATATGATAGAACAATTCCAACACTTGTCAAATGTTGAGAAGGAGCTTAAACAAGCGGTCTACTATAGGAATGATAAGGATAGAAGTAAAGGAGTAGACTATGTTATGGAAAGGATATTCGGTTTCTACAAGGATTGTTTGAAATTAGGACCGGAATATAAAACCGGGAAGGAGAATGGCCTAGGAACCGTGACCGATGATGGAGTCACGTAATGTACGTGACTTTGAGTCTAGCTACAAGACTCGTTAATAAAGAAAAGCGCTTCTTGGGAGGCAACCCAATCTTTATTTGTTTTATTTGCTTTGTGTGTTTATTTATTTGTTTGTTTGTTTTTATTTGTTTCCGTATGTGTGTTTAATTTTTATCATTATTGATTCATGTTCAAAAGTAATTTGTGAAAATGCTTTATGTTATTTTTAACTTCGTCTTAACTACATATAAAGGTATTTTGCAAAAGATAAGTGTAAGGGAAATCTAAATCGGTTTATTAGAACACAAATGAACATGAATCGTAATAATATTAAATTAACATACATATTAGTATTTGTTTGAGTCAAATGCTTGTATCGAGTCATAATGATGTTTTGCAGGATTTCCAGGAAGTAAGGTAAAGGTTTTTCCAGAAATTTTCCGGAAACTTAAAATGAGAATTTTTGTCAGGTCATTTCTGACGGCGTCAGGGGTTATAACCTGACGGCGTCAGATTTAATTTCCAGAAATTTTTGAAAATTTTGTTTTCATAAAAAGTTTTTATTAAAATCTCCAACTTATAATCTCCAGGAATCTGCAAAGTTATCATTCCACAAGCATTATATCCTTATATATAGATTTTATCCCGCCGATGTTATGCAGGTTTTCGTGTTTGTTTTCTCAGGTTCAACAGGTTATTTTGGACAAGGAAATGTTTTGAATCAAGCTTATGGCGATGCATTAGTCATGGAGCTTCAACATTCTCTTTGGAGGAAGATTTAACCGTGTAATTTCATTATCCAACGAGCGAATCAGGGGAGTATTTGATTTCATTCTTTTACTTTTTTCTTTTACATCTTGTTATTTGAACATTGGGGACAATGTTCATCTTAAGTGTAAGGGGAGGGTAAAAGTACGATTAGAGAATGCTATTACGCTTGATTTTTGTTTGTTTAATAGTAGATGTGTAATAAAACTGAGAGAAATACTTGTTAAGGTAATTTTAGTGCCAAATTTAAAATTTTTTACAACATATAGGAGTGAAACTTTGATCTTAATGAGCGTCTCACGGATAGGAGTTATATGACTAGCACAAAAACCGTACCACTAAAAAATTTTCCACCCCCAAATATGTGAGGTTCGCCCCTAGAATTGGTAGGAAAAGCATTTATGCTATGATGTGTGTACCGGTAGCACTTAGATTCTAGAACTTGCGTTAGGACCATTCCGAGGCCACAAGTGAGACTACATTCGTGTAGTTAGATTTACTACATGATAAGAGGCATTAGGACTAACCCATTGTTTTACACCTGTGTTTTTGTTATAATTACGTTGGCTACATTGGTCAAGTAATTCTCCCACACCCTTTGCGTTGTACTCATTTTTAGTACACGATACCCCTAGTACACCCCTCAGAGCCTATCTTTTCGTTTCGACCTTTAAGCATTTTACTTAAAGGAAGAATTTGTTTACACCCCACTTAAATGTACACCCAAATCGCCTTAGCCTACCTTGTATGCACTCATTTTTAGTGCATTATTGTGACAACATTTGTTTAAACCCAAGTTAATTATCTAGTTGATTACATGGTTGCTAAGTCGAGTCATATCCTTGTACATATTGTTTTGGGACGATTGGGACTCATGGGTAAAGTACTAGTGTAATGGAGTAATGGGGAAGAACATCATTTATTACCCCCATATGTGCTAAATGTTTTAAAAGTACTCCAAGTTTTTCAATTATCTTAATTCGAGTAATTAGAATAGTTATTTGTAAAGTTATGTAAAAGTTCAAGTGTAAGGGGATGCAACGCCCCTATGATGTATTATTTTGGATGGTAGGGTAAAAGTGTATGCAAAAAAAAAAAAAAAAAAAAAAAAATCGAAAAAAATCAAGAAAAATACAAAAAAATGAGAAAAAGAAAAATAGAAAAAAACATACGGACTACCATCCCGTTTTATTTTATGTTTATTTTATGTTTATGTTATTTTGTTTCTAGCTTTAGATCGAGTCTAGTCTTGGCTTAGCAACATTGTATAGTACATGTAATTAATCAAGATCTTTAACTCGCCACCAGTAAAATATCCTTTATCCAACAAAACCGTGTTTTCCTTTTCCCTACACCTAACGTTATAACCCATTTAAAAGCCCTCTTTGATAGTTTATCTTAGGTGCTTACGCCTAGTGGAGGAGGTTTTCGATCCTTTCCCAAGCCTATGGTAATCTATTTGCTATGACAGGTAGTGAGAGATATTTTCCGTTTTCATTTATGAGATTTATTTTGATGACACTTGAGAGATGTGAGTATCTAAACACTACTTGTGAGGTGCTAGTATATAATCTCCGTGCTTATTATGATTGAAGTGGAACGATTATTTGTTGTAATTACTTTTATGTTTGCATTAAATGACCCCTAACTTATATTTTGATTAGAATAAAAGCGCATTTGCTTGAGGACAAGCAAATCTCAAGTGTAAGGGTATTTGATGAGGCGAAAAGTGTACCGCTTTTAAGGGGTCATTTAAGCCCGAAATCGTATTTATTTGATCAAATATTGCCCTAAATCGTTCCTTTTGTCATTTTAGGTACTTTTGAGGAGAAATCTGGAAAAGGAGGCATTTTGGACGTTTTTGGAGCATTAAAGTGAAGAAAACGGCAAAGTCTCAAGAATCGGCTAAAAGTTACTCTTGACGGCGTCACAATTAACATGGGACGGCGTCATGCCTTGGCAAGAAAAGTTGGATGTGAAATTTACTCATGACGGGCCAGTGAGTTTGCATGAGAATTCTGACGGCGTCACGCTTTAACTAAATCAAGGGCGTCACGGCTTAAATCTTAAGGGGACGGCGTCACGTTCATGATCCGACGGCGTCAAGCCTTGATAAGCCAGAATGGATTTTGGTAGAGCTAAAGAGGGACGGCGTCAAGATGGTCATCCGGGAACCCTAAAAGCGGCGAGGTGACGGCGTCACTATGCATAAGGTGACGCCGTCAGATGTCAAAGTCTATATATAGTTTTCTAATTTTTTGTCATTAAGGAGAGCTTAGTGTGTGGAATTTTGGGATAAAACCCTAAGACGATTTTAGCTACTTTTTCAGGGCTTCTTGCCTTGAGATCTTCCATGTTTCATTGAAAGATAAGTTATCAATTAATCATTCAATATGTCTATGTGTTGTTTGATTCTATCTTATGCTTGTCTTTTGTTTAACATGTTAGGCTAATTTTATCTTGTGTTTGCTTAGATCTAATGAAACCTAGCTATTGATTATTGGTTGTTAGTGTGTTATTAGTTGTATTGGATGATTGTTTATCTATGTTAGGCTTAAGAAAACTGGCTAACTTCCTATTCGGTAACTTGCTTGAACGTCTTAAGAAACATGAACCAAACGCGTACTAAAGGTTTTTATGGTTGTATTTAATGCACAAGCGAATTCTAGTGATCCCATGTTAGGAGCTTCCTAGCCGGCTCGACATAGGAGTGAAGTAGGAGCTTGTAGAGTTTGGGGAAGTAAGTACGCCACCCCACGAATGGTATTAAGGAATACACCCGTCATCCACGCGACTAATACACACTAATTAACCGGTAAAAGATAGTTAGGGAGTAAGGAAATCTAAGTAAACACATTTCTCTACACATAAGTTTCTCACCACTTTTCATTTTTGTTATTTTATTTTATTTGCATTTGTAGTAATTTGGGTTAGTTGACTAGCAACTAATTCCGCCCACTCCTTCAAAACCCGAGATTTTACTTGCTTTCATAAAATTATAAAAACATAAAAAGAATCTTCCTCAACCCTTAGACCTAATTAGAGTAGCCTTTCACACCTAACGAACACTATTCCCTGTGGAGAACGATCAATCCCCCGTACTTACCACTACACTATACTACATCGGTCAGGTACACTGCCTGGTGGGGTTGTAAGCCTCTTGAGATCCCTCGAGAGGTAAAACCTGTTGTAAGGTTGCAAAACCCACGCATCATCACACCATTTCGGTGTAGTTTTGTTTCTTGTACAAGCCTATGGTAATATTTAAATCATGACTGAGCAATGAGTGTGATTTCTCTTATATACTCCGCCAATCATATAAATGAGTGATTTGAGTGAATTATATCTCGTTCCTTTTTCGTGAGGTGTTTAGTAATGTTAATCAAGCAAGAAAATCTATGGGTATTGTCAAACATCTCAATGATTCAATTGTAAAAGCTTAAAATGATGAATCTAACTTGTACTTGTACTTGTAGATTTGCATCACATTTTTCTTAAACATCCTTGAGTACCATGTGGATTATTGTTTTTACTTCTAGATTTGCTTGAGGGCAAGCAAAGTTTAAGTGTGGGGGATTTGATAACGCTCAAATCTAACATGATTTTAGTAGCGTTATTTGAACTTTTATATGCGTTATTTGGTTATATTTATATGCTTTTGTTACTTAATTGTACCAAAGTGTGTTTGCAAAGTATATTTAGCCAAAAACAGGAAAAAGGAAGAAAAAGATGAAAATATGAGGAAGAAGGAAATATTTATGAAAGTACAAAGATTCTAGTGTCAAGTTCCACACCAAATGAGTATTTCAAAGGATAAAGGTCCAAGTATTCAAGTTGACAGAGTCCAAGGCAAAGAAAAGACCAAGTTTGGACGAAGAACCAAGTGCCAAAAGTAGGAAACAAGCCTAGACGACAAAAGACCAAAAAGTCCCAAACAGTCATCGTCCATCCGATCGGTCGCCACCCGCAACCGATTCGGATGGAGGTCGTATCGAAGACCAACCGATCGGTTGGTCATAATACCGATCGGTTGGAGGTTCGCTGATTTACCAATCTTCATTATTAAGTTATGTTACTTCATACATCCGGTTCTAGGGCCTTCCATTGATGATTCTAGTCTATTCCATTCTACTTGGAGGACAAGGGATGCATTAATGAACCAAGACCTTTGGGAGGAGTATTAATATGATCATTTGTGGAGAATTAAGTATGCTTTTAATCAATAACCTTTGGAATCATCAACCACTCATAAAAATACTCTAAAATTCGTCCTTAGAAGTCCAGGAAACTTTGGAGGTTCAAGAAGTCATCATTTGGAGGTCAAAACATCAAGGAGTCATAACCAATCTTTTGGGTATCATTACCTTATCATTTGTAATCTTATTTCAATCATTGTAAGACTTTCAATTATGGTTTCTAATATTCAAAGTTATGAGTTTATGTTTATGTTTGCTATGAGTGGCTAGAGCCTTTGTGCACTTGCTTAGATGAAGTTTATTATCTAGTGATTTGCTTATGATTGTGATAACATGTTTTAATTCAATTTCAAGTTAATTCTAAGATCCAATTGTGGTTGAGTTTCATAATAACATTTGTTGGTCAAGTTTAACTCGTTAGTAATAGTAAAGGTCGAAAGATTTATTGTTATTAAACTAGTTATAATCATTTGTCTATGAATGATTGCTTTTCACCATTGATCTTGATTAAACAAAGAAACTTAATTGTGATTGTAATGAGAATACTTTTGTCTTATCAAATTGGATTGATTGAAAACTATTTCATAGGTCGAAAGAGTTAATAGTTGCAATCAATTGTGGCCTATTTGTTTATGAATTGGTTACCTTTTGCATTGACCATTTCCTAAGCGTATTTGATAAACAAGAGACTATTTTTGTGTTTAAGTTTGTACACCAAAACTGATGAACCCGGAGTTGATCTTGAATTGATTGGTTAAACTTAATGCTTTTATAAACTAAAATCTTGACGAAGGTTTAACTTGTAGAAACAATAGATTAGTTCACCAACTAATTTTCATAACCAACATGTCAACAAGAGTTATCACAATCATGCTTATCAAGAGGAGTAGACTAATCTAAGCAAGTGTAGTTTTTAATCATTTGAATTATCATTTTTATAATCATTGCTTGTTTTTGTGAGATAATTCTATTAGTTTCTAGACTTACACATAGATTCACTACACAAATCCCCGTGAACGATCTCGGCTTACCATCACTATCTTGCTACAACGGACGAGTTCACTTGCTCGTATGTGTTGTTTCTAGATTCGGTAATTCGTGTTTATAAATTTAAAACTTGTACTCTAAATGGACACATCAGACAGCTTTAGTCCCGCGCATTTGCAGCAGTCTTTGTGTACCTTCAGAATTGGCAGTTTCAGCCCTCGCACTTTACTTAAACGCTTTCCAAGTTAAATAACTTTTATAGATTTGATTCGAACGTAATTTCTTCAACATCAAAAGTGAACTCGGTATTTTCGCGCTTGTATAAGTGTGTAAAATACTTCGACAATCGGATATCTACTCTCTTGTATTAGAGTGTTAGATTCTTTATATAAATTACCAATTTATATAAATTAGATAACTTTCTATCTAAATTGACATTTTGCCATAATTTCTATAAATTTTGGTCAAATTGAAATTTCTATAGAAATTGTCATTTTATCTAAATTGTAATTTACATAACTTTTTTCGAAATTGTGAACTTTTGATTTTGTCTAAATTATAGTCTAGTCAAATTTAGTAACTTTATTTAATTTGTTTTCGTTTATCTAAATTGTAACCAAGGCTTCACAACAACATCAAAGTTTAACCTTCAAAAACCACAACACCTATTTCTTTGCAACGATCCTGAATCAACAAGAATCAACTTTATCATACAACATTAACAATGACTACTCAACAAGATATTCATGCAGCCGGTGCTAAAAACCGTCCTCCCATGCTAGAAAAAGGTAGTTACCTTCCATGGACAAGCCGTATGCTTCGATACATGAAAACCAAACCTCATGGACAAGGCAAACTCTTGATTAATTCCATCCAAAAAGGTCCATTCAAGACTCGTCAGATTCAAGTAGCTGGTGATCCAAATCATACACCTCCCATTCCACCATCCTTTCGTGATCAAAAGGAAGAGGAATACACAGCAGAAGATTGGAAACAAATTGAAGCTGATGACTTAGCCATGCACTTAATTCAACTTGGTTTACCACAAGAAATATTTTGTGCTGTCGACAGTTGTGAAACTGCTTATGATATGTGGGATCGAGTTCGAAGGCTTTGTCATGGTACGGAAATTGGTCAACAAGACATTGAAAACAAGCTTCTGACTGAATGGGAGAAATTCACATCCACTCCAGCCGAACAAATTGAATCTTACTACACAAGGTTTTGTACTCTAATGAATGAGCTCATCAGGAACAAGTTGGCTCCAAGGCAAATTGTTCAAAACATCAAGTTCATCAACAACCTACCAGAGGAATGGGGACGATATGTCACAATCGTTAACCAAACAAAGAATCTTCATGAGGTGAACTATGATCAACTGTATGACTTTTTGAAACAAAACCAGAAAGAGGCAGATGAAGTTAGGAAAGAGAAGCTAGCCAAACAACATGATCCTCTAGCATTGATTGCTAAAGTACCAACACCTACAACAGTGAATACACAACCATCATCACCAACTCCCACTCAAAACTTCCCACAACAACAATTTGTTCCACAACAACCATTCTACCCACAACAACAACAGATCATCCCAAAACCTGAAGTCACTGACCAAGATGAAGTTATGGCAGCTATGACACATGCATTTGCTCTAATGTCAAAAGCATACCAAGGACGCTATTCCACACCTACCAACAACAACCAAAGGATTTCATCGAACACTCGCAACAGGCAGATTGCACAGCCGAGGTTCAACATGGGTAATCAAGGACAAATGGTTGGAGTTTATGGGAATCAGCAAGGATATGCTACTAGGTTTCAGATGGGGAATCAAGGGCAGTATGCAGGAAATCAGATGGGTCAGTACGCAGGAAATCAGATGGGTCAAGCTGTTGGAAATCAAAGGGGTCAGAATGTTGGGAATCAGAATATTGGTAATCAGTTTGGGAATGTTGCTCCAGTTGCTGGGAATGCTGGGAATATGAATCAAGGAAATTTGGTAAAGTGTTTTAACTGTCAGGGTACTGGTCACATGGCAAGAAACTGTCCCTCCAAGCCAAAGAAGCAAGATCCAGAGTATCTTCAGAAAGCATTGCTCTTAGCTCAAAAGCAAAAGGTAGGGTTTCAGTTGAATGCAGAAGAGCATGAATTCATGGCTTTGATGGATGATATAGAAGACCTTGAAGATATCGATGCCAACTGCATCTTCAAGGCAAATCTTCAGGAGGTTAAATATGACACGGATTCTGAAGCACCTCCTACTTATGATGTCAATGTGATATCTGAGGTACCACCATATGCTACATGTCACAATAATGAAATGTTTGATATGTCACCTCAGAATGAACAGCATCCTGCGACTCCTACTCTCACTTATGATACATATATGGACTCCCCAAGTTGTAGTAATATTAATTTGGCTACTCCAGATATGGATCCTAATGGAGGCTTCGAGTCACAGCATACTGAGAATGAAGAGGAAACACGTGCTTTATTTGAATCATTATTGAATAACTGTAGTATTGAAATTGAAAAGGTCAAACAGATCAATCGCGATGTTAAGGCCGCGAATGAGAAATTGACCGCTGAGCTTGAGAGATATAAGGTGAATGAACGTGCTTTTGAATTTAATAACAAATGTCAGTCAGAACTTGAAACTGGTTATAGAGATTCTGTTTTGAGAGAAAAACATTTGCAAATCAAATACGACACTCTCGATGTCAACTTGAACATGCAAATTAAATCCTTAAAAGCAGAAATTTCTGATCTAACCAACCAACTTTCTAAACAAAAATCAACTTGCTCGGATCTTGAAAAAGAGAAGAAAGAGTTGAATGTAAGGTTTTCAAAACGGGAAAATGATCTTCTTGATGAAATCCTTGACAAACAAGATTGTATTAAAAGGTTGGAAGAATTGCTTGTAAAAATGGGTCAGTCTGCACAAACAGTTAATATACTAATAAACGATCCAAACCCGATTTTACATACAATGAAGAAAATGGCTATCGGTTGTGAAAACCCTTATATTCTCAAGAAAGCTCAGCAGGAACAGAATGTGTTATATAATGGTAGTGTGTTAAATGATACTCATGACCCTCCCATAACTCGGGATTCTTATGAAACAATTGAGCTTGCCGAAGAGAGTCGAAACAAAATGCGACAAATGAACTCAGAAATCAGACCAATTGATTATGATCAGCTTAACACACTTTCTGGCATTCATCTTGTTAAAAAAGAGTCACCTATGTTTTTCAAAAAACCAGTGGCTGTCACAAAAAGAAAAGTTGTCTCAAAACATCTTTCTAACATCGAACAAATGTCCTCTAATAACACTTGTAACACAAGTGAAGCTAGACGACTTTTGGATGATCTTAAAAAGAGAGTTGAAACGCTTCAAATGACTGTGGCATCCAAAACTAATAAAATCTACAATGATTGGTTTTCAAGTTTTCATACAGAACAGAAAAAGATGTTTGAAACAGAAATTACTCCTACATTAACAACGATTCATTCAAGAGTAATCCAAGTTGAAAATGCTCTTTTAAAAGAAACAGCCGACTTTATTAAAGACCACAAATCCTTGGTGAAGGAAGCTAATGAAAACATTGATCACATAAAAGTTTTGGAAAGACACAATGACATACTCTCTGAGGTAGCTCTATCGACCGAAATTATGTCCATTATTTACCAAACATATTCTGTAGAGGATGATGAAAGAATTCGAGCTGAGACTTCTGAAATAGTTGAAAAATATGAGAATGCATTTGCTAGGATTGAAAAGGAAAACATAACATATTTTAAACAACTAGATCGGAAAACGGAAGAATGCAAGTATGACAAATTGTCGTATGAGCGGTCTTATAAGAACATGCAAGAACAAATAGATCTCTTGAAGTCTCAGCTTGAATGTCAGACTAGGAAGAGTGAGGAAAATAAGATAGCAAGACCAAAAATGTCTATTTCTACACCCTTGCCTAAGGAAAGTGAAAAGTCAACAAGTGTTGACAAAGGGAAAGCGGTTGTCGAAAACCCAAATGTGATAGCACCTGGCCTTTATAGGATTAGTCCCACTACTGCGTCTACCTCTACATCTAAAACATATAGGGCGATAGATAAAAGCGTGGAAGATAATCCAAAAGAGATTAGGAATGCTACAACTGAATCAAAGGACAACAAGATAAATCCTAATGCGTGTGCCTTACCTTCTACAGGAGTAGAAAGTACCTCTAGGAGCAGCAGACCAAAGCCTAGGAGCAATACAAGGAATAGAGTCTCGCCTGCATCTAAGAGTGCTAACAAGAATAAAACGGAAGAAGTAGAAGAACACCCTAGGAATTTATCGCTTTCTAAGAAGAAACATATGTCATCTGGATGTAATGTTAAGACTAATGATTCTAGTGCATGTAATGACTCTGTTTGTTTAATGAACAAGAAATCGTTGTCTGAAAATGTTTGTGATGATATTGTTTCTAGTGATGTGAATGTGAATGATATGCCTGAACAGAAAGATGTGCCTTCAGGAACTAGTGCTAGGTCCAGATATGCTAAGAAAATTATTAAACTTGCTAGGACAGCCACTAGTAGCAAATTGCCTAGAGACCATCTTAAGTTTTGCGCATGGAAACCAACGGGTAGAATGTTTCCACGTAAGAATGGCAATGTAGAAATTGTTCCAAAAGAACAAATAGAAACCTTGTCTAAGTGTGATTCATCTGTTACCCCTAACCCCCTGGAACCAAATGTTAAACGGTTTCCATATACAAAACCATCTGTTCTTTACAGGTCATTGAAATTTGTCTTTGGATCGTCGACTCGGGTTGCTCCAAGCACATGACCGAGAATCTGAAGCTGCTGATCAACTTTGTATGGAAGTTCATGGGAACAGTTCGGTTTGGAAATGATCATGTAGCAGCTATTCTGGGTTATGGAGATCTTCAGTTCGGGAATTTCTTAATCACTCGGGTTTACTATGTCGAAGGGTTGGGACACAATTTGTTTTCAGTCGGGCAGTTTTGTGATGCGAATTTAGAGGTTGCATTTAGAAGGAATACTTGCTTCGTTAGGAATTTGATTGGAGATGATCTCTTAACCGGAAATCGTGGAACCAATCTCTATGCTATCGACATTAACCAAATGGCCTCTTCATCACCAATTTGTCTCATGACAAGAGCTGACGAAACTAAGTCCTGGTTGTGGCACAGACGTTTATCCCATCTCAACTTCGACACCTTAACAAATCTTGCCAAAGACAACATCGTCACCGGTCTCCCCAAGTTCAAATACACCAAATATCACTTATGTCCATCCTGTAAGCTAGGCAAAAGCAAAAGGGCAACATACAAACCCAAAAACGTACCCAGTTCGGTCGATAAGTTGCATTTGTTGCATATGGACTTATGTGGCCCAATGAGAGTTTAGAGTATCAATGGGAAGAAGTATATTCTTGTGATTGTCGATGATTATTCAAGATATACATGGGTAAGGTTTTTGAGATCAAAAGACGAAGCACCAGGCATCATCATTACCTTTCTGAAGCAAACTCAAGTTCTACTTCAAGCTCCAGTTAGGATAGTAAGAACTGACAATGGCACGGAATTCACTAATCAGGAGTTAAGAACATACTTTGAAGATACTGGAATCACTCACCAGACATCAGCAGTTAGAACTCCACAGCAGAATGAGGTAGTTTAAAGAAGAAATAGAACTCTTGTGGAAGCTGCTCGCACAATGCTGATTTATTCTAGTGCACCGTTATTCTTATGGGCTGATGCTGTTGCCACTGCTTGTTTCACTCAGAACCGATCCCTAATCCATCCAAGATTCAATAAAACCCCATATGAATTAGTGAACAACAGAAAACCCGATATCTCTTACCTTTATGTATTTGGCGCTTTGTGCTATCCTACTAACGACAGAGAAGATTTGGGGAAGCTGAAAGCTAAGGGTGATATTGGAATCTTCATTGGTTATTCAGACAACTCGAGGGCATTCAGGGTGTATAACTGTTAAATCTAACACGCCTGCTAGATCGTTGAGCCTATATGGATCGGTAGGATGCCTATGTAATCACAAGCACACTACAAGAGAACCTCTGATTATGAACACGAAAAGAAAAGAACTAATGCTATGATCCTCTATGGATCGTATAATGAACTAAAAGATGATTTTATTGAAGATTGTTAAGTTACAAAGATCTCCTAAACTCATAGACGGGGTGTTCCTTTTATAATGACAAGGAACCCTAACCCTAACCCGTCCTACAAGAAAACGAGTAAAGAGATAAACATGATCTCTTCTAAAAATAAACATACTAAACATACGGATAACTAACAATAATATCCGCAGCAACAAACACTATCAGCAGAAACAAAATATAACTATCAGCAGCAATGAGCTTCGGCAGGAACCAACACTATCGGCAGGAACCAACTTTCACTATCGGCAGCAACAAGAAATATCTTATTTCCAGAATTCCCAACAATCCTCCCCTAATCTTGAGGAAATAGTGTATTTCCGAAAAGATTCCCTAGGTTAGCACTCTATTCTGAAATAACTTTGAAGTCCATAGGGAGAGGATTAGACCAGCAGCAGCATCAGTAAGTAACCAGCAGCAACACTTGAAACTTCCAGCAGCAACTTCGATAGTTCAGCAGCAATAGGAAATTATCTTCAAAAGAAGATCTAAGCTGGTCACCATGTCATTCTTGATCTTGACTGCTACTATGACAATATGTACATCAAATCACTTAAGTTTCATACTATTCTCATCACATCGTGAATCATTGAAAATTAATGGATTTGATGTCTCTTTACCAATAGCCATCACTACTGGAGTAGCCAATGTTTAGATGTGTTAGACCATGGTACATTGATAACCATCTGATTTTGAGTAAACCAGCAACTATAAACGGATTTGAGTTGTCTTTACCTGTAGCCGTTTGCTCAGGACTAGCCAATTCTTTGGTTTCAACTGAACCTTGGTGAATTGAATACCAAATATGGATACCAATTGTCTTTACCACAAACCATACTTTTGTGGACTAGCCAATTCTTTGGATCCCATAAAGGGTTACATCCATGGTGAATTGAGAACCATTTTTAACTCTCAGAACTGAATCATGGGTGAGTTGAAGTACCCTATAGCTTTGAGCAAGCTATTACAGCTATCAACGGATTTGATAATCACACCAGAGCCGTACCCTCATGGTGAGTCAACTCTTTCTTGTCTATGAGACATGGTGAGTTGAGTACCATTTATTGTGAAGGTGTAAACACCAACACTGTACCTGCAAGGTGTTGCTCAAAACCAACTTATTAGCACACAAAATATACAAGGTTTTTTTTTTTTTTTTTTTTTTTTTTTTTTTTTTTTTTTTTTTTTTGAACTAAAAGAAATCAGAAACACACCAAAAGAAAAAGAAAGAAATAAAAGAAGAAAAGATAGAAAGATGTACAACAACAACAAGAACAATCCTCCCCTTAAGCTTCAACCTCCCCTTAAGCTGATGAACCTTTAGCTGCAAGTTGATCTTTGATGAATTTAACCAATTGTTCAGCTGTAGTTAAATCATTGCCAATTGTATGCTTGGGAACTCTGACCTTCTGTGTCAGCATTCTCTTCAAAAGTCCCTCAGATAATGGATAAATGACATCCACAAACATAGTCAGGAACTTCCCAGAGATGAGCTCTACAACATGAACATTGGAAGATGGATATAACCTCCAAGAAAATACTCTCCAGGTTGATTGATTTCCCCATACCAATTTAGCCTTGTCTCCATCCAATGCATTCATCAAGACTTGTAAATCTCCCCAAAGCAGTAGACCAATCCCAGTTGGAGTATGAGATTGATAGTGATTATCCACTATCGTATAAAGATTCTCCAAATCTTTTCTTTCAACTTTATTCAAGATCTCCCTCAGAAAGGTAAAGAATTTGACTGCCCCATCAAGAGAAAACCAAACATTTACTTCACCTTCAGAAGTAGACCTAATCTCCCAATGAGCAATATGACCCCAAGAATGAATGGAATCACCCTCTGAATCACTTTCAGAATCAATCCTAATCAAATCATGATCATCCACTTCAGAAATATTCACAGAAGAAGAGTGGAAAGAGTGACTCTTCTGCCTTGTTCGTAGACCATATTGCAGGATAGGAACTGAGGAAGATTGAGCAGCAGAAACACAAACATTAGCAGCAGGAACATCAGCAGAAACAAGACCTTCTTGTGGTGCCTCAGATGCATCTACATTAGGACTTGGTGAAATGAATGTGGTATCCTGAGTACCTTCAGCAGGAATAAAAGAAGATGCACCAGACAATGTCTCTCCAGACTTCATTTTCTTTACAACATCAGACTCTAAAGATGAAGGCTCTCTTTTCCTGCTTTGTGGAATATCTGTCTGGACTGAAGAATTGATCCTTGCATAGGTATCAAGAAACAACTTTTGGACTGCAGCATCAGTCCAACCTTTGAAATCACTGAGCTTGTAATTAGCTTCATTCTTCAGATATACCTTCATAAAATTGATATTATCTTTGTTTGTAGGCATCTTAAATCCTGACTTTTGTCTTTCACTGATCCTGTGCATCAATTCATTCCAAGTGGATGCTCTTTGTTTCTTTAAGATAAATGCCTTGAGCTTATCTGACCTTTCATCCGAATCCAACTCTGAATCTTGAAGAACCATAAACCCATGAGCTCTAATAATCATGTCAGTAGCCAATAAGTATTCAACTTGCTCACTGAACTCTTCTGAAGTAGGATCTTCTGAACTTGGGTTATTCATAATTCCAGCAATGTTCCTCTCATCAACAGACAATTTCCTTGCAAGCTCCTCATCTTGAGCAACCTGAGCTAGTCTAGCTTGTTCAGCAGCAATGTCCTGTGCTTGGATCTGTCTAGCTATCTCATCATCATTTTGAGTAGCTTCAGAAGGAACAGTGTTACTTTCAGCAGTATTACCAGGAACCTTAGACTCAGAAGAAATACTATCAACTTCAGCAGGAACACCAGAGACATCAGCAGCAATGGTCCTTGTTCCAGTGAAGGCCTGAGCTTGAGTAGTGATAGTGTGCTCAGAAGAGGTAGGTACTTCAGTATTTGCACCATCAAGAGAAACAGATGCTAGCACATTAAGCCCATCAAATAACATATCATCCTGATCTTCCTCAGACTCAGAAAGTATAACCCTTCTTTTCTTTTGCAAATGAATAGCTTCCAATGAGCTGATCCTTTCATTTAGTTCTTGGACAGTTCTACTAAAATTTTCTTTAGAATCCCTGAGCTCCTTTTCCAAATACTCTACCTTCTCATTAAAACTCCTTTTTGTCTCTGTAAGCTCTGACTCTAATGCCTCAATCTTCTGCATAGACTTGTCAAGTAACTGGGACATAGAGGTGAGATCAGTAGAATCCTCAGCTCCACCAAAAGGAATATCTGAAGTGTTAGGAGCTTCATTGGATCTAGGTGGAGATACATGAGTGTCTTCACTGAAAGTCTGCCTAGAAGGACTAGGAGATGAAAGCCTTGAAGAAGAAGGTAAATCCACAGTAGGTGTTGACTGAACAACAGGTGTATCAACTGAGATGGTCTGGTCATTGGGCTCATTAGACTCAGGTGTAGGTGTCACTGGTCTAGGTGATGGTGGTGATGGTTCATCAGCAGCAACTGAAGGCCCTTCATCAGCAGTATTGGATGCATTAGTATCAGCTGCATTGGGTGAGGGTGGGATACTGACATTATCAGCATGATCAGGGTTGTCAGCAGGATTGACATTGTTTAACATGGTAGGTAATAAAGGCAAATGTTGGCCTGTAAAATTCATCTTCATCAGGGCAAACATTTTGGGAGTCAACCGATTTACTATCTTAGGGGAAGTATTAATGGTCTGTATACCTAAGATAATTTGAAGAAACCTAGGGTACATCAAAAATCTGTTTTTACCATTAGTGATATTCTCAGTCATTCCCTCAAAGATATATTTTGCCCAATTAAAAATCCTACCCTGAGATAAACAAACAAGACCAGAAGCAATAGGACTTGGACATTGATCCCAACCACCTGTCTTAACACTCATACACTGGAGTAAAGTATGAATCAGAAATCTCCATTGAGGAGACAACTTACTTTTCAAGAAAGTACAACTACCAGTGACAGGATAACCTATAGCAGCCATACCATCAGTAATATCTTGCCTTGAAAGATCATATTCCCCTTGCTCTTCAGGAAATTGAAGCTGAACCCGAATCAACTCCTCAGTAATAATCACCTCTTGCTTATCAATGGTAGCAACAATCTCGTCTTCGCTTTCCACAATGTGTTTAACCTTTGCTGTTTCCCAGAATTTCTTAATCAGTGAATCATACACCGTAACTGGACAATAGGTGAGTGCATAACAAATGGAAGACCCACGAAGAAACGCTAGCACTTGATCATAATCAACACTTTTTGAAGATGACTCTAAATATGCAACCTTGTTATGATCATCCTTGTAGCGAAGAGTTGACATTGTGTAGATAAATGATCTAGGGTTCGAAATGAGAAATTTAGGGTTCGATAGGATTTTGAGAAATTGAGATGAGAGAAGTGCAATTTTAGGTTGGGTTGCCAAATTTATCACTTTAAATTACTGCAATTCTCCGCACGTAACATTGACCAATCGACTTAAGGAGGTTTGACCAATCGGCAAACACACTTGGTCACTCGGCAGTAATAAGAGGTTTGACCAATCGGCAGCAATGAGTTGGTTTGACCAAAGTCAATCTTCCGAACTTAGTCATTAAGAATAACTTACCCGAATTAAATCTCAATACCAACCACCAATAAATTCGCACTAATCTCCATATCAATATATAACCCTCAAATCACATAACTTTATTATCACAAACCAAACCAAAAATCTTCAAAATCAAGAAAAATATGAGTTCATCCAAACATCCAATCATCGAAATCTCATCAGATTCTTCCTCCTCCAGTGACTCAGGATGGAAAAACTACTTTCCCAAAACAGCATCATCCTCACAAAACAAGGGTAAGGCCAAGGTTGAGGAGGATTCATATTCATCTGATCCTCTTCCATCTACTCCTTCGTCATTTGAGTACTTTAGCTCTGATGATGAAGATTCATCAGAGTTGAAGTCCTTGACTTATTGTCAGGGTGAATGGGAGACATTCCCTCCCAATTTTCCCATTACAGATGAGCTAAGGGAACAGATGAAGGCAACTGTGGCTCTGCTAACTGAAGAGATGGAAAGGACAACTGCAAGCTTCTATCAAGTACCGGTACCAAAAGGTAATGCTCATCTTCGAGAAGGATCTAGCCGAGAAAAACCTAACCCTCGAAGTCGAGAAAATCGACAACGTGAAAGCCAAGATCTAAGACAAAGAAAGAATTCCATCAGACCAACTCCTAAGCCAAGCCACCCAATTCCACCAACAAGTCACTATACTCCACAGCCAAGACAAACAAGTGCAAGGTTACGTCCTAGAACACATCAGAGGCAAGCTGCCTCTAGCTCTTCAACTCAAGCCCCTGAACCAAAACAGCCACTCCCAGTGGTGTTGGCACTTCCAGTCCCCCATGTGTATGAAGAAATCAGTCGCCAGAGAGGAAGAAGGTTCATGCCTGATTATATGGGTAAGGGTAAAGGGAAGATGGAATAGGTGGTAGGGTTTAGGTAGATTGATGTTTGAAGATTGGTATGATGTTTTGAATGATGTTGATAAGTAGCTTATGAAACTTGTAACTGAATGGACTTATCTTTCTCATGATGAATGAAAATCACTGTTTTTAGTTAAAATTCCAAGCAATGAGATATGAAGATCTGCAAAACAAAGTTAACTAACCAAAGATACTGAAAAACCTGCAAAACAAAATTAGAGAAACACAAAACATAGACATAAAGGAATGAAAACAAGACAAAAATACAAGCATAAGACACCCCTTAGGCTAAATCCACCCTTCAAACCAGCAAACATAATTACAACAACATGATTAGCCAAACTTGACAATTACCAGGGATACCATGGAGAATAAGCCATTGCCCCTCCAAAGATTGGATTATAATAGGCAGGCCTGAAATCCATCTGAAAATATGAAGAGGTATCAGCAGAAATGGTTCCTTGAATATCAGCAGAAACAGATGTACCAGCAGGAACAGGTCTATCAGCAGGAAAGGGACCCCTATAAAAGTTCATTCCTGTTGCTTGTGGAACATATGGTGGAATTTGTTTATCATTTTTCCACAATGATCTGGTCTGTTGTTGTCCACCATTCATTCTTTTCTCATGATAATCACAATCTTTAATGAGATGATATTGACTACCACACACAAAACATGACTTCTTCCTAACAGCCTTGTTCTTACTACACCTTTTCTTAATATAGATACCATTATCACTAGTGGAACTAGAGACACATTTGTTTTTACCAGTGTTAAGAGAGCTATTGTCAGTGGAAGCTATTTTAGACACAGATTCATCATTAGTTGCTTCAGAAGTGAAGTCATGAGACTTGTGTGAAGTTGTCTTGTCATTTGAATCACATAAGGTATTTCCTGGGGACTTAGATTCACAGGACTTGTTGCTATTGGAACAAGAGACGAAATCATCAGACTCATACTCAGAATCAGTTAAGTTATTTGCCTTTTTCCCATAAGTCATGTGTGATTCATCCATGTCTAATTCAAGGGCTGTGTACATAGGAACAGGCTTAAACACTCCTCTTATAGGTGGAGGAACTGCATTCATCCCTCCTTCCTTAACAAACTTAACAGGAATTTTATAATCAACTTCCTTAGGGGTAGGATTAAATATTCTAGGATGATAATCCCCAACATCAAATCCCAACCCTTTCTTACGCCAACCTGATTGATTACCATAATTTACAAGATATTTTTCAGATTGTTGCCATGAGTTTATCCTTGCCACTTCACTATCAAGTTTAGCCTGTAATTCCTTATTTTCTTCTTTTACCCTAACATTTTCTTTCTCAGAATGTTTCATACAGTTAATGGAGTTTTCTAAGTCTCTTTCCAAAACCTTTATCTTTTGTTCATATGCTATCTGATTAGCTTCATGCCAAGCCTTTTGTTTTTCCACAGTTTTAAGAGCCTTTTTATATGCTTGAATATCTACAAACAATTTATTATATTCAGGCTCCATTTCATCAAACTCTCTCCTAAGGTTCAAATACAATTCATGACAACCAAACTGACAATGTTGTACCTGATGAGAGGCTCCCACAAAAGCAAATTCTTCCACTTTATCCTTTGCATTATGAACCATGTTTTGAGTTTGATTGAGATAATCAGCTTCAGCAGGTTCAGCCCATTTCCTCCTCGAGTTGAATGATAGTAGGTTTCTGACTTTAATGGTCCACCTTTCGAATTTATCTGCTGATCCAGACATGGTGTTAAGGTTTAGAGAGATTAATTTAGAGAACTTTTGCTTCTTGATCAGAGATCCTCACGAGGCTCTGATACCACTTGTTAAATCTAACACGCCTGCTAGATCGTTGAGCCTATATGGATCGGTAGGATGCCTATGTAATCACAAGCACACTACAAGAGAACCTCTGATTATGAACACGAAAAGAAAAGAACTAATGCTATGATCCTCTATGGATCGTATAATGAACTAAAAGATGATTTTATTGAAGATTGTTAAGTTACAAAGATCTCCTAAACTCATAGACGGGGTGTTCCTTTTATAATGACAAGGAACCCTAACCCTAACCCGTCCTACAAGAAAACGAGTAAAGAGATAAACATGATCTCTTCTAAAAATAAACATACTAAACATACGGATAACTAACAATAATATCCGCAGCAACAAACACTATCAGCAGAAACAAAATATAACTATCAGCAGCAATGAGCTTCGACAGGAACCAACACTATCGGCAGGAACCAACTTTCACTATCGGCAGCAACAAGAAATATCTTATTTCCAGAATTCCCAACAATAACAGAAGGACTAAAAGAGTAATGGAGACGATGAATGTGAAGTTTGATGAAATTTCACAAATGGCTTCTGAGAGACTCGCTCTAGAACCCGCGCTTAACCCGATGGCTTCTAATCATATCAGATTAGGACCCGCTACAAACGTTCAAACTTCTGGACATATCAGTTCAGGACACGTACCCCAAGGAGCTCAGTCAACTACAACTGATAAACCAACAAATCAAGAACTGGATAATTTCTTCGAGTTTATGTATGATGAGTACTATGGTGGAGCTTCAATAAATGCATCACAACAACGTTCCGCTGCACCCGCTCAAAATCCTCAACCACCACCACCACCACAAGATGCATCTACCACAATCGAAGCTGACGCACCAACTCCCTCAACGTCATCAACATCTACTCCAGCAACTCCAGTAATTGAGATTGTTTTACCAAGAGTTGATGAGCAAAACCAAACAACACCAATTCAAGAAGAACAACAACAAGACAATGCTGTGTTAGAAGAAGAACCATTTGAAAACCCATTTGCAACGGAATCTGCTGAATCTTTTTCTAGGTTACAAGAACCAACCAACACGCATTTGTCTAATCCAAGATACCCTTCAACGTTACAGTGTACTAAAGACCATCCAATAGAACACGTTATTGGTGAACCTTCAAGGCCAGTTCAGACGAGAAGACAACTTGCCACCGATTCCGATATGTGCATCTATGTTTGTTCAGTAAGCTTAAAGGAACCAAAGAACATTCGGGAGGCGATGGCAGATAATTCATGGATTGAAGCAATGCAGGAAGAACTTCTCCAATATCAATTACATGACACTTGGGATTTAGTGCCGAGACCAATCGACAAACTCGTCATTGATCTTAAATGGTTATGGAAGAACAAAAAGGATGAAGAAATGACCGTAATTCGCAACAAAGCTCGTCTCGTGGCCAAGGGATTCAGACAGGAAGAGGGAATAGATTTTGAGGAGTCATTCACGCCAGTAGCTAGACTTGAGGCGGTCAGGATTTTCTTAGCTTATGCGGCTCACAAGAACATCACAATCTATCAGATGGATATCAAGACAGCATTCTTGAATGGAACTCTGAAGGAAGAGGTGTACGTGAGTCAGCCAGATGGATTCGTTGACAAAGATCATCCAGACTACGTCTACAAGCTCAAGAAAGCTATCTATGGTTTGAAACAAGCCCCAAGGGCGTAGTACGACGAATTATCATCTTTCCTACTTTTGAATCATTTCACCAAAGAAACGATTGACCCGACCTTGTTTACTAAAAAATTCAAAGATGACATTTTGATTGTTCAGATTTACGTGGACGACATAATCTTTGGGTCCACTAATCCGAAACATTCAAAACATTTTGCAAATCTCATGAAAAGTAAATTTGAAATGTCTATGATGGGCGAATTAAAATTCTTCCTTGGACTTCAAATCCATCAATCCCATCATGGTATTTTCATTAATCAGGCGAAATATACAATTGAGATTTTAAAGAAACATGGAATGGAAAATTGTGACTCTGTTGGTACACCAATGGTCACTTCACCCAAAATAGGCGCTGATTTATATGGGAAACCCATGGATCCGAAGAAATATCGGAGCATGATTGGTACACCAATGTTGTATGCTTATTAGCACGGTTTCAGGCAAGGCCTACCGAACTTCACCTCCAAGAGGTTAAACGGATCTTTCGGTACCTACGAAGAACCATTAACATGGGACTTTGGTATCCGAAGGATTCGGAGTTTACACTAACAGCCTTTTCAGATGCCGATCATGCTGGTTGCCAAGTCACTGCAAAAAGTACATCCGGGGGAGCACAATTTCTGGGAGAAAAGCTAGTAGGCTGGTCATCAAGGAAACAAGATTGTATGGCATTATCAACTGCAGAAGCCGAGTATGTGTCTCTATCTGCGTGTTGTGCCCAAGTTCTATGGATGAGGACATAACTCACAGATTATGTTTTCTCTTTCGACCGCATACCTATGTATTGTGACTCGAAAAGTGCCATAGCCATCTCGTGCAATCCCGTGCAACACTCGAAGACCAAGCATATTAGAGTCCGCTATCACTTCATAAAGGAACACGTCGAAGAGGGTACTGTTGAATTATTTTTCGTGGGGACTGAATACCAACTCGCCGATCTATTTACTAAAGCCCTCCCAAAAGAGCGGTTTGATAACTTAGTTCGTCGAATTGGAATGCAAAGCCTAACTCCCGAAGAGTTAGCCAGTCTTCCCGAATCTTCTTGAATTATCTCATGAAGCTTCGCATGTAAATATTTTTCAAAATCAAAATATAAAAATAGAAAATTTCAAAAAGACATAAAAAATATAAAACATAAAAACCAAAAATATTCTTCTCACGACATGTCTCTCGTATAATCGATATTCTGTACGTACCTAGAAATGTCATTCAACAATGATACGGGCATGAACAGATGCTTGAGCGAGAGTTCTTTTATAAGTTTTCTAAAACATGTCGTTCCTCAAAATTCTAATCAGACGGCTTTCGTATATTTCAGTACGAAACCCGAGCTACATTGATGACTTCTGATTATTTCCGATCAGGACTCGAAATGTTAATGGAAAAACAAAAAGAAAACTCCCTCTTAAACTCAAATGTTTAACAATGTGCTTTTCTTAAGGGGGAGTATAAAAACTAAAAAGAAAAAATGTTCCATTTTCATGCTAAAATCCGTCTCTCTCCAAAACGTTTCATTTTAATCAAGTTAAATAAAAAATATCACCACATGCTATTTTTGAGGGGGAGATTATGTATAAGGGGAGAGGACGTGATTAAAATGTGATCAAAGTTCGTGGAATCTCAAAGTATGCTCACCAAACAGACTCAGTATGAACCCTCGAATTGACGAAACTTGATGTCCGTTATCGAAAAGACTTGTCCTGGACGGGTAATAATTTCAAACTAGTTTTCCAGTGATGTAAACGTGTCTCGCAAAGGACTTTTCTGAGTAGAATGTACCAATTCGAGAGATGATCATTGAATATGACCAGGACGGGTAATAATTTCAAGCTAGTCTAACTAGTGATGTAAGCGTGTCTCGCGAAGGTCATGTTCATTGAAAGTCGATCCATTCAAATGTGCGAACTCTACCCAACATGTGCAAATTTATATCAAAAATGCAGGAGCACATGTGAAGGGGGAGTATGATGAAGCAAAAAGTGTACCGCTTTTGGGGGGTCATTTAAGCCCTAAATCGTATTTATTTGATCAAATATTGCCCTAAATCGTTCCTTTTGTCATTTTAGGTACTTTGGAGAAGAAATCTGGAAAAGGAAGCATTTTGGACGTTTTTGGAGCATAAAAGTGAAGAAAACGACAAAGTCTCCAAAGCGGCTGGAAAAGTACACTTGACGGCGTCAAGCCCAATCCTGACAGCGTCAACCCCTGACGCGCCAGAGAGCAATTTTGATGATTACAACGGGACGGCGTCAAGAAGGCTATCAAGGAACCCTAAACGCGGTGTTGGGAATAAAATGATCAAAGTCAAAGAGCCTGCCAATGATGTGAAGAGCCTGCTAGTTGATTTTGAACAAGTATGAAGATGTTCTACCAGTACCTTCTGGGTAGAAGGTACTGCTGGTTGATGAAGAGCCTGCCAAGCTTATGTCAAGTCGATTAGATATTTTGTAATAGATATTTAGTTGAATTATTAGTCTTTGTACAAAGTTATACGTTATGTAGAAGTAGATTAGTCTTCTGTGGTGACAGAGGAATATTATCAGAGTTGTACATGGGTAGTTGTATTTAATTGTAGGCGCAAATAATAGTCAAAGTATAGTATAATACTCTTCCACTTGACAACATGTAATAAGATATCCTTATCTTATAAAAGGATATCTTAGTCACTACTTCATGTATGCATCTTTAACAACCAAAACACATAACCAAACTATCTCTCAAGTAACTAAGTTACACTTTCACAATTCCATCAAAGATTCAAGATTACTTTGTAATCCCGGTGATATTTAGATCATCCGTATTATTATCAATAATATTGAATCGTTTTGTGTTAACCAAAGTTGTGTTCTTTGTTCATTGCATTCTCACGTTTACTTAAACTCACCACCTTGTGTTCTTTTAAAGTGTGTTGTAGTAGATTCCGCATGCTAAACACATTCAATACATAAATATCTCAATCAAGAACATAAACAATAAACCGTTCCACAAGTGGTATCAGAGCTAGGCTTGATATTTACTAATTTAAAAGAAAAATGGATGTTGAACATATTCAAACCAATGTTGCAGCTAAACTTCCATTACTCAAGCAAAACAAGTTTGAAATGTGGAGACTAAGGGTTGAACAATACTTTCAAGTGCAGGACTATGCACTTTGGGAGATCATTGAACAAGGCAATTCATTTAAACCCCAAATCACCACTACAACAGTAAATGATGCTCTTGTAACAAGAATACAAGAACAACCATCAAATGAAGATGAAAAAGTTCAGAAGAGAAATGATCTAAAGGCAAGGAGTATGTTACTGATGACTATTCCAAATGATCAACTTCTGATCTTTAACAAATACAAAGATGCCAAAACCCTTTTTGAAGCTATTGTGGCTAGGTTTGGTGGTAATGATGCTACCAAGAAAACACAGAAAACACTTCTCAAACAACAATTTGAGAACTTTACAGCCACAACCAATGAGTCTTTGGACAGTATGTTCAATAGACTTCAGAAGCTTGCAAGTCAGTTAGCCATCCATGAAGTGATGATAACTCAAGAAGACCTAAACTCTAAATTTCTTAGGAGTTTACCTTCAGAATGGTCTATGCATGTCATTGTATGGAAGAACAAATCAAATATTGACCAGATGAGTCTCAATGATCTCTACAACAATTTCAAAATTGTAGAACATGAAGTTAAGAAGACTACTGGGTCAAGTTCTGGAAATATGGCTTTTGTTTCATCCCCAAGCATCTCAAAGGTTGATAATGAAGATAAAGGTGGCAGAGAAGAAGGTACTGCTAACACAACTTTTGGTACTGCTAGTACTTCTAGTAGTACCAAATCCATTTTAGATGAAACAATTGGGTGTGCTTTTCTTACATCTCAACATAATGGGTCCGTATTAACATTTGAAGACCTTCAAGAGATTCATCCTGATGATCTTGAAGTAATGGACATAAAGTGGCAACTTTCACTTTTAAGCATTAGAGCTAAGAAGTTGATGATGAGGACTGGCAAGAAGATATTGATAGATGGAAATGAGCCTGCTGGCTATGATAAGTCAAAGGTGGAGTGTTACAACTGCCACATGAAAGGTCACTACTCTAGAGAGTGTAGAAGACCTAAGAAGTAGGATAACAGAGGTAGAGGGTTTGACAACAGAAATAAAGAAAGCTTTGAGAAGAAAGGAAGCTTTGAAAGCAAGAGTAAGGTTGTTGAAGTTGCTGAGCCAAAAGCAATGGTTGCTATTGATGGCATGGGTTTTGATTGGAGTTTCATGGGTGAAGATGAGTCAACTTCTGATGAATTGGCTTTGATGGCATTCTCCACTCCTGAGGTACAAACTATCAAATGTTCTAATAATTGTGAATCTCTTAAAGAATTAGAAATCATAAGTAAAGCTTATAATACAGAAATTTTAGAACATAGAAAAACCAATCAAACCTTATTTGACCATAAGTGTGGTATGTCCAAGCTAGAAAAACAAATCATTCACTATAGAGAAAATGAACTCACATTTTCTGATGCTAAAACTGCTCTTAACATACAAATATTTTTGAAAGATTCAGAAATAGAAATGGTAAGGAATGAGTGTACTAAAGTTACCTTGGCTAGAGATAATATTCAACTGACTGTTACTAAATTGGAAAATGCTTCTGAGTGTACTAGGAACATAGTAGAGAATCAGATGAATAAGAGAATAAAATCAGGGATAGGATACAATGAATGTCCACCTCCTTATAGAGGAATCCCTTGTCCTCCAGGGTCAAATCTTGCTGAATCAGGTGTGCATGAAGTCATGAACAAACCATTGGCTAAATCTGTAGTGATAAGTGAACCTTCTGAGAGTGCTAAGAATGTCCCACTCTCTAAGGTGCTCACTGATAAGAGACCAGATGTCCTAATTATTGAGGATTGGGTATCTGATGATGATGAAGATCAGACTATTCCTATCAAAGGAATCAAAATAGGACCAACCAGTCCTAAGAAAGTAGAAGTTAAAGCTAAGACTCAAGCTGTTTTGAAGACAGTTGAAAGTTGTGAAAAATGTAATAACAAACCTAGGGGAAGCCAAAGAAATTGGAACAACCTTAAGTCACAACAATTAGGTGATAACTTTGTTATGTTTAATAAGGCTTGTTATTATTGTGGTAGCTTTAATCATCTTCATGCTTATTGTAATAAATGGGTTTCTGGGAGTAAATCAAAGTCTAAAACAAATGTTACTCATCCCAGAAAAAGTTTTGTTAAGTCTAACACTACAAAAGATAATCATACTGTTAGACAACATAAGCCTGTTATTACAAAACCAACTGAAAAGGGTACAAGAAACACTTTCAAAAGTGTACCAAAAGTTGAGAAAAGTCCTATTCAAAAGATAAATGTGGTTAAAACAAAATTTTGGACACCAAAAACCAAAGGTCCTGCTAGACCAAATGGTACTGCCAAAATTGGTATTGCCAAAATTGGTACTGATAGACCAAAGACCACACAATGGATTAGAAGGGAAAGTGCTGTTAAGTCCTCAGCATGTTGGATTTGGAAACCAATCCAATCAAAAGGTGCATCAACAATCCTTAAAAGGTTTGATTTCATTGATGCAAGAGGCAAACCCAAGTCTGTCATGGCTTGGGTACCCCAAGGAAACTAATATGTTTATTCATGTGCAGGAACATTCATCTGATATTGAAGATCAAGGATATGTTGATAGTGGATGTTCAAGGCACATGAAAGGCAACATGTCATTCCTCTCAGACTTCAAAACATTTGATGGAGGATATGTTACCTTTGGGGGTGGAATAAAAGGAAAGATCACTGGTAAAGGTACTATCAAAACCAGTAAACTAGATTTTGAAAATGTGTATTTTGTGAAAGAACTTCAGTTTAATCTTCTTAGTGTCTCACAAATGTGTGACAAAAAGAACAATGTTCTATTTACTGACAATGAATGTATGGTTCTTTCTTCTGATTTTAAGATGCCTGATGAGATTCAGATCCTTCTTAAAATTCCAAAAAGGAACAATATGTATAGTGTCAATTTAAAGAACATTGATCCCAAGGAAGGTTTAACTTGTTTGGTAGCAAAGGCCTCATTGGATGAATCTATGCTTTGGCATAGAAGGCTTGGTCATGTAAACTTTAAAACAATCAACACTATTGAAAAATATGATTTAGTAAGAGGTTTACCCAAAAAGTCTTTTCAAAACGACCAAACTTGTGTTGACTGTCTAAAAGGCAAACAACATAGAGCTTCTTGTAAGCCCAAGACCCAAAACTCTATTTCTCAGGCTTTACATATGCTTCATATGGATCTCTTTGGTCCTACTAATGTGTGCAGCTTAAATGGAAAAAGATATTGTCTGGTTGTTACTGATGACTATAGCAGATTTTCATGGGTTTTCTTCTTAAGATCTAAACATAAAACTAGTGAGATACTTAAAACATATATCACTGAGGTAGAAAACCAATCTGATAAGAAGGTCAAAGTCATCAGATGTGACAATGGGACAGAGTTCAAGAATAGAGTTATGGATGACTTTTGCAAGGAAAAAGGCATAAAAAGAGAGTTTAGTGTAGCTAGAACACCTCAACAAAATGGAGTAGCAGAAAGAAAGAATAGAACACTTATAGAGGCTGCTAGAACAATGTTAGTAGACTCTAAGTTGCCTATTTCATTTTGGGCTGAAGCAGTTGGTACTGCTTGTTATGTACAAAACAGGGTTCTTGTGACAAAACCACATAGAAAAACACCTTATGAACTTTTCTTTGGTAGAAAACCATCTTTAAGTTTTATGAGACCTTTTGGTTGTCATGTCACTATTCTCAATACCAAAGATCATTTAGGCAAATTTGATGGAAAAGCAGATGTTGGCTATTTGATAGGGTATTCCTTGCAGAGTAAGGCCTATAGAGTGTTTAACACTTGCACTAGGCTAGTAGAAGAGAATCTTCACATAGAGTTTCAAGAGAAACTTACAAATGTGAAAGGAGTTGGACCAGATTGGATGTTTGATGTTGATAGGCTTTCAGAATCTATGAATTATGTGCCTGTTTCAGGTACAAATACTAATGATAATGCAGGTTCTGAAGACAATGTTGAAACTCCTAAAGATCATGATTACATCTGGATGCCAATTTGGAAAAGTATGGATCTATCTTCAAGTCAAGAAGAACCTTCAAACACAACAAATGAAGGCAATGAAGAAGATCAAGGAACTCAGAATCAAGAGAATCAAGAAAGTGGTGCTTATGACAATGGTACTGCCAGTTCTTCAGATGGTCCTGCTAGTTCAAGTATTGGTACTGCTGAGCCATTGAATGTTCAAATAGATGATTCTTTTCAAGAAGAAGTTGGGATTAGCAATCTTCCAACTACATATGAAGTTCCTAAAACACCAAACACTAGAATTCTCAAAGATCACTCAACTGATGATGTGATTGGAAGCATAACTTCTGGTGTTAGAACAAGATCTCAAGTTGGTTTATCTCAAGTCTTATCTCCAGATGAAGAAGGGTTTATCTCCTCTATTTATGAAGAAAAGAATAATGATACTTCCAATATATGCCTGTTTTCATGTTTTCTATCTCAGGCTGAACCCAAAAACATAAACAAAGCTTTAGATGATGCAAGTTGGGTGGAAGCAATGCAAGAAGAGCTTCTCCAATTCAAGATTCAGAAGGTTTGGATATTGGTTGATTTGCCTAGAGGTCATAGGGCAATTGGAACCAAATGGGTGTTCAGAAACAAGAAAGATGAAAGGGGTATAGTGATCAGAAACAAGGCTAGATTGGTAGCACAAGGATATACTCAAGAAGAAGGGGTAGATTATGAAGAAGTGTTTGCTCCAGTTGCAAGACTTGAAGCAATTAGGCTTTTCTTGGCCTATGCTTCATTCATAGGCTTCACTGTCTATCAAATGGATGTTAAGAGTGCATTTTTATATGGTGAAATTGAAGAACCAGTATATGTATCTCAACCTCCAGGCTTCATTGATGCAGAGTATCCAGACAAAGTTTACAAAGTTACCAAGGCTTTGTATGGTCTACACCAAGCTCCTAGGGCATGGTATGAAACATTGGCTTGTTTTCTACTAGAAAGTGGATTCCAAAGAGGCAGGATTGATCCAACTTTGTTTATCAAAAGAACAAAGAAAGACATCTTGCTAGTGCAGATTTATGTTGATGACATAATCTTTGGATCAACAGACCAAGACTTGTGTGTAGAATTTGAAAAACTTATGCATAGTAAGTTTGAAATGAGTTCCACGGGGGAACTTACTTTCTTTTTGGGTCTCCAAGTGAAACAATCCAAAGAAGGCATATTTATCAGCCAAGATAAGTATGTAGCAGAGATCCTAAGGAAATTTAATTTTGCTGATTCTAAGGTTGCAAGTGTAAAACCCAAAAAATCTAAAACATGTTAAAAGACCAAAATGCCCTCGTAATTTAAAATTTTAATCAAAGCTTATATAACTTACGAATAAATCACAAAACCTATGAAAACGAAACAATTATGGCATGAAATAATTACGAGTCATCACAAGATAATTGTACAAGCTACCAATAATGTTTAAAACACATTACGAGTCCAAATGAATCGGAAATCTCATGTTATATATGTTATTTAAATTGTAAAATTAATAAAGAAAGAATACTACAAAATAAGAGGGGAAAATATGTCAAATTAAATTGTGATTGTGTGGGTTATTATTTGGGCCGACCCATAATCCCTTCCCCCTCCATAATGTCGGTTAAAACATCTCCTTAAACCAACCCATATATTTTTTTTATTCATTCACAATACCGATCCTAAAATTTGCTCCAAGAAAACCCTAAAAAAAACCTCCACTTCTGCCGCCATTCTTGCTGCTGGAAATCGACCAAGAAAATCCACAAAAAGTATCCATCTTGATCTCATTCTAAGGTATATACATAATCCCATATCAATACATGTTTGTACGAATCAAAAACTAATCAAAGAGGTGCGTTTTGCTCTTGTTTTGTGGGCTGTCGATCGACCCAAAGAAAGAGGAAGGAAGAAAAGATTTTTCGTGTGGTGTTCTTGATTCCGTGTGATCGTGTTCTTCATCTTGTCATCAAGGGTATTGTATTACTCACCTTTTGTTCGAAAAGCTTGTGTTCTATACGAATCTTGGAATGAACATATGTCACATAAAATCACAAAACTAAAGAAACCCTAAAAATCTTGTACATGGATCGACTAGATTGTGTGTGGTGTATAATTCGATTTGAATGAGTAATAAACTGATAATAATTGATCTTAATGTGCTAAGAACTCACCCAAAGTCGTTTGGTTTGAAGAACTAATGAATGGATAAAGAAAACCCTAAGTATTTACATGTTATATTAAAAACTGCTACTGAGGTAAAACTTTACCCGACTTTAACCGGCTGTAACTAACTGATGGGATCGAGTTTTTGGGTGTTTTAAGAGTCTAAAACTAAGTTCATTGAAAGGGCTACCTGGGAAAATTTAGTTTGTAATTTTTGGAGGCCTTTAAGGCTACTTTTTGATTTTTGGGAAATCATGTGTCTGGTCGTATTGTTAAGTCTGGAAATTCAGTCCGGGTTTTTGAATTTTAGTTTCCAAACCATATTGAATTAGAAGGAGCCCTTTGAACTGGAAAATATTTGGGATGTATGCTAGTAGCTTGAATTTTTATAGAATTTTTTGAATTTTTCTGAAGGGGTAATGAAGTGGTAACTTAGTGGGTGTTCCATCAGACATGTTTCTGGGACTGGTTGTAAACGTGGAATTTTAATTCGTAATTAAACTAATCAATAAAATCTGGAAAAATTATGATAGATACTAGGGACATTGAGGAAGCTCTGTGAATTTTTGTAGATTTTATTTTAGAGTTTTACTATGATTTTCAAATTACTTAATACGGGTGCAGAAATGCCTAAAAACCTGAAAAAAAGGGTATAGTGATATTTAAAAAAGGGTTAAGTGTTAATATTCAAACATTAAAGGGTCTTGGTTGTTATTTTGATAAAACTAAAGGACTTAACTAGTAAGAACCTGTAACTTTACAATGTTTACACCTTATACACTAACCTTATGATAATTACACAATTGGTCCTTAAACTTATCCTAAATACTGGATGAACCCTCAAATGTATAAAACTACTATAATAACCTTATGAACCTTAAAGCTACTTAGAATGGAAGGTTAACTAAAAATAGCAATCTGAACTTAGAACCTCTTGTAATTTTGTCTTCTACTCCTCTAGGTCTGAAGAGGGAGTGACTTGTTTTCCTGTCAGTGTTCACTGTTTCTGTTTTGCTTGCAAATAAGGTACAGATATTCTGCCCTTCTTGTTAAGGTGCCTTCGTTTTCTCTTGATCTTGTATTTGTTTTGTGAACCTTGGATATGATTTCTTTGACTTGAACCTTCGTTTTGAACCCTTGTCTTAACCTTGTCTTGAACCTTGTTATGAACCTAGCCATTGAACTTTGACTTAAATATGGATAAGACTTACTTGAACTAAAGCTTGAATTGAACCCATTGACATGTAAACATGAACTTGAAACTTGAACTTGATTTGTATACTTGACCATGACCTTGACCCACAGTTTGAGACTACGAGCCATACTAGGCATGAGGGTTTCATGTCCTTGTCATTGATGCACCAATGACTTGACTTTTGGGTAGGGAAGTGATTACCTATCCCGTCCCTGCCATGACTTGATATTTTACTTGTACACGTAGATGAAGACATTGTGGCAGCCTACAGGGACGCATGGATGCATCCTAGATTTGTACTTGACTTGACTTGTTTGATTATGTTACTTGTTATATTAGATGACTGATGGGTGTGTGCGATACACGTCATTCATCTCTTGGGAGCTTGCAACTCCACCCCTTGGAGGTATCCCCTCATATTATACTTGTCATACCGAGGTCACCCCTCCGTATACATGTATACTTGTTTACTTGACTTGATATGATATGTTCTGGGCTCGTAGAGGATTGCTGTATCTGTTTATCTTTCTGTTTACTTTACCTTTTTCACTTGTACATTCTTCCTTATTTGCTTCCTATGCCTTTACTCTTGATAACCTTTACTACAGTTGTTTTTCGTAAACCTTTATTACTGCTTGTTATCGTTATATCTGTTCACTGAGCTCTCGTAGCTCAGCCGCATTTTTCTTTTCCTGCGGCAGGTATTTAGCTAGGAAGCTGGGTTTTGCTTTGGGACGAGTGCAACTTTGAGTGAAGCATGGACCTTAGTATCTTAGTTCTACCATTTAAATTTTAGACTTGTTATGCCTTGTTTGGCACTTGGATCATTTAGTACTTCATTTATTTCTTTATATTGTCTTGTTGAACTTGATATAAGTCGTGTTGACTTATTATCTTTTGGTTTAATGTTAAGACTTCCGCTGTTTTATTATTGCTTGTTCTGATGTGAAACCATATTATTGTGATATCTTGCCCTTGTCGGGTCGGGGTGTTACAATTTATGGTATCAGAGCCAGGTTTGGACCCTTAGGTTTCCCGAAAACCCTTAGGCTTAGGCCATTGACCTGTGAGGATTGGGTAGACATTAGGTTTCTTTTCGCGCACTCTCTTTTCCTGTCCTGCTCTGTCATTTTCTGCTTGCTCTTACTAATCGTTTTGACAATCATTCAGATGGTGAATACGCGCTTTACCCAGTACACTGATGGGAATGATGGCCCTGATTTTGAGGCCATGATAGCCGCTGCTATGGCTGCTGCTCTTCCTGAATTGGTGGCCCAAGTCACCAATAACATCAGAAATAGTGCTAGTTCTTCTGGTGGTGGTGGTGGCGGTGCTCCACCCACTGCTCCACCCGCTGCTCCACCTGTCGGTATTCATGTATGGATTGAGAGGTTCAACAAGCTCAAGCCTCTCTCTTTCAAGTCCGCTGCCACTCCCCATGAGGCAGAGGACTGGATCACCCATGTCGAGAAGTTGTTTAGGGTTCTCGGATGTGCTGACGAGTTTAAAACTCGTTTGGCTACATTCAAGCTGGAAGGTGACGCTCTTAATTGGTGGACTGCTCTTGTTCAGGCAAAGGGAAATGATTATGCTGAGACCTGTTCTTGGGCGGATTTCATTGAGGTGTTCTATAGGCAGTATATTCCATTATCGGAGCAGCAGAGGTATGAGAGGGAGTATGGGATGATTCGTCAGGGGGATCGTGAGTCGTCGGGTGAGTTTATGCAGAGGTTCTTACGTTTGGCCAGTTTTGTGGGGCCAGAGGTTGCTGGGGATGCTCATCGTCAGGCACGTCATTTTAAGTGGGCATTAAAGACATGGGTATTAGACCGTATCGTAAACTTTGAACACGAGGATGTAGCTGCTGTTGCGGATGCTGCCCGCAACATTGAGTTATTACATGCGGACGGGGGTTCTAATAAACGGGATCGGGATGGAAACCGGGTGAACTCTAAGGAGCAAGGTCGCCTGGACCAAGGATATGAGCAACAAAGGCGGTCTACTAGTAGTTTTGAATCACGAGATCGGGTGGATCGTGGTCATGATCAGAGAGGTCGGGATTCGAAGTCAAATTCTAATCCGGGTGGTGATCGTCACGGGCGCAGCGACAGTCAGAAGAAGTGGAAGGATCAGTCTTCCAGGGATTACCAGCAGAATCGGGTTTCTGGATCGAGTACTCAGAAAGGATCAGCTGAGAACCTACCTACTCCGGTTAGTTGTGCTTATTGTGGGAAGTATCATTCGGGAGTTTGTCGTAAGGCTTCGGGTGCTTGTTATGGATGTGGATCTACTGGACATATGGTGAAGGACTGCCCTAGGAATCCGTCGGCACTTGAAAAATATCTTGATCCTCCTCCTCCTGCTCCTAGTACCGGTCGTGTTTACATGCTTTCTCGTGACCAGGCAGACAAGGCGTCTGGTATGTGATTGTTTCGTTTCTGTTCTATCTCCTTTCCGTTTTCTTGCAAATTTCGAGGACGAAATTTTTTTTTAGAGGGGAAGAAGTTGTAAAACCCAAAAAATCTAAAACATGTTAAAAGACCAAAATGCCCTCGTAATTTAAAATTTTAATCAAAGCTTATATAACTTACGAATAAATCACAAAACCTATGAAAACGAAACAATTATGGCATGAAATAATTACGAGTCATCACAAGATAATTGTACAAGCTACCAATAATGTTTAAAACACATTACGAGTCCAAATGAATCGTAAATCTCATGTTATATATGTTATTTAAATTGTAAAATTAATAAAGAAAGAATACTACAAATAAGAGGGGAAAATATGTCAAATTAAATTGTGATTGTGTGGGTTATTATTTGGGCCGACCCATAATCCCTTCCCCTTCCATAATGTCGGTTAAAACATCTCCTTAAACCAACCCATATATTTTTTTTATTCATTCACAATACCGATCCTAAAATTTGCTCCAAGAAAACCCTAAAAAAAACCTCCACTTCTGCCGCCATTCTTGCTGCTGGAAATCGACCAAGAAAAGCCACAAAAAGTATCCATCTTGATCTCATTCTAAGGTATATACATAATCCCATATCAATACATGTTTGTACGAATCAAAAACTAATCAAAGAGGTGCGTTTTGCTCTTGTTTTGTGGGCTGTCGATCGACCCAAAGAAAGAGGAAGGAAGAAAAGATTTTTCGTGTGGTGTTCTTGATTCCGTGTGATCGTGTTCTTCATCTTGTCATCAAGGGTATTGTATTACTCACCTTTTGTTCGAAAAGCTTGTGTTCTATACGAATCTTGGAATGAACATATGTCACATAAAATCACAAAACTAAAGAAACCCTAAAAATCTTGTACATGGATCGACTAGATTGTGTGTGGTGTATAATTCGATTTGAATGAGTAATAAACTGATAATAATTGATCTTAATGTGCTAAGAACTCACCCAAAGTCGTTTGGTTTGAAGAACTAATGAATGGATAAAGAAAACCCTAAGTATTTACATGTTATATTAAAAACTGCTACTGAGGTAAAACTTTACCCGACTTTAACCGGCTGTAACTAACTGATGGGATCGAGTTTTTGGGTGTTTTAAGAGTCTAAAACTAAGTTCATTGAAAGGGCTACCTGGGAAAATTTAGTTTGTAATTTTTGGAGGCCTTTAAGGCTACTTTTTGATTTTTGGGAAATCATGTGTCTGGTCGTATTGTTAAGTCTGGAAATTCAGTCCGGGTTTTTGAATTTTAGTTTCCAAACCATATTGAATTAGAAGGAGCCCTTTGAACTGGAAAATATTTGGGATGTATGCTAGTAGCTTGAATTTTTATAGAATTTTTTGAATTTTTCTGAAGGGGTAATGAAGTGGTAACTTAGTGGGTGTTCCATCAGACATGTTTCTGGGACTGGTTGTAAACGTGGAATTTTAATTCGTAATTAAACTAATCAATAAAATCTGGAAAAATTATGATAGATACTAGGGACATTGAGGAAGCTCTGTGAATTTTTGTAGATTTTATTTTAGAGTTTTACTATGATTTTCAAATTACTTAATACGGGTCCATAAATGCCTAAAAACCTGAAAAAAAGGGTATAGTGATATTTAAAAAAGGGTTAAGTGTTAATATTCAAACATTAAAGGGTCTTGGTTGTTATTTTGATAAAACTAAAGGACTTAACTAGTAAGAACCTGTAACTTTACAATGTTTACACCTTATACACTAACCTTATGATAATTACACAATTGGTCCTTAAACTTATCCTAAATACTGGATGAACCCTCAAATGTATAAAACTACTATAATAACCTTATGAACCTTAAAGCTACTTAGAATGGAAGGTTAACTAAAAATAGCAATCTGAACTTAGAACCTCTTGTAATTTTGTCTTCTACTCCTCTAGGTCTGAAGAGGGAGTGACTTGTTTTCCTGTCAGTGTTCACTGTTTCTGTTTTGCTTGCAAATAAGGTACAGATATTCTGCCCTTCTTGTTAAGGTGCCTTCGTTTTCTCTTGATCTTGTATTTGTTTTGTGAACCTTGGATATGATTTCTTTGACTTGAACCTTCGTTTTGAACCCTTGTCTTAACCTTGTCTTGAACCTTGTTATGAACCTAGCCATTGAACTTTGACTTAAATATGGATAAGACTTACTTGAACTAAAGCTTGAATTGAACCCATTGACATGTAAACATGAACTTGAAACTTGAACTTGATTTGTATACTTGACCATGACCTTGACCCACAGTTTGAGACTACGAGCCATACTAGGCATGAGGGTTTCATGTCCTTGTCATTGATGCACCAATGACTTGACTTTTGGGTAGGGAAGTGATTACCTATCCCGTCCCTGCCATGACTTGATATTTTACTTGTACACGTAGATGAAGACATTGTGGCAGCCTACAGGGACGCATGGATGCATCCTAGATTTGTACTTGACTTGACTTGTTTGATTATGTTACTTGTTATATTAGATGACTGATGGGTGTGTGCGATACACGTCATTCATCTCTTGGGAGCTTGCAACTCCACCCCTTGGAGGTATCCCCTCATATTATACTTGTCATACCGAGGTCACCCCTCCGTATACATGTATACTTGTTTACTTGACTTGATATGATATGTTCTGGGCTCGTAGAGGATTGCTGTATCTGTTTATCTTTCTGTTTACTTTACCTTTTTCACTTGTACATTCTTCCTTATTTGCTTCCTATGCCTTTACTCTTGATAACCTTTACTACAGTTGTTTTTCGTAAACCTTTATTACTGCTTGTTATCGTTATATCTGTTCACTGAGCTCTCGTAGCTCAGCCGCATTTTTCTTTTCCTGCGGCAGGTATTTAGCTAGGAAGCTGGGTTTTGCTTTGGGACGAGTGCAACTTTGAGTGAAGCATGGACCTTAGTATCTTAGTTCTACCATTTAAATTTTAGACTTGTTATGCCTTGTTTGGCACTTGGATCATTTAGTACTTCATTTATTTCTTTATATTGTCTTGTTGAACTTGATATAAGTCGTGTTGACTTATTATCTTTTGGTTTAATGTTAAGACTTCCGCTGTTTTATTATTGCTTGTTCTGATGTGAAACCATATTATTGTGATATCTTGCCCTTGTCGGGGTCGGGGTGTTACAATTTATGGTATCAGAGCCAGGTTTGGACCCTTAGGTTTCCCGAAAACCCTTAGGCTTAGGCCATTGACCTGTGAGGATTGGGTAGACATTAGGTTTCTTTTCGCGCACTCTCTTTTCCTGTCCTGCTCTGTCATTTTCTGCTTGCTCTTACTAATCGTTTTGACAATCATTCAGATGGTGAATACGCGCTTTACCCAGTACACTGATGGGAATGATGGCCCTGATTTTGAGTCCATGATAGCCGCTGCTATGGCTGCTGCTCTTCCTGAATTGGTGGCCCAAGTCACCAATAACATCAGAAATAGTGCTAGTTCTTCTGGTGGTGGTGGTGGCGGTGCTCCACCCACTGCTCCACCCGCTGCTCCACCTGTCGGTATTCATATATGGATTGAGAGGTTCAACAAGCTCAAGCCTCTCTCTTTCAAGTCCGCTGCCACTCCCCATGAGGCAGAGGACTGGATCACCCATGTCGAGAAGTTGTTTAGGGTTCTCGGATGTGCTGACGAGTTTAAAACTCGTTTGGCTACATTCAAGCTGGAAGGTGACGCTCTTAATTGGTGGACTGCTCTTGTTCAGGCAAAGGGAAATGATTATGCTGAGACCTGTTCTTGGGCGGATTTCATTGAGGTGTTCTATAGGCAGTATATTCCATTATCGGAGCAGCAGAGGTATGAGAGGGAGTATGGGACGATTCGTCAGGGGGATCGTGAGTCGTCGGGTGAGTTTATGCAGAGGTTCTTACGTTTGGCCAGGTAGATTCAAATATCTTGTAGGAGGTATTGGAATGATAAATCTGTAAAAATCATATGTTTTTGTTCATAAACTTAACTGGTATTGGATTTTAAACATGGTACTGCTAGTTAGTCAAAAGGTCCTCTTAGTTCATAATTGGTCCTGCTAATACAAAATTGCTATGTTTTATTCATATAAAGGCTTGAATGTTTAAAATGCTATAGATCAAGTGCTTTGCACTTTGTTCTTTTGGTTTGCAACTAACACATTTCAGGTTGATAACAAAACAAGAGTTCTTCCAAACAGAAAGGAGCAACAAAAGTTATATTCATTTCAGGAGAGATAACAATCTCAGGGGAGGAATTGATAGCCCAGAATGGAAGAAAAATCCAATTAATGAAAGGAAAGACAAGAGCATACAAGATGATGCAGAGTTGAAAAAGATAGAGTTAGATCACATATCTAGAAGGGATGAAGCATTTCTCAAGGAGAAAGTTCTATCTAGATCAAACTAAGAAAGGTTTCAACTCAAAGGCATGACATTAGATGATTTCACTTGTTGAACCAATCATCCAAGATACACAGCATCATTGCCTTTCTAAATTTCCTCCATCCAAGGAAATTGCACCATCTTTGGGCCATCATGGCTTTTGGTATTCAGCTCACCAAGTTTTCACAAACTTAAGAGTTGGCTAGTCCTTAAGCAAACGGCTTTTGGTAAAGACAAATCAAATCCGTTGATGGTTGATAGTTTACCAAAAACTATATGGTTGTTAACTAACCATACTTAATTGTAAATAGTTAGCTAGTCCTTAAGCAAATGGCTTTTGGTAAAGACAAATCAAATCCGTTGATGGTTGATAGTTTACCAAAAACTATATGGTTGTTAACTAACCATACTTAATTGTAAATAGTTAGCTAGTCCTTAAGCAAACGGCTTTTGGTAAAGACAAATCAAATCCGTTGATGGTTGATAGTTTACCAAAAACTATATGGTTGTTAACTAACCATACTTAATTGTAAATAGTTAGCTAGTCCTTAAGCAAACGGCTTTTGGTAAAGACAACTCAAATCCGTTGATAGCTGGTAGTTTGCTAAAAACTATAAGGGATGTTTATAAAACTTTCAAAGGTACTGGTAGTTCAAAATTGGTACTGCTAGTATAAAAAGGTACTGCTATATAGCCGTTGAGCCTGTCAGAAAAAGTTTTAGCCATTAGGCCTGGTAGTTAAAATTAGCCGTTGGGGTAGTTGTGTAAATTACTGATGATTATATTATATTATATTTCACATATAAAAGATCTTTTTAACCGCCTTTACATTTACTTATTATAATCTTTCTTATTGTCGGTTAAAAGTAATTCTCTCATATCTTCTTTCATCAGTCATTATCATAATTCACATACACCTTTCATCTTCTACCAGTACTACCAACAAATCCCACCATCATATTCAAAATTTTCATTATGGCTTCAACAGTTGTTCTAGATTTTGTCCAACGTCACAATCAGTTAGCATTTTTGGAGAAGTCAGAGGATAATACCTCATTTCATCAAGTAGTGGACTTTTTAAACACCTCCTACATCAGGTTTGCTTTGCTAGTTAATCCCACTATTTATGAAAATCAAATTTTGCAATTTTGGCAATCTGCTAAAATTAAAACTTCTGAAAATGGGGAACAAAGAATTAAGGCCAAAGTGGATGGTAAGCATTTGACTCTTACTGAGTCATCCATAAGAAGACATCTTCATTTGGATGATTCTGATGGTATTAGTCAATTACCAGATACTAAAATTTTTGAAAATTTACAAAGAATGGGGTATCATGCTGAGTCTAACAAACTTACTTTTATGAAAAAGCATCTTACTCCACAATGGAGATTTTTGATTCACACAATCCTTCACTGTTTGAGCCAGAAGAAAACCTCTTGGGAGCAATTTAGTGGAAACATGGCTTCTGCTCTCATTTGCTTAGCTACAAACAGAAAATACAATTTTTCTAAATATATTTTTGAAGGGTTGATAAACAATGTGAAAAGTAAAACAAAGTTTTTGATGTATCCAAGATTTATTGGATGCATCATTGGAAAATTACAACATTTGTTGCTTCCCACAGACTCAATTTATGAAACACCAAAACTTTCTCACAAAGTATTTTCAAATATGAGAATTGGTTTTAGAGGGGAGGAAATTCCACTTTTTGATGAAATGATACCACAACATCCAGAAGAACCAACACCATCAGCTGAAACACAATCATCTAGTTCTTCACATGGTTACATTTCACCAACACATCAAACAACTCCAATACCATCTCCAGTACCATCATCAACACCACCACAATCATCACATCATGTATCACAAACCCAATCACCTCAGACAATGCAAGAACTGAAAGAAAAGGTGAAGTTCTTAGAGAATGCTCTTAAAAGTCAAAATGAAAGGTTTTCTAAGATCAACATCAAATTGGTCAAGAGGGTCAAGAAATTGGAGGGTGAAGTGAAGAAGTTACAGGGTAAAAGATCTGCAAGGGTTGTTTTATCAAGTTCTTCAGAGTCAGATGATGATAGGATAGGTCACTCTTCCAAAAAGGGGAGGAAGGATAGGTCTGAAGATGAGGAAGAGGCTCAATTTGAATTCCATGATGGAACTCAAGTTTATGATGAAGAGCCTGTTGGAGCAGGGCAAGAGCCTGCTAGGCCAGAAGAAGAGTCTGCTAGGAGAGAAAGGCTATTGGCTATGGGGTATAAAGGGTCTGCTGAGAGAGTGTATAAGAGAAAGAGGGTTTTAGTTGCTGATGAGCAATCCTCTGCTCCATCACAAGATCAAACTCCAAAGGATAAGGGCAAAAGTATTCTGATTGAAGATGAGCCAAAGTCCAAGAAGTTGAAAAGAACTCAGCAAATTCAGATGGCTTTAGGAGAAGAAGAGGCCAAAAGGGTTCATGAAGAAGAGCTAAAAGCACTTGAAGCTTCAAGAATGCTTCAAGTAATGAAAGAGCAGAAAGATGCTGAAGATGCTGCTCAAGCTCTTCTTGATTCTCAAGCTGCACAAATATTTGATGCACAACTACAATGGATTATCTCTATTGATCCAATTGTAAGAGGTCAAGCTTCTGTGTATGTGGATGATAAGTCTCTCAGTGTAGAAGAGAAGACAGCCAAGCTTGAAGAATTCATCACCAAAAAGTATAGAGAAGAAGCCTTAAATGATGTATTTCATCAGATCATGCAGTATAAGGAGAAAGGGTTTAAACTGCCACATGATCAGAAAGAGCAGATGAAATTCTTCAGGTTATATCTGAAAAGGTCTGCAAATTGGAAGGATCATCAACTCAAAGGAAAATCATTTGATGAGTTGCAGCATCTATACATTGAAGCCTACAAGAAGAACCACTGCACTCCTCCTGAACACACACAAGAAAGGTCTTCAAAGAAGAAGGAAGATGCTCAGAAGAAAGAAGTAGCAAAATTGGACACAGAGCAAGTAAGTAAAATGTTGATTACTTTGCCTACTATCATACATGTTGATCCAATTAGGTCTAGACACCCTATAATTGATTGGGAAATACACCATGATAGATTTGGTAAGTCATGGAAAATATCAAGGGTTGGGGGACAGTCTACTATCTTTAAGAATTTTGAAAATCTAGTTAGAGCATCTGACAGAGCAGATTTAGAAGAATTGTGGAATCTAGTGCAGATAAGGCTAGCCACAAATTCTAGCAATGATGTTAAGGAACAGGAGTTATGGGTTGAATTCAATAGGATGTATGATCCTGATCCCAAAGATGATTATTGGAAGTTTCCATATTATGATCCCACTACAACCTGGGAATTCTTAAGTTATTGCAGTATTCATCATTTGTACACATCAAGTGGGATTGAACTCTTCATGTTGGCTGAGAAAGAGTATCCACTTAGTTATGAAGTGCTCTCAACTATGATCTCCAAGAGATTAAGGTGTGACAAAGATGATGAGAACTCAGAAATTGTTCAAAGTTTGCTAAGGAGCATATTTGAACAATGTGAAAGAAAAAGGAAGGATAGAAAGTAAATGTTTTTGGAAGAGTTCCCTCAAATCCTCAAGGTATGTATTTTATTCATCAGAAACTTGTGTATTTTAATGGAAATAACAAGTTTAGGGGAGGATTGTTGGGAATAAAATGATCAAAGTCAAAGAGCCTGCCAATGATGTGAAGAGCCTGCTAGTTGATTTTGAACAAGTATGAAGATGTTCTACCAGTACCTTCTGGGTAGAAGGTACTGCTGGTTGATGAAGAGCCTGCCAAGCTTATGTCAAGTCGATTAGATATTTTGTAATAGATATTTAGTTGAATTATTAGTCTTTGTACAAAGTTATACGTTATGTAGAAGTAGATTAGTCTTCTGTGGTGACAGAGGAATATTATCAGAGTTGTACATGGGTAGTTGTATTTAATTGTAGGCGCAAATAATAGTCAAAGTATAGTATAATACTCTTCCACTTGACAACATGTAATAAGATATCCATATCTTATAAAAGGATATCTTAGTCACTACTTCATGTATGCATCTTTAACAACCAAAACACATAACCAAACTATCTCTCAAGTAACTAAGTTACACTTTCACAATTCCATCAAAGATTCAAGATTACTTTGTAATCCCGGTGATATTTAGATCATCCGTATTATTATCAATAATATTGAATCGTTTTGTGTTAACCAAAGTTGTGTTCTTTGTTCATTGCATTCTCACGTTTACTTAAACTCACCACCTTGTGTTCTTTTAAAGTGTGTTGTAGTAGATTCCGCATGCTAAACACATTCAATACATAAATATCTCAATCAAGAACATAAACAATAAACCGTTCCACACGCGGCGAGGTGACGGCGTCACCTCCTACAACGTGACGCCGTCAGACCCTAAGTTCTATATATAGTTTTGCAATTTTCATTCATTGTGTGCAACTTTGTGAGGAGAAACCCTAAAGACGATTTTTCTGCCTCTTTTAAGGGTTTTATACCTTTGGATCTCCCATGTTCAATTGAAGATAAGTAATCAATTAATCATTCAATATGTCTATGTATTGTTTGATTCTATCTTGTTCTTGTCTTTTGTTTAACATGCTAGGCTAGATTTATCTTGTGTTTGCTTAGATCTAATGAAACCTAACTATTGATTATTGGTTGTTGGTGTGTTATTAATTGTATTGGATGATTGTTCATCGATGTTAGACTTAAGAAAACTGGCTAACCTCCTATACGGTAACTTGCTTGAACGTCTTAAGAAACATGAACCAATGCGTACAAAGGTTTTTATGTTTGTATTTAATGCATGAACGAATTCTAGTGATCCCATGTTAAGAGCTTCTTAGCCGGCTCGACATAGGAGTGAAGTAGGAGTTCATAGAGTTGGGGAAGTACGTACGCCACCCCACGAATGGTATTAAGGAATACACCCGTCATCCACGCAATTAATACACACTAATCAACGGGTAAAAGATAGTTAGGGAGTAAGGAAATCTAAGTAAACACATTTCTCTCCATATAAGTTCCACAACCTTTATCTTTTCAGTTATTTATTTTATTTGCAATTGTAGTTATTTGGGTTAGTTGACTAGCAACTAATTCCGCCCACTCCTTCAAACCCGAGATTTTACTTGCTTTCCATAAAAATATAAAAATACAAAAAGAATCTTCCCTCACCCTTAGACCTATTAAGTAGTTTTTTCAATCCTAACGACACTATTCCCCTAGAGAACGATCAATCCCCCGGTACTTGCCACTACACTATACTACATCGGTCAGGTACACTGCCTGGTGGGGATTGCAAGCCTCTTGAGATCCCTCGAGAGGTAAAACCTGTTGTAAGGTCGCAAAACCACGCATCAAGTTTTTGGCGCCGCTGCCGGGGAATAGTTATTGTTTAGGTTGAATTTTTATTTTATTAGGTCTACTCACTAGATTCCTTTCTAGTGAGATTTTTATTTTATTTTTCTAGGATTTTCTTTAGTCTATCTTTTTCTTCGTTTCTTTGTTCGTAACCATTACCATCCGACACCATGGAAGGTGGTAATATCCTTGATCCCAACAACCCACCACCACAACAACACCCACCTCCTAGAGCCCGTACCTTAGGAGACTACTCCCGTCCTAGCCACCATGGCTATCGAAACACCATTGAGCTCACTCAAGGAGCCAATGTCACTCCCTTGCGATCCGACACCATCCGGTTGGTGCAAAGCGGATGCGCATTCCATGGACTTCGTTCCGAAGACCCTAATCAACATCTCAAGGACTTTCTCAAAATCGTTGATTCAATAGACCTTGATGTTGCCACTCGAGAGACGACCCGATTGCGTCTCTTTCAATTCTCTTTGCGGGACCAAGCTAGTCAATGGCTAGAGCGTCTACCCGCAGGATCCATCACCTCTTGGGATGATCTCACCACTCGCTTCCTTGCTCAGTTTTTCCCACCAGGAAGAACTACCAAGCTAAGGAATGATATCTTGATGTTCCAACAACGTCAAGGCGAAACCCTCTACGAGGCATGGACTCGATTCAAGGACTTACTCCAAAAAGTCCCTCACCATGGCATAGAACTTTGGCTCCAAGTCCAAATCTTCTATGACCACATCAATCTCTCCACGAGGCAAACCATTGACCAATCGGCCGGTGGTAAGCTACGTGATATAAGTGCGGAACAATCATGGGATCTCCTAGAAGATCTTGCTCTTTATGACAACGAAAGTTGGAATGATCCCCGTGATTTGAATAAAACGGTCAAGGCAATATCTTTGCCTTCGAACAATTCAAGCACTTCCGACCGTAGGATCATAGAACTTGAAGACCAAGTCAAGTTTCTTATGAAATCCTACGAGGCTCCTAAACCTTCAAGCCAAGTGAACAAAATCACTTCTTCATGTGAATTATGTAGTGGTCCCCACGACACTCGTGATTGCGTGGAACTCCCCGAACAAGCTTTTGCGGACTACGCATCCTCGCGTACCGACAGAGCGGGAGACAAGTGGTACACTTTCAAACCCAAGCCAAACCCCTATGGTGATTCATACAACCCCTCATGGAAAAATCACCCAAACCTTAGGTGGAAACAAAACCAAAACGCACAACAAACCAATTCTTCCAACCCACCTAATCGTTTCCAATCAAGAGGTTCATCCTCGAACCGTACTTTCAATAACAATTCTTCCAACAATTATGGTAGTACCAATAATCTTGAAGGATTGATGTCCAAATTTATGGCATCTCAAGAAGCTCGGATAGCTAGATTCGAATCCAAATTCAATCAACAACAAACGGAGATGACCAATAAAATCGACAACTTATTGAAAGCCCTCAATAACCAAGTGCTATCACCTCCACATAAGGACGCTAGGAACACAAATAGCGGACCCCAAGTAAAAGACCCTTCTTCATCCAAACATGTCCACTTCGTCAACGTTGTGACCATTAAGCCTATTGATACAAGTAGGGATGAGGATAATAGTGAACATGAGGATGAGGTTAAGAAAGTCGAGGTTGATAAAGAAGGTAGGAAAAGTGAGATTGAAGAAGTAGTTGATGATGAGGACTACTTCAATAGGCTACCCACTAAGGAAGAGCGCGCATATCATACAGACTTATTCGATGACCCCGAGACACCATACTTCCTAGGTAGACCAATTATAAAAATGGGCGACCCTTCTAATCTCAACATACCATGCAATATCGGACATTTGCATGTGTGGAAAGCTTACATCGACCTTAGATCGCCCATAAACGTCATGACTAGAGCCCACTACAACTTAATAATGAAAAATCAACTTGGGTATAGGATGTTCCCTGATAAGGGTTGGATGAGTAACTTCACGGGAAGAGTTAAGGGATTACCGGTTTATGTAGGAAACTTCACCTATGTCGCCGACTTCGTAATTGTAGAAGATATCCGCCCAATAGTCGATGCATGCTTAACTCAAGTAGTTTTTGGAAAACCATTTGTTGAGGTCTCTAGAATGACTTATGAACCTTCCTTAGGGATAGTTAGATTTAAGGATGAGACCGATGAGGTAAACTACCAAATGCCATATAAGATAGAGCAATTCCAACACTTGTCAAATGTTGAGAAGGAGCTTAAGCAAGCAGTCTACTATAGGAATGATGGGGATAGAAGTAAAGGAGTAGACTATGTTATGGAAAGGATATCCGGTTTCTACAAGGATTGTTTGAAATTAGGACCGGAATATAAAACCGGACGTGAGAATGGCCTAGAAACCGTGACCAATGATGGAGTCACGTAATGTACGGTGACTTTGAGTCTAGCTACAAGACTCGTTAATAAAGAAAAGCGCTTCTTGGGAGGCAACCCAAGCTTTATTTGCTTTGTGTGTTTATTTGTTTGTTTGATTTTATTTGCTTCCGTATGTATGTTTAATTTTTATTATTATTGATTCATGTTCGAAACTAAATTGTGAAAATGCTTTATCTTGTTTTTAACTTCGTCTTAACTACATATAAAGGTATTTTGCAAAAGATAAGTGTAAGGGAAATCCAAATCGGTTTATTAGAACAAATGAACATGAATCATAACAATATTAAATTAACATACATATTAGTAATTGTTTGAGTCAAATGCTTGTATCGAGTCATAATGATATTTTGCAGGATTTCCAGGAAGTAAGGATTGAGTTTTTCCAGAAATTTTCCGGAAACTTAACATGAAAAATCTGTCAGATCACTTCTGACGGCGTCAGACGATAGTCTGACGGCGTCAGGCACAGTTTTTTGAAATTTTTTGAAAGTTTTGTTTTTCTTCCGGAATCATAAAATGTTTTATTAAATCTCTAACTTATAAACTCCAGGAATCTGCAAAATAATCATTCCACAAGCATTATATCCTTATATAGATTTATCCCGCCGATGTTATGCAGGTTTTCGTGTTTGTTTTCTCAGGTCTAACAGGTTATTTTGGACAAGGAAATGTATGTGGAATCTAGCTTTTGGCGCTGCTCTAGTCTTGAAGTTCCAACATTACCTTGGAAGAAGATCTAACCATGTTACCTCTTTATCCACCGAACGAATCAGGGGAGTATTTGATTTCATTCTTTTACCTTATTTACTTTTACATCTTGTTATTTGAACATTGGGGACAATGTTCATCTTAAGTGTAAGGGGGGGGTAGAGTACGATACTTTAGAGAATACAATTGCGCTTGATTTTTGTTAGTTTAATGGTAGATGTGTAATAAAACTAAGATAAATACCTGTTAAGGCAATTTTAGTGCCAAATTTAAATTTTTTTACAACATATAGGAGTGAAACTTTGATCTTAATGAGCGTCTCATGGATAGGAGTTATATGACTAGCACAAAACTGTACCACTAAAAACTTTTCCACCCCTAAATATGTGAGGTTCGCCCCTAGAATTGGTAGGAAAAGCATTTATGCTATGATGTGTGTACCGGTAGCACTTAGATTCTAGAACTTGCGTTAGGACCATTCCGAGACCACAAGTGAGACTACATTCGTGTAGTTAGATTTACTACATGATAAGAGGCATTAGGATTAACCCATTGTTTTACACCTGTGTTTTTGTTATAATTACATTGGCTACATTGGTCAAGTAATTCTCCCACACCCTTTGCGTTGTACTCATTTTTAGTACACGATACCCCTAGTACACCCCTCAGAGACTATCTTTTCGTTTCTAACTTTAAGCATTTTACTTAAAGAAAGAATTTGTTTACACCCCACTTAAATGTACACCCAAATCGCCTTAGCCTACCTTGTATGCACTTATTCTTAGTGCATTATTGTGAAAACATTTGTTTAAACCCTTAGTTAATTATCTAATTGATTACATGGTTGCTAAGTCGAGTCATATCCTTGTACATATTATTTTGGGACGATTGGGACTCATGGGTAAAGTACTAGTATAATGGAGTAATGGGGAAGAACAACATTATTACCCCCATATGTGCTAAATATTTTAAAAAAGTACTCCAAGTGTTTCGATTATCTTAATTCGAGTCATTAAAATAGTTAATTGTAAAGTTATGTAAAAATTCAAGTGTAAGGGGGATACAACCCCCCTACGATGTATTATTTTGGATGGTAGGGCAAGAGTGTACGCAAAAAAAAAAAAAAAAAAAAAAAAAAAAAAAAAAAAAAAAAAAAAAGTAGAAAAAACATACGGACTACCATCCCGTTTCATTTTGTGTTTATTTTATCTTTTTGTTATTTTTATTTCATTAGCTTAAGTCGAGTCTAGTCTTGGCTTAGCAACGCCATATTGTACATGTAATTAATCAAGATCTTTAACTCGCCACCAGTAAAATATCCTTTATCCAACAAAACCGTGTTTATCATATCCCTACACCTAACGTTATAACCCATTTAAAAGCCCTCTTTGATAGTTTATCTTAGGTGCTTACGCCTAGTGGAGGAGGTTTTTGATCCTTTCCCAAGCCTATGGTAATCTATTTGCTATGACAGGTAGTGAGAGATATTATTCATTTTCATTTGTGAGATATACTTTTATGACACCTGAGAGATGTGAGTATCTAAACACTACTTGTGAGGTGCTAGTTTGTAATCTCCGTGCTTATTATGATTGAAGTGGAACGACTATTTGTTGTAATTACTTTTATATTAGCGTTAAATGACCCCTAACTTGTATTTTGATTAGAATAAAAGCACATTTGCTTGAGGACAAGCAAATCTCAAGTGTAAGGGTATTTGATGAAGCGAAAAGTGTACCGCTTTTAGGGGGTCATTTAAGCCCTAAATCGTATTTATTTGATCAAATATTGCCCTAAATCGTTCCTTTTGTCATTTTAGGTACTTTGGAGAAGAAATCTGGAAAAGGAAGCATTTTGGACGTTTTTGGAGCATAAAAGTGAAGAAAACGACAAAGTCTCAAAATCGGCTGGAAAATTACACGAGACGGCGTCAAGCCCAATCCTGACAGCGTCAACCCCTGACGCGCCAGAGAGCAATTTTGATGATTACAACGGGACGGCGTCAAGAAGGCTATCAAGGAACCCTAGCCGCGGCGAGGTGACGGCGTCACCTCCTACAACGTGACGCCGTCAGCCCCTAAACTCTATATATAGTTTTGCAATTTTTATTCATTGTGTGCAACTTTGTGAGGAGAAACCCTAAAGACGAATTTTCTGCCATTTTTAAGGGTTTTATACCCTTGGATCTCCCATGTTCAATTGAAGATAAGTAATCAATTAATCATTCAATATGTCTATGTATTGTTTGATTCTATCTTGTTCTTGTCTTTTGTTTAACATGCTAGGCTAGATTTATCTTGTGTTTGCTTAGATCTAATGAAACCTAACTATTGATTATTGGTTGTTGGTGTGTTATTAATTGTATTGGATGATTGTTCATCGATGTTAGACTTAAGAAAACTGGCTAACCTCCTATACGGTAACTTGCTTGAACATCTTAAGAAACATGAACCAATGCGTACAAAGGTTTTTATGGTTGTATTTAATGCATGAACGAATTCTAGTGATCCCATGTTAGGAGCTTCTTAGCCGGCTCGACATAGGAGTGAAGTAGGAGTTCATAGAGTTGGGGAAGTACGTACGCCACCCCACGAATGGTATTAAGGAATACACCCGTCATCCACGCAATTAATACACACTAATCAACCGGTAAAAGATAGTTAGGGAGTAAGGAAATCTAAGTAAACACATTTCTCTCCATATAAGTTCCACAACCTTTATCTTTTCAGTTATTTATTTTATTTGCAATTGTAGTTATTTGGGTTAGTTGACTAGCAACTAATTCCGCCCACTCCTTCAAACCCGAGATTTTACTTGCTTTCCATAAAATATAAAAATACAAAAAGAATCTTCCCTCACCCTTAGACCTATTAGAGTAGTTTTTCAATCCTAACGACACTATTCCCCTAGAGAACGATCAATCCCCCGGTACTTGCCACTACACTATACTACATCGGTCAGGTACACTGCCTGGTGGGGATTGCAAGCCTCTTGAGATCCCTCGAGAGGTAAAACCTGTTGTAAGGTCGCAAAACCACGCATCAGAGTATTTCAAAAATGCAAAACTCTCGAAGTGTTAACTAAATGTGTTTGCTCATAAACACTTTGAGAGATTTTCAAACAAGGTTTTATGGCAAGTGATCGATAATCTAGGATAATCATGGAGTAATAAGGTGATTATGGTTAGGTTATGTCCTATGATCCGCCAGAGCCGGAGGGATCTACCCAAGGACAATTCCAATAGATTAGAATTAGAAGTCCTTAGGTAAGATTGAAAAAAGGAGTAAATGAGAAAGGAGAAAGAAGGGGTTGAAGAATTAAAAAGAAAAGTTTAATGAAAGGGTGAAAAGAAATAGTCCTCCATGAAAACTTAGGGCAGAAACCGGGTCAATACATCTGCTATCGGTACTCACTAAGGTGATACTGATATTGAAGACAAGACGTCATGGACCCAGTGACGCGCAGCACCACCCCTCCTAGCCACTAAGATATCTCTTAAAAGATATTTGTTTCATTTCTCACGGAGAACACTGCATAATCTATCGGCCTCTCATTCCGAGATGTGTTGATATTAAAAAGGTGGCACTCTGCTCCATGCCTCCGACGACTAAAACTAAAACGCACATGATTGAGTCTAGAGCCATGAGATTCATCAAAAAAATCTCTTAGGAACACTTCCATGAGAATACCTGTAACTGTCAAGATTCGGGTTCAGGAGGTCGTGGTTTATTGAAATAAGCCATGGTTTTAGAGAGAGAAAGTAGAGAGAGAAAGGTGGAGAAACTTGTTATCTATTAGCTTGAAATGAAAATGAAGAATACAAACTTTCCCACACCCCTCATGGAGAGTCATGAGGGGTATTTATAGGCCTTTTACATCACAACTTTGCCATTTGCACATAAGTAGTCCCTGCGTTTACTACTTATCCTAAATCTAGTCCAATTCACTAAGTGACGATATCTTTTATAAAAAAGCGAGTCTAACAATCTCCCTCCAAGATATCGTCACACGTGAATGGTTACAATGAGACCTATAAACAAAGTAAATTACAAAAATAATAAACTTTCGTTGATGTTGTTGAAGCGCAGAGTCTCTGTAGTCTAGATTCTGAGGCAGACTTGAAGTTCTCTATTCCGAAGATCGCAGCATCGATCTTTGTGCTGACGGCACACATCCTTGTAGCTCTGAACTTCAACTGTAATGTACTAGTTAGGTTATTACTCCCTCCTAACTAGTGAGCCCTTTTTCTTCCTCTGCTCCCTCCTGAAACGACAACTCTCTTTAGTCTTCAAACACGCAGCGGAGACTGTACATACTAAAGGAAGCACAATGGTTGTCGTTTGGGAGCATCATAACAACATATCTCACAAAGTATTGCAATCAAGTTGGTAATAAGCCGTACTTCTCCCTCCTGATGGTTGCGATTCATCGGAAGCATCACAAAGTTGTGTACACGCCGTGGATTACCTTTAACTTGATGCAGCCATAACAGCCCGGCGACGCATAAATTCGTGAGAATATGTCGTAAAAATATGACTCTCTTTTTCTACAATCTCATCTCTATATCAACCCCCTGTATAAAAAACAAAGGCTTTTTGTAGTAACTACTGACGGAGAAAACCCACTATGACGAACTTGAGACTGAAGTAAAATAACCCAAACTTGTGACTTAAACTTGCACTTTTGTATGATTAAGTACCTATACTGAGCACTACAACGTAACTCCTTAAAGCATAGGTCGTGTCATATACCCATCCATCCTTCCTTAATAGTATATGAACATCTCTTGAATTATCCACATCTTTGTGTGCCACTGAGTACACCAGCTCAGTTTAAGTGGTAGTTAACTAGGTCTTCGTCCATCCACCCCTTGACCTATGAAAACTCGATAACCCAAGACTTAATCATTGCTCCCATGAGTGCTCAAACAAGGATCTCGAAGAATCATGCACCCAACCAACCCCGATATCTTCAAGATACTAAGTACACGTACCCGAGATATTCCACTTCAACTTCAAATAAGTAATAATGAATCATCATCCTTTTAGTCACAGCTGATAATTTTGCCATTGTCATTTGATTGTGAATCTTGAACAGGATCTTTTAAGCTATACGTGGTGTTTTGAGGATGAATTCCGATAGTTTCATTTGTGATTTTGGTGTGGTGCGAGTTTGAAATATGCCTTATTTTCAATTCTAAACATGCTAGGAAAATTTGAGTTTTAGACATTTTTACGCCAAATTTTGCCGAAAAATTTGAATTTTGACCTAAAAATTTGAATTTTGGGCCAAAATTTTCATCCTTACACCATAATTTGAATTTCGCGTAAAAATGGACCGATTAGTCACTCCTCGAAATTAAATTTTACTCAACTTTTCCCGCCAAAAAACTCTTTTTTTTTTTCTTTTTTTTTTTTTTTTTGGCATACTCGATATAGCTTCCTTACTCGATAATCTTGGTTACTCGATAAACCTTACTCGGTAAAGTTACTCGACAAAGTTACTCGGTACAAAGTTACTCGGTACAAGGTTACTCGGTACAAAGTTACTCGGTACAAACTTACTCGGTACAAAGTTACTCAGTAAAGTTACTCGATACATAGTTACTCGGTACAAAGTTACTCGGTAAAGTTACTCGATACATAGTTACTCGGTACAAAGTTACTCGGTAAAGTTACTCGGTAAAGTTAGAGTTACTCGGTAAACTTGGAGTTACTCGGTAAAGTTGGAGTTACTCGATAATCTTGGAGTTACTCGATAAACATGAAGTTACTCGGTAACACCAGTTACTCGATAGAAATCAGTTACTCGATAAACAAGTTACTTGATAAAGATTATCTAACTCGATAATCTAATCAGTAACTCGATAAAAAAAACTTACTCGGTAACCAAGTTACTCGATAGAGGCCAGTTACTTGATAAATATCATAGTTACTCGGTACAGGAACATTAACTCGAGAAACGCCTCGGATGAACAGTACCGCCGCAAAAAATCACTTTTTTGACCTCAAAAACTCCACGATTCGCTCCTGGTCTCTGATGCCAATTGTAATTGTCAAGATTCGGGTTCAGGAGGTCGTGGTTTATCAAAATAAGCCATGGTTTTAGAGAGAGAAAGTAGAGAGAGAAAGGTGGAGAAACTTGTTATCTATTAGCTTGAAATGAAAATGAAGAATACAAACTTTCCCACACCCCTCATGGAGAGTCATGAGGGGTATTTATAGGCCTTTTACATCACAACTTTGCCACTTAAACATAAGTAGTCCCTGCGTTTACTACTTATCATAAATCTAGTCCATTTCACTAAGTGACGATATCTTTTATAAAAAAGCGAGTCTAACAATACCCTTGTGTTCACCTAAAAGGACACAAGGTGTATAAGAGTCTTAATGAGATCCAATGATCTTGCCATTTATATCATGATGGTTACGTGCTTCAAACGGTCTACAGTCGTGGGGTGATCTCCAGCGACTCACTGAATCATGGGTGCACTTCGGTGTGTCCGTGTAAACCCTCTCGGGGGTATCCAGTTCAGAACGGCCTGGGTTTGGATTAGAGAAAGTCTTCACACTATGCTGTTGACGATCTCGAAGTTCAAATCTGTAAGTGCTGGACGTATTATTGCTAACTGTTTTATGCAGCTACCGACAAACGTCCATCAACCATCATCCGATACATCAAACATCTTCACCTCAGCATACTCATACTTATGAAGAACATACCTCATCAAAGCTCAAGTGTTAAAGTTCAAGACAAAAAGATCAAGTTAAAGACCAAGTGTAACAACTAAGTCAAGAGGCTAATCAATATGTCAAGAACAAGTTCATATGCCATAAGATGAAAGATTATGGGGAGATTGTTAGCATAAGGAGAAGAGGTATGAGTATGTTGGAGGACACGACGTCATCACCACATGAAGATGTTGATCAAGGCAAGAACCACCTGAAAGACGATTACTTTGAAGATCACAGTGCATGAAGGAACATTGAATGAAGACTATTCTACAACGACACACAAAGATCAAGACGTTGAAGACAAAAGACCAATCACTGGGAGCATCATTGAAATGACCATCCCTTAGGGGGAGATTGTTAGCATTTATATTTTTAGAAAAAGTGATGGTCATTTGTAAGTGTTAAATAGTGTGTCGTGTGGTATAATGTCAAGAATGTAAAGGCTTGTGTTGGACTTTGTTTAGCAATGTTCAAGTAATATAACAAAAGCCCAAGTCCAACACAAGACCACTCCAAAGCCTTTTAGGGCAACAAAGGCTTTCTAGTTTCCTATAAATACCACACACTCTCTCATTTTCATGGGTGCCTCATTTTAGTATAGTATAGGTGAGAGAGAGTGTGTGTGTGTGTGTTCTCTAAGTTTGTATTGTTATCTTTCTTTCCAAGTTATATAACATTCGACCATTAATCATTACATACGATCCATACACCTTCTCTTCATCTATTCTTCACTTATACTTTGAGTGTCACATCGTACGAGTTAGAGTAGTTATTATTATTATTAGTTTTAGTTGTGTGTTTAAGGTAGAATCTTAGGATTACAAGAATTATGTATAAGGGGAGAGGACGTGATTAAAATGTGATCAAAGTTCGTGGAATCTCAAAGTATGCTCACCAAACAGACTCAGTATGAACCCTCGAATTGACGAAACTTGATGTCCGTTATCGAAAAGACTTGTCCTGGAATTGTTAACATTTATATTTTTAGAAAAAGTGATGGTCATTTGTAAGTGTTAAATAGTGTGTCGTGTGGTATAATGTCAAGAATGTAAAGGCTTGTGTTGGACTTTGTTTAGCAATGTTCAAGTAATATAACAAAAGCCCAAGGCCAACACAAGCCCACTCCAAAGCCTTTTAGGGCAACAAAGGCTTTCTAGTTTCCTATAAATACCACACACTCTCTCATTTTCATGGGTGCCTCCGTTTAGTATAGTATAGGTGAGAGAGTGTGTGTTTGTGTTCTCTAAGTTTGTATTGTTATCTTTCTTTCCAAGTCATATAACATTCGACCATTAATCATTACATATGATCCATACACCTTCTCTTCATCTATTCTTCACTTATACTTTGAGTGTCACATCGTACGAGTTAGAGTAGTTATTATTATTAGTTTTAGTTGTGTGTTCAAGGTAGAATCTTAGGATTACAAAACTCCTTCTCATACCTAATGTTGTTATATTCTTTGTAAGCTTCAAAGGCCTTAGGACGGCGGGTGACCAGCCTGACTATGGCCTCCGAAAGAATACGCTCTTCCACGACCGGAGGTTTAAAAGTAAACTCCGTAGTCCCAGGGCGACGATCTTCCTCTAAAACCAGCTGCGCCATAAGGTATTCAAGGGGAGCATCCTTACACGCCTCAAGAGAGTCCAGCAGGGGAAATGACACATTCGCTAACCTCTCTACTGACTCATCAAAGTGCTTTTTGGCTAAAGGGTCGTAAGCTTCCACCTGTTCAAGTTTAACACCCTTGGCCCCATGAACAACCCCGGCCTCCAACCCTTTACGAATTCCCTCCTTCATTGCCGCGGAGATGCACCCCCCAACTTGATCTTCAAGTCTTCGGATTCTTTAAATTTGAGACAAGCATACCTGAATCCGTGACCAATAACCCAACGACGCCCTTCAACAGCCTTCAACAATTGAGGGAACAACTCCGTATCAAAATCTTTGTTGATCTCAATCAACCTCTTCTCCAGCTCAGTTAACCGCTCCCGATAGAAGGTGCTGCACTCCTCCATCATTTTATCCATCTGCTCATTAACTTGCTTCTCTAGAGTGTCGCAGATGATCTCCAAACCAGACACCTTCAGACTCAGCGCCTCATACTTGCCGCGGAGCTCTATAATTTCTGAAGCCATCTGCGCATTCTTCTAACCCAGTGACCCAACCATGGACACCGCCGGAGACACTCTCTTAAGTTCATCCCGAAGCTTACCCAACTCCTCATCCTTAGCTTCCATGGCCGATTGCAGAGTAGATACTTGGCCGCGGAGCTCAGAAGACCCGGCAGACACTCTCTTAACTTTTTACTCAGCTTGTTATTCTGCTGCAACTCATACTCCAACCGCAGACGAACCTCAGAATGCATGCAGATTTGACGGGAGGAAAGGAGGTTGTACTCATCCAGTAGGTCCTTGACGAACATATCCCTCATCACGGACACATATCCAGGAGTAGCCACGTTGTCCACTATGCTCTGACAAACCCACGGGTCGTCCATATTAAAATCATTAGTAGGCAGCCACTTAGGAACATAAGTGGAGGAGGCTTCAACAGTATCGACTGTGACAGATTGGTAAAAATCCCCGGAATACTCACCAAAACCCTGATCATCCATATCCTCATCCTCATCCTCAACCTCAACCTCAATATGCATGGATGTACCTGCAACATTCTCCGGATGCGATCCTTCAGAAACCGGACCTGGAGACTCAAGATGCACAGATGAAGTATGCTCCACAACCGGAGCTCCAGAAGCCCTACCCGCAACATATTCATATGTCGGGGTGGCAGAAGAAGAAGTAAGGACGGTGGCATTCTTCATGATGCCCTCATCCGTATGAGGTCCAGAATGCTCCAGCCCATCATCCGACTCATCCAAAAGCTCATACTTAGGATGCTCCTCCACGGGAGAATCACCTAAAAAACAAAACGTATGTTAGGAACAAAAAACATATGCAAAAAAAAAAAAAAAAAAAAAAAAAAAAAAAAAAAAAAAAAAAAAAAAAAAAAAAGAGAGAGAGAGAAGGGAGGAAGTAAGCAAATCATACCTGACCCAACCGCGATCTCCTTGCGAGTTAGCCTCTTCTTCTTCTTAGCCTTCTCCGGCTCCTTCTCAGTCTTCTCCGGCTCACTGATCACAACCCTCTTTTTTCCGGCTTTCTTCCCAGCCTTAGCCGCTGCTATCTCATCCACAACGGTGTGCTCCACAACCTTCAAGACATCCTCGGACGGTTCAACAACACGCCCAGCAGTCTCCGCCCTCAACTTCTGCTCATCCTTGTTCAAGGTGCGCTCCCCAATCGTCACCTTGAATACATCTGGCTGATTGATGTAAGAAAACAAATCCATCTCTGCAAAAAAACCAGAAAATAAATTTAGACGCGGAAGCAAACAAATAAAAAGCAGGGATAAAACAAGTCTAATAACCCACCCGAATCATCCGGCCGTAAAAAGGTCGGGCGGCAACTATCGTCATCCCAGGTTTGGCTTAAACCTATGACATTCAGAAAGTCCTCCGGATACTTTTTGAAAGGTGCCCTATTGGTGTCAAGGAGCCGCAGCAACTCTAGATCTAAACCCTCATCAGAAGGAGGAGGGTCGCGGTCTACGGACGCCTTCTCATACCATGGAATGTCCAAGGGAAAAATGGTTTTCTTTACAAAAAAGAAACGGTCCTTCCAGTTCTTGACCGAATCTAAGGCGGCAGTGTAACAGACAGGGACAACTAAAGATTTGGGGCCCTTCCTCTTCTTTAGTGTCATCCAACCATTGTTAATGCCGGCATAATAGAATTTCCTAAACAAGTTAACACTAGGGCTACCACCGTGTACGTGGCAAAGTATCTCAAAATGGCTAACCCTACAAGCCACTAAAACCGATAACTGAGAAAGGTGAATCTGGAAATACTCCAGAACACGAAGCAAAAACAATGAAAGAGGAATCCAAAAATTACCTAATTCAAAAAACCTAGTATATACACCTATCTTCCCCTCCGGGGCATCCCTAATGGTATCTAAAGGACCGGGTGCTTCAGGCAACAAATGGCCCGGAATTTTGTACTTTTCACAAAAACTATCTACGTCTGCCTGAGACAACTTAGAAGTCACGGTACTTATATGATCAGGAGCCATCCTAAATAATTAAAAGATGAATTTGAAGAAACCTAACCTGAGAATCTAGGTCCGGGAATAAAAGAAGCAAGAGGAATGAAGGCGGAAGAGGTTCTTGTCTTTTAGAGGGAAGGAAAATTTGTTACTGTGTGTAAAAAAGATTAACAGTGGTGTAACTCTTGGTATTTATAGCCACGCACACACGCTCCTTCAGAACAATCGAAAGGCCACAAATCTGCCACGTCCCCGGATACTTATTGAACGGTCGCAGATCTATCCAGATGAACCGTCACGATGGTCGCAGAAAATGAACGATCAGCCGCAAAAACATCACATCAGTCAGTGTTGGGATTTATCAATAGAAGACTTAATATACGAAGAATAGACTTAAGTCTGCTGGTGCATGGTTAAGTCTGTTAGTGCAATATTAGTTAAGTCTTGTCGTAGTTAAGTCTGCCAGTACTATGTTAAGTCTGGTAGACTATATAATAGTTAGTTAAGTCTGTTTGACTTATTAGTTAAGTCTGGTTATGTAAAAGAGTGAAAAGGTTGTTAGCTATAAGTTAGGAAAGGATACGTAGGAATATAGTTATCTTTATAGAAGATGTGTATATCCTTTCACACGTTTGTAATCTAGGGTTTCCTTGGTGTATAAAAGGAACCCTAAAGGTATTCATTGTATAAGAGTTAGTCGTGCGATTTATTAGAAAAAATAGCAATATACGAAGTTAGTTATATTCATTGTGTTCTTCATTGTTTGTGTTAAGATTCCGCATTAACATTAACAACTGTGTTAGAGTTTCTCACCTAGATTGATTTGAATTTATTCAAGTCATCTACTAAGTTATCAAGGCTACTTAGAGATCCATAACCGTGGACCTACAAGTGGTATCAGAGCCTTTAGAGAGACTCTGAGTTTGAAGAATACAAACACCACAAACAAATATTCACTCTATCAATCCCTACTCAATGTCTGAATTCGAACAACCCAAGCATGATGGTTTCTCCAACCATGACAGTGATGATGACAAATCAATTCAAGATGAAGAAAAACCTAAAACAAGCACCAATAAAACACAACAAACAATCCCTTCAACCACAACCATCTCTAACATAAAACTTCCCATTCTGAAGAGATAAGAATACGACATATGGGCAATGGAGATGGAACATTATCTGGAATACATTGATAGTGAAGTTTGGAAGGTAATACTGAATGGAAACTCGAGGAAGAGAATCTCACAAGGTACAGATGGGGTGGTTAGAATATTACCACCAGTATCTGCTGAGGAGATAAGGGCTGTTGAGAAGGAGAAAAAGGCCAGAACTTTGCTGCTAATGGCACTTCCAAAGGAACATCTGAGGAAATTTCATAACATGAATGATGCCAAAGACATTTGGGAGGCCATTAAGAAAAGATTTGGAGGGAATGCCAATTCTAAAAAAATGCAGAAGGCTATTCTTAAACAGCAATTTGAGGCATTCAGTATATCAAAATCTGAGGGGCTGGAAAAAGGATATGACATATTTCAACATCTTCTGTCACAACTGGAAACATATGGTGCTGCTGTATCTGATGAGGATGCCAACCACAAGTTCCTTCGATCCCTACCACAAGAATGGTCAAGTGTGTCAATGACCATGAGGATGAAAGATGAAGTTGACTCTATGACCACAGATGACCTGTACAACAATCTTAGGATTTTTGAACAGGAAATCAAAGAAAACACAAAAGCCTCTTCTAGTTCTTCAAATGTTGCTTTTGTGTCTCAAAACAAAAGCAGCACTACCAGATTAAATCTGGCAGTGTTAAGTCTGGTGGTTATGAAGCTTCTGCAAGCAATACAAGGGAAAGAACTGCTCCTATAGGCTTTGCTGATGAGGTGCTCCACTCATTCTTTGCCAACCAACAAGAAGATGATGGTTTCATTAGTGAAGATCTGGAACAGATAAATGATGCTGAGGTAGAAGAGATGGACATCAAATGGCACATTGCCATGATTGCTCTAAGGGCTAAAAGGTTTCAAAGGCAGCATGGAAGGTCTATTCAGTTTAATAACAAGACACCAGTTAGGTATACTAGAAGGATAGTTGAATGCTACAATTGTCATAAGCATGGACACTTTGCTAGAGACTGCCCGGAGAAGAAGTCTACTGATGGGTATAGGAAAAGAGACTCAGACTATCCAAAGGATGACAAGAAGGAGAGGAACCAGATGAGCATGCTGACATTGGAAGCTGGAGCTGTCAACTGGGATGATCATTCATAGGAAGATGAGGCACCCAATCATGCACTCATGACCATTGGTTCTAGTGATGAGGTATCATTATGTTCCAAATTATGTATTGACTCATATAATCATGTTAAGGCTATGTGTGATGAACAGTTGAAACTGATAGGTGACCAAGAAGCACAAATTTTAGCTTATAAAAGTGCTGTAAAAACTTTGGAAGCACAAAAGAGCACCCTTCAGAAACAAAATGCTGATTTAAATGAAAAACTTTTCTTTGAGGCTAATAAAGTATATGAACATGAGGAAAAACTTAAAAAAATATAGACGAATTGGCCTTAGAATACAAAAAGAAAGGGATGATTTGCAAGAATGTATTGATAAGTGTAATTCCTCTAATAAAAAGCATTTTGACATAGTTGCTGCTCAAGTAAGCTCATCTAGTAAATCAGGCATAGGATATAACGAGAAAATGGAAGGGTCTATATTTCAGTGTAATGAGGAAAAACCTGTTAAGAGACCTATATACAATCGGTTCATTCAATCTGATGATTTTAAAGGAGTTCCCCATCCTCTAAGTGGAGATTACACTCCTTTAGAAAGGGAAGATCTTGATGACTCTTTATTTGTATATGGTAAACATGGTCCTCAATACCCTGAGACAGGCACCTCAGATGACAAATCTAGTGAATATTCTACTTGTCAAACTCATGACACTGAAGGATCCATTGGAAATGTTTCTGAGCACTCTAAGTCTGAGCTAGAAAGTGAAGTAAAAGAAAGTTCTGACTTTAAATCTGTTAAGGCCAGTGAACCTGATGTGACTGAATCAAAACCCCAAACAGTTAAACCTAGTTGTGTTAACCATATAAAATCTCCTAGGAAAACTGTTCAAATGCCTGAGTCACCCAAACCTGATAGATTTCACATAAAATTTAGGAGTAGTTACACTTCCACTCCTAAGAGATGTTTTGTTTGTGGTAGCCTAAGTCACTTGATTAGAGACTGTGACTTTCATGAGAAACGAATGAAAAGAGAGGCTGACCTTAAGGGGAAGAATGAAAATACTGGTAATGTTTCTAGTAAACCAGTTTGGAATACAGTCAATAGAATTAATCATGCCAACCAATTTTCTCCTAGATCAGCACAAAATGTAAATTCTACCCGACCCAACATTAATTCTGGTAGACCATCAATTAATTCTGCTAGGCCAAAATTTAATGTTAATTCTGGTAGACCAAATATTAATGCTGGTATATAGAACTTTAATTCTGGTGGGCAAAACTTTAATTCTGTGAGGCCTAAAGACACTATTGGTAGTGCTAATCTACTCAGACCCAGACAGCCATTCATTAAGACACAGGTGCATCAACAAAATCAAAGAAATCACTTTTCTCAATCTCATTCACCTGTGAGGAGACCATTGGCTAAGAATACAGCAAAACCTTTTAATGCTGTAAGGGAAAATGGGGGGTCTGCTGTTAAGGCCTCAGCATGTTCGTCTTGGGATCATTTTAAAAATGAATTTACCTATGAATCCAAGAACAACAGTGGATCAAGTTCATTTAAGACCTATAAATATGTTGATCCACAGGGCAGACCCAAGCCTTCACAGGCCTGGGTCCTCAAGAGAAACTAATTTGCTTTACTTATGTGCAGGATCACCTACTCAAGAGCATGGAAGATAGAGGAATATTTGATAGTGGGTGTTCTGGGCACATGACTGGTAACAAGGATCATCTGCAGGATTTTTATGAATTCCAAGGAGGTTCTGTTACCTTTGGAGGAAGTAAGGGGCAAATTACTGGCAAAGGAAGGATTGTAATAGGCAATTTAGAATTTGAAAATGTATCTTTTGTAAAAGAACTAGGGCAGTTCAACCTTTTCTCTATATCACAAATTTGTAATAAGAAGCATAAGGTGCTTTTTGTTGAAGATGAATGTTATGTATTGACTTCTGACTTTAAGATGCCTGATGAAAGTCAGATACTTCTCAAAGTCCCAAGACAATACAATATGTACAGCTTTGATATGAAACAACCTGAGCTTGCAAAAGGGTCTGCCTGTTTGCTTGCAAAAGCTACTTTGGATGAATCTAAATTGTGGCATAGAAGGTTGGGGCATGTCAACTTCAAAAACATGAACAAGCTGGTGAAGAATAACTTGGTCAGAGGGCTACCATCCAAGATGTTCAAGAATGATCACACCTGTGTTGCTTGCAACAAGGGTAAACAACACAGGGCTTCGTGTAAGGCTAAGATAGATAGATATATTACTGAGCCTTTGCATACCTTACACATGGATCTATTTGGCCCTACCTCTGTGCATAGTATTAACCATGCTTGCTATTGCCTTGTCATAACTGATGATTATACTAGATTTTGTTGGGTATTCTTTATGTCTAGGAAAGATGAAACAACTCCTTTGATTCAAAATTTCATTAGGCAGATAGAAAACCTACTTAATAGGAAGGTTAAGATCATTAGGTCTGACAATGGCACTGAATTTAAGAATAGAAGCATGATTGAGTTTTGTGGTGAAAAAGGGATTAAGCAACAATTCAGCAATGCTAGAACTCCATAGCAGAATGGAGTTGCTGAGAGAATGAACATGACACTTATTGAGGCAGCTAGGACCATGCTAGCAGATTCACTTTTACCCACAACCTTTTGGGCTGAAGCAGTAAGCACTGCTTGCTACATATTCAATAGGGTTAGAGTGACCAAGCCTCAGAATAAAACACCTTATGAGCTAGTTTTTGGCACCAAACCAGTTATTAGCTATATAAGGCCTTTTGGGTGTCATGTTACCATTCTAGATACACTTAGTGTGCTTGGGAAATTTGCAGGAAAATCTGATGAGGGGTTTCTGGTTGGGTATTCACTGAATAGTAAGGCCTTTAGGGTATACAATTTAGTGACCAAGAAAGTAGAGGAAAATCTTCATGTTAAGTTTCTTGAAGAAAAACCAAATGTGAAGGGACTAGGTCATAGATGGATGTTTGATCTCGATTATTTAACTGACTTTATGAACTATATTCCTCTCTCTAAGGAGAATCAAGCTAACCCTCATGCAGGTTCTATAGATGTGACTAATCATGCAGGTGTTCAAGATACTACTAATGCTGGGTCAGACATAGAAGTTGAAGAACTGGTTGTGATTCCTACCATAACAGTCACACATGTTGCAGCTCAAGTTGGGAGAAAGACATCTTCAACAGCTTCAAGGAAAAATGAAACTGTTCTCAAGCCTCTACTACAAGTTCAAGAGGCTACTCCTACAAAGGTGTCAAAAGATGTTCCTTCTTTCACCTTTCAACATGATGATTTGGCTGATCCTATTGGGAAGAAGCCTACCAGCACTATTTTGGTTAATTCTGGTAGTGTTTCTGATAATTCTGGTGGTATGAATGCTACCAGCATTAACCTTGTTAATTCTGGTAGTAATGCTATTAATTCTGCTGCACCTATTTCTACTCCAACTCCTGATTGTGATGATTCTGAGATGCCAGAACTTGAGTTCTTTGATGATTCAGGTGAAGGAATTTTTGATGGAGCTTCTTATGATGCAGAGGGTATTATTTCTGATTTCAATAACTTACCCACAGAAGTTGATGTCAGTCCAGCTCCAACATCAGAATTCACAACATTCATCCTCAAAGTCAGATAATTGGTGATCCTCAATCAGTTGTTCAAACCAGAAGTAAAGTGCAAAAGCTTACTACATCTCATGCACTTCTCAGTCTTATTAAGAAGCAGCAAAGGGTTAACCACAAGGACCAGCAACATTGCTTGTTTGCTTGTTTCCTTTCTCAAAAGGAACCTACCAATGTCTCTGAAGCATTAGCTGATGAGAGTTGGGTGGATGCAATGCAAGAGGAGTTGTTGCAGTTCAAATTGCAGAAAGTATGGATTCTGGTAGATCTACCTAGTGGAGCTAAGGTGATTGGAACTAAGTGGGTCTTCAGAAATAAGAAGGATGAAAGAGGGGTAGTTGTTAGGAACAAGGAAAGATTAGTAGCACAAGGATATAGACAAGAAGAAGGGATAGACTATGATGAGGTTTTTGCACCTATAGCCAGGATTGAGGCTATCAGGTTATTTTTAGCCTTTGCATCATACATGGGGTTTATAGTCTATCAGATGGATGTGAAGAGTGCCTTTCTGTATGGCACAATTGAAGAGGAGGTTTATGTTCATCAGCCTCCTAGCTTTGTTGATCCAGCCAACCCTGACAAGGTTTACAAAGTCATCAAAGCTTTATATGGCCTTCATCAAGCTCCCAGAGCTTGGTATGCAACACTCTCTAATTTCCTTGAAGAGCATGGGTACACAAGAGGCGTTATTGACAAGACCTTGTTTATCAAAAGAAACAAGAAGGATATCATCCTGGTGAAAGTATATGTGGATGACATCATTTTTGGTTCTACTAAAAAGGCTTGGTGTGAAGAGTTTGAAGCATTGATGAAGGGAAGGTTTCAGATGAGTTCCATGGGTGAACTCACCTTTTTCTTAGGACTACAAGTGAAGCAAAAAGAAGATGGACTCTTTATCTCTCAAGACAAGTATGTTGCTGAGATATTAAAGAAGTTTATATTTGAAAATGTCAAGACTGCAGTCACACCAATGGAAAACAAGGTGCCTTTGACCAAAGATGAGGATGCTGCTGATGTGGATCTACACTTATACAGATCCATGATTGGGTCCCTCATGTATCTAGCTGCCTCTAGGCCTGATATTATGTATGATGTATGTGCTTGTTCTCATTTTCAGGTTACTCCCAAGACTTCACACTTTCATGCTGTGAAGAGAATCTTTAGGTACTTAAAGGGCAAATCCAATTTGGGACTTTGGTATCCTAGAGAATCATCTTTTGACCTGGAAACATATTCAGATAGTGATTATGCTGGAGCAAGTCTTGATAGGAAATCCACAACTGGAGGTTGTCAATTCCTTGGAATAAGATTGATCTCTTGGCAATGCAAGAAGCAGACTATTGTGGCTACATCAACTACTGAAGCTGAATATGTAGCAGCTGCTAATTGCTGTGGACAAGTCTTGTGGATTCAGAATCAACTGTTGGATTATGGTTTGAACTTTATGAACACTATAATTCATATAGATAATGAGAGCACTATCTGTATAGTTAAGAACCCAGTCTACCACTCTAAAACTAAGCATATTGAAATCAGGCATCACTTTATTAGGGATTGCTATGAAAAGAAATTAGTTAGAGTGGAAAAGATACACACAGATTTCAATGTGGCCGACCTATTAACCAAAGCATTTGATGGACCTAGGTTCAATTATTTAGTGGTTAATATAGGTATGATGAACCCTTAGCTGGACTTAAGGGGAGGTCACATGTAAAGTTAGTATACTTGCCAGTACCTAGATTTGTCCTTGTTTAAGTCTTGTAGTCTTAATTTTTTTTATTAGTTAGTTCATTTGTATTTATTTACTGGCCTCCAACTTTCCGTAGTACGATCGTTTCTTTGTGTATTGTGCTTAACTTTGTTTTGCAGATATTCACTACTTATTGTTGCTGCTATTTCTCATGTGGCAAAATATAGCATAAGAGCCTTGCAAGTCTTATTCATTATCAACAAAGTTACAGTCAAGGTAGCAGCCAACACAGCACAACAAAACATAAGCCTAAACAATACCAAGCTAAACATCACCACCTACATCTTCTTTTTCCCTTTGCCTTTATCCTTCATGTCAGGCATGGTCTTCTTGGTTCCTTTCTCCCCCATTAGGTCTCTGACTCTTGGGCTTAGGAGACCAAGAACCTGCTTCTTTGGTGTTGGACGAGGTGGAACCATGGTACTCTTGGATGACACAGCCTTGGATGTCACTGCTACATAATCATCAGAAGAGTCTTCTGAAGAAGACACATCTTTTGAAACCTCTGTTGCTTCATCAGAAGGTTCTTTTTCAGTGAGATCATAAGCCGCTAGCCAATGTTTTAAAGTTGATTCCCTTGCTGCCTTGTTTCTTGCAATTGAAGAGTAGCCTGGTGGAAAGTAGCCTTCCCATCCTCCATTTGCTGAATCCGAAGATGAGTCGGATGAAATTTCTTTAATGTTTGATGGAGAAGGATTCATGGTGATTTTCCTTTAATTTGTGATGGTTTTTGTGGTAAAACTATGGGCTTTTTATAAGGAACACCTAGGTTTAAGGCGATTTAATGCTTGGTTGTTGAATGAATTAACTCTTTGCAGGCAAGAGTTAATTATAGTAGTTTTGGAAAGTTGACTTTGCTTATGTGTTATTAGGTTATTTAAATAAAATAAAAAAAAAAAAAAAAAAATAAAAAAAAAAAGGTTAGGTTACATTTAAGGGGAGGTTAAAATGTAGAGTTTGTATAATAACTAGTTCTTAGGATTATTTTTTAATTCGGGTGGCTTTAGAAGTTAATTCTTGTAGCTATAGATTTAATTCTGGTAGCTATTTTAGGTCTAGTAAGTTAGTGACTTTGATTTTCACTGTAAAATTATTTGTTTTTCTTGTTTTTCTTGGTGTTTGGACTAAGCTTTTGCAGATTATCATGGATTGGGTCAATATCTTTGGTAAAGTCTGGTAAGGTAATCGTTAAGTCTGGTTGACCATGTTTTAAGTCTGGTAGTATAATTTAGCAGATATTTTTTACCGTTAGACCTGGTTGTCTTTTTATTAATTTTTATTAATTTAAATACTCCCGTTGATATTTTTGGGGGAGAAGGGATATATATGGATAATATTTGAGTCCTTCCTCATATTTATCCATTATTTACTTCTTTCTTTAAAATCTTTTACTTAGGTCAATAATTACTCTGTTTTTCTCTACCGGTATTAAACCCTAATTTACCAAGTCAACCAGACCTTACGCTTTATCTAATTCATGGCTTCCCTAAAGTTCGTTGACAAACACAATCAAGTTGGTTTCTTGAAGAAACCAAATCAAAGTGATGGCTTTGAGCAGATAGTAGATTTCTTGAAAGGTTCTAACCTTCGGTACGCATTAACTGCTAATCCTACTATTTTCTCTTCTGTTATTAAACAATTTTGGGGGTCCGTGACCATTGAAACCCTAGCTGATGGTACACCACAGCTAAGGGCACTAATTGACACCCATGACTTCACCATAACTGAAGCCTCCATTAGGAGAAGTCTCCAATTGGATGATGCTTCAGGAACATATATCTTGCCCAACCAAGAGCTTTTAGAGGGAATGCAAAATCTTGGATATTTAACTGATGGTAGTTTTACATTTTGGAAAAGTCAATTTACACCTCAGTGGAAATTTTTGGTACATCATTTGCTGCATTGCCTTAGTCCCAAGAGTGGGGGATGGGATCAGTTTGGAAGCAACATTGCTTCTGTACTGGTCTGTCTTTCACTTGGCAGGAAATTTAATTTTTCAAAAATGATTTTTGATAGAATGGTGGCAAATATGAATAATCAGAAACATAAGTTTTTAATGTATCCAAGATTTTTGCAAATTATTTTGGGTTTTGAGCCTGAGAATAAGGCTCAACACTATGTGAGTGTGGCCTTTACACCTAAGATCTTTGCAAATATGAAAAGGGGATTTTCTGGGATACATAAGCCACTTTTGGCTACTATGCATGTTGGTGCTACTAACCCTGCAGGTACATCTGCTGCTGATGCACACAAGGAAACCACCAATGAGGAGCAACCTCAGGATGAACAAAGGTCACCAATCCTAGATGAACCAAGATCACCAACCCCACAATCACATAGATCACCTACACCACCACTGAATCTCACTCCACCCATATCACCTTCACCTTCACAACATACCCAGATTCCAAGTCCTATTCAGGAGGAGGAATCAAGTCACATGAATGTGGAAGGACTACTGCAGCTAATGCCTCAATTGATTCAAAGAGTTTCTGCCTTGGAGACTGAAAACAAGTCTTTGAAATCAGCTGTAGTCAAACTTGTAAAGAAAGTGAAAAAGATAGAACTTATTATGAAGAAGAGGGGTTTTCATCTGGATGATCAACAAGAGGCTGGGGATGAAAATTCTTCCCAACAGGGGAGGACTTTGGACAGAGAACAAATTTTTAAGACACCTTCTCAAGCCAAACCTGCTCATGCTAAAGATCTAAGTCCAGATGCTTTGGAGGTAGCTGAAACCCTTGCCCAATCCTTAAGCAAAATTCAACAAAAGAAGAAGTTAAAAAGAAAGCTGAGGATTGAAGAAAGTGGTAATGAAGAAGTTAATTCTGGTAATGCAAATAAGTCTGGTGGTGATAAGGCTGGTAGTACAGTTAATACTGGTGAGGCTGCTATTAAGTCTGGTGAGGTTATTAAGTCTGTTCATGAGTCTGCTGGTGTTGAAAAGAAAGGAAAGGAAATTCTCATTGAATCTCCTCAACCAAAGAAATCAAAAATGACAAAAGAATCTGATGATCCTATAATCTCTATGATTGAAGGAGATGATGGACTTAGAACCAAGTATCTGGAGCTCAAATCTATTGAAGGGCTGACAGCTGAAGAAAGAGCAAAATAGCTTGCTGACTTCATAAATGCAAGAAGAGATGCTGATACATTGGGAGGTTTTATGGAGGCACTTAGACAAAAGAAAACCAAGGTTCCCAAGAAAATGTCCACATCAGAACAGCTGCATGGTATGAAGATATATTTAAAGAACCAGATGCATTCAACTGTTGCCGAGATGAAAGGCAAATATTATGAAGAAATTCTACACCTGTTTCAAAGAGTTTATGAAAGGGATCATGGGTACAAGCCAGTTGACTATGAAGATACCCTTCCTTTTAAAAGAAAGAAGATAGAAACTGAACCAGTTGTAGAAGTTGAAAAGATGACTGAGGAAGAATTTGAGGAAGCACCCAGTGAGGTCAAAGATGAATTGAAAAAGCCTGTTGTTGTATTCTCAAGGAGAAAGAGTATAGCAAGAAAGGCCAAATCAAAACCAAATACTGCTGAAGAAAAGGTAGCATCATCATCAGAGGAAGAGTTCACCATGGGATCAATCCCTGAGAGTGCTGCTAAGCCAGCTAAGATTGTGAATTATCGTATTGTAAAGACTGGGCAAAAAGCATTCTATAGGATAATTTGGGAAGACTACACTGAGGTAGTTTATATTAATTTCCCAGGTGTGTTGAATGATCTAAGTAGGGATGATCTTAAGGAGCTCTACAAGATTGTGAACATCAGACATGGTAATAGTAGACCTGAGGAGGAATTTGAAAGGGTCTTTTGGGGAGATTTGAAAACTTTATTTGAGCCTCCATCAAGAACTGATGAGATTTGGAAATTGCCTTATCAGCAAGAAGTTGTCAGATGGAGATACTTTGAAAGTTGTCAGGTACACTGTTTGCAATTACAAAGTGCTTATATTTATATGTTGCCTGAGGTAGAATATCCCCTACCACCTAGAGTTTGTAAGGTCATGCTTGAAAAGAAATTGATGGAGTGTAAGGATGATGAAGTTTGTAATCAGTTTTTGGATTTAATCAAGTTGCAGTCACTTAAGGAACCATATTGGGGTGTTTAAGGATGTTGGAAAGAATTTTCATAAGTTGATAAGTAGGACTATTGGAATTTCCTACTTGGTGGAGGTGCTTAGCACTAACACAACAAAAGGTTATCAGTCCACCTTGTCTTATCCACACAAAGAATTGACTAATCCATGAGCAAACTGCTTTTGGTAAAGACAAAACAAATCCGTTGATAGCTGATGGTTTGCTAAAAATCATATGGTTATCAGTGTACCTTGGTCTTATACACCAAAACATTGACTACTCCAGTAGTGATGGCTATTGGTAAAGAGACATCAAAATCCATTAAATTTTCAATGATTCACCTCTCACAGGAGTTAACACACCTGAAAGTGATGAGAATAATATGAAACTTAACAGGTATTGATGTACAAAAGGTCAATATTGCTGCAAAGATTGGTTGCTGAAAAGATCAGATGGAACAAAGATCAAATGGTGCAAGTTTGTTAAAGACAAGGTTGCTGAACTAAAATCTGATGTATTTTTGTTAGAGATAATTCCAATTATTCAAGAATCAATCCTCAGAAAGTTTATTCAGAAAGAACTTGAAGTTCATGAAGAATTAAGATCAAGTTAGGGTAGGATTGTTGGGATTTATCAATAGAAGACTTAATATACGAAGAACAGACTTAAGTCTGCTGGTGCATGGTTAAGTCTATTAGTGCAATATTAGTTAAGTCTTGTCGTAGTTAAGTCTGCCAGTACTATGTTAAGTCTGGTAGACTATATAATAGTTAGTTAAGTCTGTTTGACTTATTAGTTAAGTCTGGTTATGTAAAAGAGTGAAAAAGGTTGTTAGCTATAAGTTAGGAAAGGATACGTAGGAATATAGTTATCTTTATAGAAGATGTGTATATCCTTTCACACGTTTGTAATCTAGGGTTTCCTTGGTGTATAAAAGGAACCCTAAAGGTATTAATTGTATAAGAGTTAGTCGTGCAATTTATTAGAAAAAATAGCAATATACGAAGTTAGTTATATTCATTGTGTTCTTCATTGTTTGTATTAAGATTCCGCATTAACATTAACAACTGTGTTAGAGTTTCTCACCTAGATTGATTTGAATCTATGCAAGTCATCTACTAAGTTATCAAGGCTACTTAGAGATCCATAACCGTGGACCTACAATCAGTAAATAAGTGGGCGAAAAACATTTCGTGACTACCAATGACAGGCTGTCACCAACCACCACGTGCGGAAAGTGGAATGTCTAGTCAGCAACATGGAACATGTAGCAAGAACAAACCGCGGAGGCTAAAAAATTCTTCAAACAAGACGCGGCTTCTTAAAGTCGCGAAATGCCAAAATAAGTCTAGAACACTTGCTCTTTAAACAAAACAAGTATACTAGACTGGGGGGACTTGATCGTGTATAGTATCCCCGGACCCAGCATACGGGGCCGGGCATGCTCATAGCTCGTACCGCAAAAGAGTCAATATACATTATAGATTCCAGTCTTGCCAGGCCAAGACGAGAACATACCCCGGTCTCTCCAGACCGGGACAGATCACATACTCAGCCGCGGCCATGCCACCGAAAGCCAGATCTTGTGGGATTGTGTCTCCCACTTGATCTGACATTTACCAACTAAGGTATGGTGCAAGTTGACTTCCACTCTGACACCTACCTACTCGATAAGGTATGTGTCAGCCTGCTCATTCCCGAGGCAGCTACAGTAAGTATATGGGTAGTATAAATACCCCCATCTCATTTATTACTCAAGCTAACTGCATTTACTTTCACCTAGACCGCACTTACACTATCTCTCTCAAATAAATACTTACTCTCACACCGGAGGCCAACCGCGGAAGCCCCCTTCCGCGGTAAGACTGACGGTGTTGCTTTTCTTAGCAGCTCATAAAGTACTTAGCACAAGATCCACACCCGCCAAGAGTTAGTCTAACCTAGGTCTGGTGGTGCGTCCAAGATTTGTACTAACAGAGTGAAACACATGATTCTTCACAATGCAGATGGTACTTTCATTATCAATGTAGATCTTTGTGTTCATGAAATTGAAACCAAAATCTAACATCTGATTATGAATCCACAAAACTTGTCTACAGCAATTAGCAGCAGCAACATATTCTGCTTCATTAGTAGAACTAGCTACAATTGTTTGTTTCTTACACTGCCATGAGATAAGTCTTCTACCAGGAAATTGACAACCTCCTGTCGTGGATTTCCTATCAAGATTAACACCAGCATAATCACTATCAGAGTAAGCTTCCAAATCAAATGAGGAGACTTTAGGATACCAAATACCCAGTTTTGGATGGCCTTTGAGATATCTAAAGATCCTTTTCACTGCATGAAGAAGTGAAGTCTTTGGTGTTACTTGAAACCTAGAACAAGCACAAACTGCAAACATAATGTCAGGCCTGGAAGCAGTCAAATACATTAAAAATCCAATCATGGACCTATAAAGATATACATCCACATCAGCTGCTTCTTCATCCTTGACCAATGGCTTCTTTGACTCCATGGGGTACTGGCAGTTTTCACATTAGCAAAATCAAACTTCTTCAGGATCTCTGTAACATATTTATCATGACTTATAAAAATTCCATCTTCTTGCTGTTTGACTTTTAATCCAAGAAAGAAGGTGAGCTCTCCCATAGAACTCATCTGGAACTTGCTTTTCATCAATGCTTCAAACTCTTCACACCAAGATTTCTTAGTAGAGCCAAAAATGATATCATCTACATAAACTTGCACCAACAGAATATCACTTTTGTCTTTCTTTATGAATAAAGTCTTGTCTATGGTTCCTCTTATAAAACCATTCTTTAACAGAAAAGTAGATAAAGTAGCATACCAGGCTCTGGGAGCTTGGTGTAAACCATACAGAGCTTTCACAACTTTGTAGACCTTCTTTGGGGATTTAGGAACTACAAAACCTGGAGGTTGAGACACATACACTTCCTTATCAATTGTGGCTTTTGCAATCAAACAAGCTAAACCTCTAGAAGGAACAATGTTCTTTAGATTGAAACTGTACATGTTGTGTTGTCTAGGGATTCTAAGTAATACTTGATTTTCATCAGGTAACTTAAAATCAGGAGACAACACAAAACATTCAGTGTCAGTGAAAAGAACCTTGTTCTTCTTCTCACAAATTTATGACACTAGAAAAGAGATTGAAATGAGCTAGTTCTTTCACAAAGTACACATCCTCAAAATCTAAATTTCCAGTTTTTATAGTCCCTTTACCAATGATTTGACCTTTACTACCTCCAAAAAGCAACTTATCCACCTCTAAATTCTTCATAATCAGAGAGGTAAGCTTTGTTTCGAGTCATATGCCGGGAACATCCACTATCAACAATTCCTTTATCCTTTAAAGCTCCATGTGAATTACCCTGCACATCAATTAAGAAAAATCAGTTTTTCTTAGGGACCCAAGTCACAGATGACTTGAGTCTGCCTTGTGGATCATTATATTTGAATGCCTTATAAGAATATGATCCACTGTTGCTCTTGGATCTATATGTATATTCATTTTGTATAGGATTCCAAGTCCAACCTGTTGAGGCCTTTATAGCATTACTCTTATTTCCCTTAACAGCATTAATCACTGCTTGTGTCCCAGCAATAGAAACATGATTTGCCTTAGAAGTAGTAACTTTTGGTTTTCTAATCATGTTATTATATACTGTGGTATTATTAAAAGGCCTTCTAACTGGTGAATGAGTTTTGTGAAAACCATTTTGTCTTTTAAGTGTATCATTCCCAGTTAATTTTGGTTTAGAAGAATTAAAATTTATTCTAGCAGTAGTTACAGTTTGCCTAGCAGTAGTTACTGAATTTCGCTTAGCAGTAGTAACTGAATTTGGCCTAGCAGTAGAAATTTCTATTTTGCCAGATCTAGTTAACACTGCTGATGGAACAAAGTTCTTATTACTCTTAGGGTGAGTCTTATGGTTTGAAAAGTTTTGTTTATTCACCCTATTAACATTGTTCCATATTGGTCTAATCTCCCAATTTCACCCCGAAAATAACGAGAACAAAAAGTTAATGCTTCGTCTGCAACATAACCCTCCGCTATTGACCCTTCCGGCTTAGCTTTATTTCGTACATAGTTTTTTAGCTTCTTCATGTATCTTTCAAATGGATACATCCACCGGAATGAAACAGGCCCGCCTTCAAGAGCCTCTTCAGGTAAATGCATAACCAAGTGAATCATAATGTCAAAAAAAGCAGGAGGATATATTTGCTCGAGACTGCACAAAATATTGATCAACTGGTCTTTAGCTTTCACCATCAAAGTTCGGGCGCAAATTTGCTTAAAGAATGAACAAAGCTCGATTAATGGTGTAGAAGTCTTTGCGTCCAAGTATTGCTGAAGTCCATAAGGAAGTAACCGTTGCATCATTATATGACAGTCATGAGACTTCATGCCCGTTATATTGTTATCATCTTTGGTCACTTTCGACTTGAACTTGGATCCGAACCCATCTGGTAGTTTAACTGTTTTGATGTATTGACAGAACAGTTTTCTTTTATCGGGTGTGAGGGAGTACTTAGCATGAGGCTTCGAGCACTTCCCGTTTTGTTTGTTTCCGAGCCACAACTCCTGTCGAATGCCCAAAGCTTGCAAATCTTGTCTTGCCTTAGCGGTGTCTTTAGATTTGTCATTCATTAACAAAGTGTTCAAGATACTCTCCAACACATTTTTTTCGATATGCATGACATCTAAATTGTATGGTAGAGAAAGAAAAGACCAATATTCAAGCTCGTAGAAAATAGACCGTTTTGTCCAGTTCAGTTTGGTTGTATGATTATGTTTTATCTCCCCCCCCCCATAATCTGGATGTTTCCCGGGAAAACATGTGGGCAATATCGCAAGTTGAGTCAAGATATCAGCTGGAGTATCTTTTTTAGGAGGATCTCTATAATCGGTTTCACCATTGAATGTCGTATAGTCCCTCCTCCATTTATGGTTTTTTTTTAAGAATCTTCTATGACCAACATAAGCTGTTTTGCTTTGAACACGCATAGCCGGAGTGTCTACTTTGCATGTAGGGCATCCGTAGTAACCTTGGCCACTCCAACCGGACAAACTACTTCGAGCAGGAAAATCATTGATGGTCCATAAAAGCATCGCTCTCATGTGGAATTCTTTGCCTGTAGCAGCGTCCATAGTCAGTTCACCTGGTTTTTCCCATAATTTTTGAAGGTCATCAATCAAAGGCTTCAAGTAAACATCAATGTCCTTCGCCGGTGATTTAGGGCCAGGAATCAACAATGTCAGCATCAAAGAAGTCTCTTTCATGCATAACCACGGAGGCAAGTTGTATGTTGTTAATATAACCGGCCACATGCTGTAAGTTTGACTAAGGTTGCCGAACGGGTTGAAACCATCAGCAGCCAACCCTAATCGAACATTTCTTGGTTCTGAAGCAAAATCCGAATATTTATTGTCAAACTTTTGCCATGCTTTACCATCAACCGGGTGTTGCATCATACCGTTTTCCGTAGACTTTCCAGTAGCATGCCAAGTCATATGTTTTGCAGTGTGAATAGACTTGTACAAACGTTGTAGTCTAGGAATGATAGGAAAGTAACGCAACACCTTGTTAGGAACTTTCTTCCCCGTTGTGTTCTTGTCTTTCCATCTACTCGTTTTACAGACCGGACAATACTCCAAATCTTCAGCATCAACCCCCCGATATAAAAAGCAATCATTTTCACAAGCATGTATCGACTCATACCCTAACCCGACCTTTTTGAATGTCTTTTTTATAGTAGAGTATGATGGTGGGAGATTGTAACCTAACCTAGGAGGGAATACCTCTCGGAGAAATTTTAGCGTATTGTTAAATAAAGTATCACTCCATTTACCGCTGACCTTGAGATGCGTAAACTTTGCCATAAAATCCAAGGTGGTCATAAAGTCACAACCCGGGTAAAGAGGCTGGTTGGAACTGGCAAGTAACTCTTCAAACTCGTTACGTACAGGAGGTGTCGTTGCTTGAGTCGGCTCGTTACTTGTCTCGCCAATATTTGGAGGAGTTGGCTCATTTTGTTCATTATTTAGAGGAATATCAAGAATATCATTAAGGCACGCACCCATGTCACTCATCTCACATTGTGTTGTGTTATGTTCTAACGGCAGAGGATCCGGTTCACCGTGATTGCGCCATACAGTCTAATTTGGGTCCCACCCATGTTGGCCTATGTGGTGTTTAAGTAAGTTGAGAGATACCCATGGAACATTACGACAAATACGACATGGACATTTTATGTTTCCGTAACTATTCAATAATGGCTTGCAATGATCGAGGAATGCGGTAAGACCATCAAGAAATTCTTTTGAACAGCGACTCTCCAAACGGGTCCAACTCTTATCAAGTATCATAACTGCATTTTGTTTTGTTCAACACTTAATTATTACACAAAATTTAAAGATTCAACACATAAACACATATAACCGTGGAAATTATTACGAGTTGTTTTGTTCACCTAGTGAAACTATGGAAGGCAATCCTAACCCACTCTTTGAATGATTCGTCTCATATATGAATGCGTATAACTGATTTACTATTTGAGAAAATTTCGGCAGCATTTCCCCTCAACTCCCCAAATATGTGCATTAAAGACATATTCGTGGGAGTAAAGGAGAAGCACTGTCGAAATCATCTCAAATAGTAAATCAGTTATACGCATCCATATCCTAAATGAGACAAAACATTCAAAAAGCAGTCCCAAACAGGGGACTTTCCGAAATTAATTTCTAATAAATTAATTCCGGACGGGTTTTCTATAGGATGATTAATTCCGGACGGGGACTTTCCGAAATTAATCACTAAAATCCTAAAATCATTTACAAAAATCTAACCAAACCGCGAATACAACAAATCATAAAAATGAGAATACAATGTTAAGTTTCTAACGTAGCGCTCAATGTTAAGTTTCTAACGTAGCGCTCAAATATATGCATATATCATATAACTAACCAAACCGCGAATACAATGTTAAGTTTCTAACGTAGCGCTCAAATATATGCATATATCATATATGTCTAGTCAAAATGAGAACTTGACAGCCAACTTGTCGGCAACTATACAAGCCATAAGCCCGTTATATAAGCCAAAACAAACACACTAACTAACCAAACCGCGCATACAACAAAGCATAAAAATGAAAAAACAATTTGGATATGTAAACAACATACTGACTCGGGCTGCGGTCTCGGGCTGTGGTCACGGGCTGCGGTCTCGGGCTGTGGTCACGGGCTGCGGTCTCGGCCTGTGGTCACGGGCTGCTATCTCGGGCTGCGGTCATGGGCTCGGGCTATATAAAAAGAGAGCACATTAATATATCGGTTGCTTAAAAATAAAGAGGTAAAACTGTTGACGGCGACATGTCGTCGGGATACCAAAAGTTAATAAAAAAAATTAAAACGAGGTACATTACCTATGTCTTGTCTCGGCTCTCACTCTCAGCTTCAATTCACAGACCTATATCATAAAATAAAAAATAAAAAAAATCAAAAAAAAAAAATCAAAAAACAAAAATCAAAAAATTAACAATTATAAATTAACAATTAACATTTAATAATTAAAAAACTCAAAAAATTAACAAATGATAATCAAAAAATAAAAATTACCGGCGTTAAACGGAGAGAAAAGAAGAAAAGAAAGAATTAAACATGAGATGGGTTGAGGAAAGAATTAAACGTGAGAAAAGGAGGAAGAAAAGTGCACAGTGGTGCTCGTGTGGTGGTGGTGGTGGTGTTCGTGGAGCTGTGGTGGATCTGTGGTGGAGACTGTGGTGGTTGACTACAAGTGGTAGTGGTGGTGGTTCTGGTGGTGGTGGTCGTGAATTGGTGGTGTTGGTGGATTAATCGCCGGCGGGAGTGATATAGCGTAAAGTTTTTTTTTTTTTTTTTTTTTTTTTTCTAAGTGTTAATAATTGAGACGATATCTACTTTTGTTTTTGCTTTTTTTCTTCCCGTCGACATGTCGACGGGAATATAAAGTAATTTTGTCGTTTGTCGTTTGGCGGGACATATAAAAATTTTGTGAAATTTTCCGCGCTTATATTCCCGTCGACATGTCGACGGGATAAAAAAGTTATTTATAAACTTTGAAAATAACTAGTTAAATATTAATTACTTTTAATATAATTAAAAAAATTTATCTATTATAAATACTTTTATAAAATAAAAAAATATTAAAAAAATAGTTTTATAAAATTAAACGAACGAGCCGAGATGATATGGTTGTACACGAGATGTTAAACGAACGAGCCGAGATGATATGGTTGTACACGAGATGTTAAACGAACGAGCCGAGATGATATGGTTGTATACGAGATGTTAAACGAACGAGCCGAGATGATATGGTTGTATACGAGATGTTAAACGAACGAGCCGAGATGATATGGTTGTACACGAGATGTTAAACGAACGAGCCGAGATGATATGGTTGTACACGAGATGTTAAACGAACGAGCCGAGATGATATGGTTGTATACGAGATGTTAAACGAACGAGCCGAGATGATATGGTTGTACATGAGATGTTAAACGAACGAGCCGAGATGATATGGTTGTACACGAGATGTTAAACGAACGTGCCGAGATGATATGGTTGTACACGAGATGTTAAACGAACGAGCCGAGATGATATGGTTGTACACGAGATGTTAAACGAACGAGCCGAGATGATATGGTTGTACACGAGATGTTAAACGAACGAGCCGAGATGATATGGTTGTACACGAGATGTTAAAAGAATGAGCCGAGATGATATGGTTGTACACGAGATGTTAAACGAACGAGCCGAGATGATATGGTTGTATACGGGATGTTAAATGAACGAGCCGAGATGATATGGTTGTATACGGGATGCTAAACGAACGAGCCGAGATGATATGGTTGTACACGAGATGTTAAACGAACGAGCCGAGATGATATGGTTGTACACGAGATGTTAAACGAACGAGCCGAGATGATATGGTTGTACACGAGATGTTAAACGAACGAGCCGAGATGATATGGTTGTACACGAGATGTTAAACGAACGAGCCGAGATGATATGGTTGTACACGAGATGTTAAACGAACGAGCCGAGATGATATGGTTGTACACGAGATGTTAAACGAACGAGCCGAGATGATATGGTTGTACACGAGATGTTAAACGAACGAGCCGAGATGATATGGTTGTATACGAGATGTTGACCTAACACACATCTTATACATTGATGATTGATGGATCACATTTAACCCATGCCAACCACATTCATTTACTCCTCATATGAGTCTCCAGTGCACGCAAAAAAAAACTATAGATGTAGCTACTTGGCAACTAGCTAGTCATGAATTGTCATTCATGCATTAGTTACATTGTCCAAACTTAACTACATGACATATGGGCATTGCATGTTTCTATAAGTATGAACGTATCTCTATAGGATAGTTTGGAAGATAGAAATTTATCTTTCCCACCAAAAATTTCCCACCAAAACTTTCCCACCAAAATACTGGCGCCAAAAATTTCCCACCAAAATACTGGCGCCAAAAATTTCCCACCAAGATCTGCTCTTATATACTAACATCTTATCCACACAACTTCACAACCTCTTATACTCAAAACCACTTAACCTCACAACCACAAACACACACTGTTATCATGGTGAAGATGGCGGAATTTGAAGCTTTTGCTTGTCCTTGTAAACGAGGAGACGTAATTCTGCGAGAATCGCATAAACCTTACTCCCGTGGTAAACAATACTATGCGTGTCCTTTATCAAAGGTGAACAATTACATACTTTTTTGTATGTTATATAAATAATTTGGTTAGTTGTTAAAAATAATAGTTTTTACTCTTTAACAGGGTGGGACAAAGGAGTTTGGATGCAATTTTTTTTTATGGAAGGAGGAACGAATAGCCAAAATGACCGGTTCTCTTGGAGCTTCAACGCCTCCAACTCATTCCGCAGGACCATCAATAACTCCAACTCGTTACACTGCAGGACCTTCAACATCGAGTCCTGGAAATACAGAGTGCTCAAACTGCATCAAACTGAATCACCAGATAATGGTACTCAATAAAATGCTAGAAGTGTATATGCATCCAAACAAACACACAACTGATTCAGCTGCCTTATTTCACGACCTTTATAATGACATGGTAGGTGATATGGGAAATCTTCGTATGTAGGTTGTTGTTGTTGCTGTTATTGTCGTTGTTGTTGTTTGTTGTGTTATTGTTGTTGTTTAATAAAATGTTGTTGTTGTTGTGAAAACTGATGTCGAACGTGCTTTATATTTTTAATTCGTACGCTTTAATGTTGGAGTAATACGTTTGGTTTATGCTGTCCAAACAGGGGTGTTTGGGATTGCTTATTTCCTGCACCAAAAGGGTGTTTGGGTTTATGACCTTATTTGAAGAAACAATATCACAATTAACAAACACGAAGGCAAACATTTTATTTAAAACACGCAAGAGTTCTCAAACGAAAAACTCGACAACCAAACGAAACAACTCAAACTAAACAACTCGACAACCAAACGAAACAACTCAAACTAAACAACTCGACAACCAAACGAAACAGATCAAACGAAACAGCCCGTTTATTTTTTTTTTTGCGGCTACTTCCCGCTTTGCTGGAACTCGCACCATCTTTTCCCTTCCTTGCTCTCATTTCCTTGATACGTGCAAACGTAGCTTCGAGATTTGTTACTCTATTTTCCAGATTACCAAATTCGGTGTCGAGGTCCAACGTGCTTTCAGCTTCATCGTCACCTCCAACAGCAGCAGCTTGAGCTTCAGCAGCAGCTTGAACTTCAGCAGCACGTTGAGCTTCAGCAGCATCTAGCTCTTCCAAATACTCTCTATAGTACGGCTTTCTCCTCAACCATTCCAGAATCTTGTCTCTCTGCCACGGTGCACAGTTCGCATAAGAACCATATTCATCAAAAATTTCCCAGCCCCAATGAAGTATAATTTCATTATACAGGAGCTCGTGTGATAAAGTCTTTGACCATTCCTGTTCCGGCGTTAAACCATCCATTCTTGTAGTGGTGCTTAAATATTTGCTCAAAAAAAAGTTTACTATTAATAAATGATAACATACATATATTAATATACAATATATATATAAAACTGGCGGGGAAAAGGAAAACTTGGCGGGAGATATTCCCGTCGACATGTCGACGGGATAAAAGAGGATAAAATATTTTTTTTTACTTAAATATTCCCGTCGACATGTCGACGGGAATATTAGACTAAACAAACGTAACAAACGTTAATCAGACGCTAATTATACGATTAATCGTGATTAATGTTCTCCCGTCGACATGTCGACGGGAGCATATTGGCGGGACAAATTCGCGTCCAAGTTTTGGCAATTATTGAGGTTGAAAAGTTTGACCAATATTGTCCCGTCGACATGTCGACGGGAACATGGTAAACGAAAATTTTCAACGCGTTTGGCCTCGGTCAAGCCTTTTTTTTGTCGTTTTCTGTGTTTTCCCGACGACATTGTGTCGACGGGATCGTCTTCGTCGCCCGTTCCACTGTTTCTTGTAGTGACTGTTGGGAATTATGATTTGATATTTACAAAACTACATGTGCTTATATGAAGACGTGTGAAACAACAAGGACTAAATGTAATAATAGTTAGCTTCCTTAGAAAGCTAGGGTTTTCTTGTAAACCCTATTTATAAAGGGTGTTAGGGCGGCAGTGTTAGATATAGAAAAATGTAGATCTCTCAATGAGAGTCGAGTAGAATCGTGTGTGTGTACACGATTAGTTTGTAGTAGTTTATTTTATTATTGAATAAAGATGGGCGCATTGATTAAATAAATTCAACCTTGTTAAACATTATTGTTCGTTCTTAATTATCCGCTGCTATGTATCAATAATGTTTGTAAAACATATCCTAGATGGGGTTAAAGATTCTTCAACACTTATGCATATCACATAAGTAGTACTATCTAAATACGCTAGCAGTACTATTTTAACGCTGGCAGTACTATCTTAACGCTAGCAGTACTAACTATGTAACTAATAGTAGAAACCATAACCAGCAGTAGAAACTCAGAAACACATAATTCCCAACATCATGTCTTATAAATAAGCCATAAACTGATGTTAAAAAAAACCAAAATTATGTAAAACACTAATTCTCTTTAATGGTTAACCCTAAAATATTAACCCTAATATAATAACATAGCACAAAATCACAATTATCAGGCAAATTGCAGCAATTAAAGTAGTAAATCTAAGATGACAATATTAACCCCAAAACAGTAACAATCATTTGTGGGTATGTGTGTGTTTCTCTGTGTGTTATGTGGGTTGTGGATAATAATAATAAAAAATAAAAAAAATAAAAATAAATTAATAAAAGAAAGAAAAAACCTGACTTTTTAGAAAAAACTAACAATATCTAAAATTGAAAAAACCCTAATTTAAAAATTCAGTCATTAACCCCAAATTAATGAAATCTCCAAATTACAATACTATTAACCCTAGACATAACAAAGGATCTACAACCAAAACTAAGTAAACCCAAAATCAGTAAACCCTAAATTATCAATCATTAACACGAAAACAAAAAAATGTCCAAATTACAATAAAACCCTAATTTGAAAATCCATAACCTTATCAACCCTAATTAAAACCCCCAAATTCTACTGACATGAACATCGTAACAAAAAATAAATAAACGTGTTTAGAGAGAGTTACTTTCGTGGGTTTGATGAGAAGATGAATATAGAACGGATGGATGTGGCTAAAAAAACCCAACCACTGTACATTGTACCAAACGGATTCATACAATCACAGAATAGATCAAACCCATTAAAATAATACCACCACTGTAGACTTTCCTATAGCAACACTCACAACAATCACTATAGATCTTTCGAAGCTGGGTCGGTCGGTTTTTTTGTTGGTGTCGGAGCGCCGATTCACCAGAGAGTGAATGAGAGAGGCGTGTGAGTATCAAACGGATCTGGGGTAATTTACTTTAACCAGGTTGGGCCTATGGTCCCCTAAAGGGGCTAAAATAAAGTTATGATGAACAGTACCCGTGTATTAATATATAGATATAATACCTACTGTTTGTTAATGAGGATTATCATTGATGTTGTTCACGTCTATCTCCCTCTTACAACCACATATTTATCTCTTCAGTTATAAGCCCATGATTTATTACTTTTTATAATCATACGATATCAATAAACATGAACTGAAGCAAAAGAATAACGCATTGTTAGTCTATAAAAAAAAACTCAAGCAATTTAAAAGAAACTAGAAAGAAAAAAACACCAAAAGGCACTTACATCGTCAAAACGCATGACGCATCATTCAATGAAACAATCAGTTTTTTGGTATTACTAGTAATTGTTTAGCCTTAAGAATTAAAAAGAGGAATATATGCATGCTTATTCAAAAAACAGTAGTTGTATTTTAGAGTGTTTTGGCGTCTAAATTGTGTAGAAGAAGGGATATAATTGTCTAAATATTTAGGGATAGGTAAAGATGGGTATATTTGTTATTTTAAACTTTTGTTAGGGATATACGCAATTAGTGAAGTTAAAATGGGGATATATGTAATTCTCCCTTAAAGAAAAAACTGAAGAGAATTATAGTATGCACGACCATTCTTTGAAAAAGAAGTTGATATAAAGGTGTATAACATGGGTGTTAATCTCTTCCAATTATCCTATATACTAATAGTGGGTATTGCTTTTGCAACAAAAAAATCTGCAAAGGTCATTACGTGGGTCATTAAGCAGTCAATGTGTGGCTGTTTTGGGTGTTTTATACATGGCAACACTGTACAAGCAACTGTATGTTACTGTTGCTGTACTGTTGAATACAATTAAGAAAGTAATTAGTACAATTACATGTAAAATATCTAACTATTTTTTCCCCATACCCTTCTTCATTAAACTTAATTAAAAACACACACCATGTGTTCCAGAATAATCTTCATACATCTTAATTCCAATTGATTTTTTCACTTCATCCTCCTTCATTCATACTAAAAATCCAGAATGCCCAAATTCCCAAACCACAACAAAACAAAACAAAACCCTAATTATCAAAAATCAATTATGGGTTTTAATAAAGGTATACAGCTACAGTTGTATCGGGTTTGCTTCAAGAAGTTGCGCAAGTTCAGGATGCGAAAATTGATTGGAATTTGTTGGCGAAAAGAACGAGCACCGGTATAACGAATGCCAGGGAGCATCAGATCCTACTTTCAAGGATCAAGTATTTTTTTTTAAAAGGTAATAAAGAACCTTCTTTCTTTTCAATTTCAAGATCTTGGAGACCAATTAGATGTTTTTTCAATTTTCTCCTTTTTCTCAACAACATAGCAGATGTTGACTTTTGACCTTTTTGATTGTTGTAGAGGATGGAAAGTTTGTTGGTGATGCTGAAGTGGGAGAATTTTTGAACTTTTTTGGTGGTTATGCTCCCATTCCAAAGGATCCACCTTCATATCAACAGCAGGCTCAAACTTTAGCCGTTAAATTATTTTGGTGAGTTGAACATGTATGTTGGTTGGACAAAGATTGGATGGCATTATTATGCAACCATCTTTGTTTATGACCAATATTGTGTTTGGTTGAATAGCATGGATAGACAACTTATTCTTATTTGATTATGTTGTGTTGTTATTTGAGTATGGGGTAAAGTATCGTGATAAATGTGTTGTAAAGGTTGTTAATTGTTGGCTGGACAGAGACTGGATAGTATTATTATGCTATTTGGCTTATGTCTTTGTTGGGAAAGTGAGTAAATTTGTACGTATAAAACGTTTTGAGTTAGTCCATATCTTGGCAGGGCAAGTCAGTGGACTTGCAGCCATGGTAGCCACAACCGAACATGTATGTTGGTTGGACAAAGATTGGATGGCATTATTATGCAACCATCTTTGTTTGTGACAAATATTGTGTTTGGTATTCTTATTTGATTATATTATGTTGTTATGTGTGTTTATTGAATGTGTTAAGCATGTGCAGAATATGTGTATTTGCTACTGAGTATGCAGTAAGTGTGTCCGGAATAATAGCCTCTGATGATTGGTATATTACTGAAACTGTTGGGTCTGAGAACGTCCGAAGTTTTTATGGCTGTGATGATTCTTGGAATTTCGGCGAGATGTTCCAATCCTAACTTGGTAAGGCAATAAACGGATGGCATAGCATATATCCCAGCTATGCAACCGGATTCATTTGCAACCGTAACGGAATTCGGATACTTCTATGACCTGACCACTATATACATGTCTGAGCCTAATCTTTTATTGCACCACATTTCCAGAAAACATTTACGGTAATAACAACTTTACCTTTGCCGTTCTATTTCTCAAATTAGTTTCAAGCTTTTCTTTTTCGGTCTCAATGTATTATGTATTGGTCATGAAATGTGCCAAAACTGTATGTGTTTTTTGTGTAGGTGTGTCTGTGCTTGCCACTATGTGTGTGTCATTTGGTTTTTTGAACAGGTACTCAGATGATACCATGCGAACTAGACGAATTGTAAGTTAAACCACATTTCTGAAGGGGCATTTGTGTAAACCTATTGCTGTGTTTTGAGGTTTTTGAGCACGCCTCGATTTGACAGCAAAAACCTCACCAGCTTGGTTTCATTACTTTGGAACCTTTTTTTTAAGGCGGGTTTTGTTGTTTTGTTAGGGAGTGTTTGGGCTTTGGATTAGGTTATTTACCTGCCTCATGAGCGTACTTGGACAATTGGACTTTGGATCAGGTAAGAAATGGACGCTGTTTTAATGTGTTTGTGCATATACATATACCAGTATATGATTATGTTATATGGGTCTTTTTGTGTATCTATCATTTACAAGGTATTCTCGGAAATAGTATACTGTGAAAAAGACATGTGTCGTGTAGTGCCTAGGCATGACAGCAGTTGGTTGTTTACATACAAGTAGCAAGTTTACATTATACGAATATTACAGTTCTTCTATGTCTTGCAGGTGTGGATCTTAGAGCAGTAAAAGTCAATAAAAGAGGTTTCGAAACATGTCCTTGCCATTACCAGACTCGCCATTAAAAGGACCTATAATGTGAGTAACTTAGATCCTTTCTTTTTAATGTACAATTGGTTGTTGTTGGATGCTTCCTGTTTTGCTGCTTTATTCAGCAGATTCAGCAAGATTTGAAAGCAAACTCATGCACTCAACCTTTTGAAGAGGTATCATTTTCTTTGTTGCTTTATTGCTAATTTGTTCCTGTAAAAGAAGATAAGCACTTTAAAATAAGCAATCCCAAACACCCATACCCATTAAATTTTATTTAAATCATATATATACTAAAACATAATTTATGGCAGGTATTTTGGAAAACGATATTGGATGAAATGAGCATATCAATTTTAGTACCCCCAAAACGCATATTAGTTGGCAGCCCATCTCAAAACAACCAATTATTGCATCCAGGAGGTCAATGGCTTCCTGGAACTTGCGTATTTAAATGATGTGCCTGTTATATGGCCTCATAAAGGGAGTGATCGAATTCCAGTCAAAAGAATGACAGTTAGGAAGTAGCTTCTCTTTTTAATATGATGTAGTTGTTACTTGGCTATTTGGAATTGCTTACAATTGAAATTGATTTAAGATATACAGAAATTTTATAGTAGTGGTTAACTTATGATGATACTTTATGATAACTTGCAGACGCAGCATCAAAAAGAAAGTCTGAATGCCTTCGAAGACCAAAAGATTCAAAATTTAATGACAATAATGATGTTGAGGTTGAGGTAAGAGGCCAAGGAGAGGCTAATTCTGCTGATAACAATAACTAGCCTGCTCTTCATTGGGCTATGTGAAGACTGGAAGTTCTTTTCGGCAATTTGTTCCGCTAAAGGAAGTTCGTCTTCTCCGTCTATGAAAGCGGCTTTTTCACAACTGTTATATTATATACTGTTCCCTTTAATTGTAATAGATCAATCTAAACCTTTTGCTGATGGGAAGGCCGCTGGTAAAATGACTTGCCTCTGTCAAGAGCTTCTTCAAGTGAAGATGGTTCTGCCGCAAAAGTTATACAAACCCAGTTTTTTAAACCAACTGTAAGTCCTGCAAAACCCAAAAAATTTAAATGTTGGTAACACATTTTACAAAACAGGTAGTTCTTATACGTGTGCTTATTATTACCTGGAAGAAGGATCACTGATTCTTCTTTCGCCAGCTTGAAACAGAAGTGAATTTCGTCACTAATATCTTTTAGTAATGAAACATTCAGCATAGGAAACACACAAAATTTAACGACTTTAACAACACTCTGAATGATGTATCATTGATTTATGATAAGCCATTTAAGTGCTTTTGTCTACCAAATAACAGCTAATGCACCATTTCGATGTTCACTTTTCTTATTCATGTTTTTTTACCACTACTGCATTGTGATGCTTGGACTGATGGCTCACTAAACCAGTTGGTCCACTTGCGTGATGAATGTTGGCTTAAAATCAGAATCAAATTGAATGTAAGATAACTTTAGATGAGTTGACAGTCTATTTTTATTTGAACGTAAGATAATTTAGTGCAAGATAAACATAATTTTAAATAACTTGAATGCGTCGAATAGAACTATTAATTAACTTATGGACTTAAATATATGGCAGGGAATTTTGAGCAGCAGATGGTGAAACTGAAGTTGGTAGTCGCAAGAGTGGATGTTACCTAGCACACTACAGGTTGCCATAGTACATGTTTTGTAAAATATTTGTCTTCCAGATGCACACATCAGGTGCACAAATATGTGTCAAAACATATGTTAATCAATAACTGTTAGCTAAGCACAGTTCTTTGAATCAAATGTTGAATGAAATATTACGCTTAAAAACTTCGTTGGCAAAACTATCCGCAGCGAAGCGCGGGCTACCCCGCTCGTTAATTTACTAACGACCGGCTTGCTTTAGATAAGCATAGAACGGATGAAAAATGACCTTTTTTTAATGCATAAAACCTCCTAAACCATTTATTTTTAAAACAAAAAGTATTGTTGGGATAATACATTTTGTAGTGATTATACTTTACCTGATATATTTATATTATGTCCATCAAAAATTAAGATAAATATATGCAATCATAAAGTGGTATGTTTTACTTTTCAACTAAAAAATTCAATTTTATTTTCAAATTAAAATATGTTTTTATCTATTTAACTTTTTATAATCTAATTTCATCATATTTTCTAAAATTTTGTGCTCTTTAATTCGATATCCATTTTGATATATCTTTATTAATTTTTAGTTTCTACATTTTTAGTGGGTTTATTTTATTTTGATTCAAATTTTTACAACTTTAATCTTAATATAAATTAATACAAACTTGATTCGTCAAAATTATATATTTTTGGAGGGAGTGTTTGACGAGTAAGAGAGTGTGACGGCTTTGTATATACGTGAATAATGATGTCAATATGTTTTGCGGGAAAGCTACGCAAAACCTAAACAAACACATACAACGAACACATATACATTTGGAGTGTTGTGAAACGAATTCACTAAGCGGGTAGGGAATTGCGAGAAGAGTTGGGTTAGCAATTCATTCACTTTATTTATCGCCGCCGCTATGCGCGGTATACAACTAGTATTTGTAAAATACACAAAATAAACAAAAGTAAAGTAAAGTAACTCCCAATACCGTCTTATACGAATTATGGGTCTCAATACCGTCTTCCACGATATATGAAGGAGGTTGAGATGTAGTGTCCTACGTGTGGTTAGTATTGCCATGATCTATTAGTAGATATTGCTTTTGTGTGTTTATTCTACATGTTGTTAGCACTGCCATACTCTATTAGTAGTACTGCTCGATATACTTGATACTGCTTATGTGTGTTTGTATTGTTTGTTAATAAACGATGGTGCATGTAAACATTAGATTAATTATACAACAACAACATAAAAATTACAACATCCTTAACATACCTTCTGAAAACAAAGCATTATGTATCGATGGGATATATGTGTTGCACAACAAAGATAATCAGTTTTAAAAACTATTAATATGAATTAACAATATTAAAATTAATGCACAATGCATGTAAGTAATACACTAATGAAGATAACATATGTCTAATGTTTTACTGCATGAACGTTTGCCTCAACAACAACATTATTAAGAATGTGGTTTTCTACTGAACGTTTTTCTGTTGATTATAGTTGCTGATTATAGTAACATATAATTTAATAATTGGTTTGTTATATTGTTATTGTTGTTGTTGTGTAAGTAATCTGATGTTTTAACACATGATTGTTTTTTAACAAGTAATTTATTCGTAGGGCTGTTATATGCTTATTTATGTTGTTGTGGAATCAATCTAATGCTTTACTGTATGAACGTATTTATATTGATTATAGTTGCTGATGCAAACACAAGTAATACCATGCAGAAGAAACATACTAAAACCTCTTCACAAGGTATTCTATTCTTATATAGGTTTTCATGAATCCTACATTAATTTGTTTTATTTTACCATATAAGTTTATAATTTGTATCCACATCATGATTCAGATACAACAGGCAAAGGTTCTGGCAGTCACGTTCATTCTAAAACCCCTTCACAAGGTATTTTGTTGTTGTATATGTTTTTCATGTATCGTATATTAATTTGTTTTATTTTACCATGAAAGTTTTTGATTTTGTATTTGGTAATCATCTACATTATAATTCTGATACAACATGCACAAGATCAACCAACCATGTTTCAGATGTTGTTACACGATCAACAGGTATTAGCTTCCTTAATGTTTTATTTTCATACAGTATACATAATGTTTGTGATCAACATGTAGTAACTTTGTTGATATTTTATTTATGTAAATTTTACATGGTGTTTATACTATGTTACTCAATTTATAACTGCTAAATCAGTAGAAAATATAGGTTTGGTTCAGCCATCTTCTTCGTCTGAATTGGAAAATTCCATATTTGAAAGTGATACACCCGGTAGTATATCTGGAGCAGTTGTTTCTGATGTCGTTGCCAAAGCTAGAGGTAGTACATTGAATTTTTTTTTTTTTTATTTAAGACAGTAACACATTGTATTTATACAATGTTAATTGTTCCAGCATCTAAACCACCTGCAAAGGGCAGATTCGGCCATGTCTCATCATCTTTTGAGTCACAACCATCTCATGAAGGTAAAATGTTTCCAAACTAATTGTGTTCATATTATAAATTGTGGTTATAGTATATACATTAAGTATGTTTGTATATTCTAAATTGCGGTAAATCTATATCGATTTAATAATAGGATCTGTTCGAACATTAAAAAGGAAATCTAGAAATCAATCAAGCTGTTTTGAAACACATTCCACATATGAAAACTCTAGGATTGATTCTTCCAACTTTCAATCTCAGTCAGGTATGAATATTTGTTTTTAAAAACCCGCACCTTTATTATTAGATGTTATACAACAATTTGTTTTGTTATTGTTGCTAGGGGCGACAAACTCAAAAGGTGATTCTAAAAGATTTGCCTACATTAGAAATCAACAAAAAGATTTGAGATACCAAACAACATCTTTGGATGCACCTTCACACCGGAACAAAAAAACCGTGATGCACACATCATCTTATGGAAAATTTTCATCAGGTTTTGTATGAACATTCTGGATAATGTCTGTTCCGAATTACCTATTTTATGTAAATAACATTGTCATAATTTCTTTGTGTATTTGTAGGAGCTAATTCTCATCCAAGTAAAAACAATGGAAAGAGTGTGTCCACAATTAAAAGTTCTAAGACAGGTTTATTTAAAATGGTTGATTCATTATACATCTTTCATTTTAATGTGATATAAAAAAATACAACGTTTTTTTTTTTTTAGTAATGAGAGAGAGAACAATGACTCTCATTAAAGATGTCAGTCCGATGAATGTGAACATGGCCATTAAAGGAAGGTGCATCTCCGTATGGCATTCACACAAATTTAACGAAGAGCACGATCCTTACAGTCTTGATTGTGTTTTTCAGGATGAAGAGGTATATCAGATGAAATTAATAAATACCTATATTTGTGTATATTTATTATATGTGGCATTGATATTTGAACTATATGTACAGTCGAACCGTATCCAAATTTATGTCAAAAAGGAGTTTATGTTTAAATTTGAACCTCTTTTACGAGAAGGTCAATGTTACATAATCTCTAATTTTGGAGTAGCAGAGAATGCCGGAAGGTTACCTTTGTTACCAAACCAGTGGAAAATATCTTTTTATAAAAGAACCGAAGTTACCCGTATTGATCACATCGACGACAACTTTGTTGGGTTCGTTAACGAGCCATTCTCAAGTATTCTGGATACAGATAATGAATACCACGACCATGATTGTGTTGGTATGTGTTTTTAAAAAAATTATATACAACGGTTGGCATTACTTGAATGTTTATGTGCATATTTTTATAACAAATTTTTTTCCAGATATTGTTGGTACAGTCGTAGCTATTGGGAAAATAGTGACATTGAACAATTCTGGCGGTCCTAAGCTACGGAGGACAATTGTCGTTGAAGATGCCGAGTAACTATATTTTATAAATTCTCATTTGTTTAAAATAAAATAACGTGTATAGAATAGTATTCATTTGTAATCATATATTGAGTGTACCCTATTCTATGCAGATCTCTGAGACTTGATTGTACGTTTTGGGACAATTGGGCATTAATGTGGAATGACTACGACAACAAACGTGACGAGCTTGGTCATATAGACATCCTCTTGATGCTCGAGAAAGTGAAATATTGGGACAGTAAGTTTTATAGATGCCTGTTAAAATTTTGGTTACGTAATTAAGATTTTTAATTCATATTAGAAGCTTTTAAAATTGTCTATATTTGTTGTGCAACACAAAAAAGCCATCAATACATAACGCTTTGTTTGGCACAAGAATATTTATAAATAGGGATGTGCCACAATTGTTGGCTTTCCGGAAAAGGTAGAGACATTGATACCGTGGTATATGTGTTTTATTTTTAAACTAAAAACATGTTAAATTTATTAGGAACCTATTTATACATATCACAGATATGAAGAGCAGGAGGGGTATGATGCAGGGAATTCAAAATTGAGGATCATTCAGTTGGCAGCCGTGTTGTTACGCCTGCGGAGTTCATGCACGGCTGTGTGAAGCAAGTAGTTGGAACAATTCGAACTATTGAACCGGTAAAACAAAATTTATTGTTATAGATATAATATAAATATTATTTTATCACTAATTAAGCCCACATTAGTAATGTTTATATGTGGTTTTGTATCTAAATACAGGAGTCACACTGTGTAGTTTATGCATAAGTGCATAGCATACAAGAGGAAAATGGGTGGGTTTATACGGGTTGCAAAGCATGCAGTACTAGAGTGACGCCAATTGTTTCAAAACGCAACTCAGGCACAAGGAATAAGAAACAGTTGTGGTATTGCAAAAACCATGGAGAAACATATGCGGTTGCTTCCAAGTATGTAAAACAACCTATATATATATATATATATATATATATATATATATATATATATATATATATATATATATATATATATATATATATATATATATATATTATTTGGATTTTGTCCTTAAATATATAATAAATAATGTAGATGTTTGAATACTTTACATTCAGTGATAAATATTTTATATGTGTAGGTTCAAAATCATTGTGCGCATATTTGACCATAGTGGTACTGGACAAGTCGTGATTTTTGACAAGAATGTGCACAAGATGACAAATTTAACAGCGTGGGAGATAATGGAGAGCGAAGGCGTGAACACAGAAGAATAATTTCCAGATGCACTTAATCAAATTATTGGGAGGAAGTATCTTTTCAAAATTTTATTTTCTGAGTTCAATCACAACAACAATAGTTATATATATAGAGCAGAGAAAGTGACGGAAGATGTTGATATAATCAACTATTTCAAGAATGGCTTTATAGAAGAACAGGTCTGATTCATTGGTCTTTTAATGTACTTAACAATGGTTTGTGTTTATAAACAAGTGTATGCTAATCCTTATGAATGAATCAAAATAGGATGACGACGAGGAAGATGAAGGTTTGGAGTACAATTCCGTGTGTTCCGATGATGGATCGGAAACACATTCTGATGATATGAGCGAGGTATTGTGCATTGTATTTTTTAATGTCTATAAACACCGTTAAATTGTAACAAACAATACAAGCTAATCTTTTATTTCTTCTCACAACATGTATCAGGAGCCAACAAATGAAGATGTAGTTCAATCGATAGATGCAACGAATGATAGTCCGGCAGTGTGCGTTGGTGCCACGACGCCACTTTAATTCAATTTGATGATGCAGGCAAGGGTACGACAGACCACATTAACAGTGTACCAGCGACACTGGATGACGAATCACCAGCTAATGACCTTAATAATCAAGAGGAGCAAGAAGACAATTAATTGACATTAACATTTTTTAATATTTTTGAACAATTTATTTACAAATTGCAAACTTGCATGGGTATGGATATTCGTATTAATCTTCATTTTTTTATTTACTTTCCAACATTCCATGGTTATTTGTTCACAATTATTCATATTAAGTTTCATTATTTTATTTACTAGTGCAGACGTTGATCATTACTTAAAAAAACGATGAAGCAGTATCAAGTATATCTAGCAGTACTAATATAATATGGCAGTGCTAACCACATGTAGAACACTATATTAGCTCAAATGCAGCAGCACTAACGTGAATAAGCAGCAGTTTTAACATGAACAAGCAGTATTAACCTTTTTTTTGTAAATAAAATTTAAACTGTTTAAAAATAATATTAACCGGGATAAGGTTTTAAAAAAAGGATGCTTCAATGTTACAAAACTTTTAATATTTTTTTTCCTTGGTTGAATCCAACAACCTTTTTTATCAATGAAATCAACCAAAGGTATATATTCTTATAACAAATGTATTCTCGATTTTGAATCCATAATTTTATAAATTCATAAGCATGCTAATACAATTTTATAAAAAGAGTAAATGCATACATGATACTTACCTATAAAATTAAAAAACAATGCTACTATATTCTTATAATAAATGTATTTTCGATCTTGAAACCATAAATAACTATAAGCATGTTAAGGAAATGATTGGCAAACTTTAATGAAGTTGTAACAACTTCCAAAAATTTAGAAGGATGAATATGTACACATTTAATTTTTAAAATTAAAACAACAACCTTATCAATTCCTTGAGTCAAGTGAAGTCGATTCATTGCCCTATTTTCGTGTATATAACTTCCTACACGAGCTATAATTTCACATTCAACAAGCAAATTCTAATAACATTCATCTCATACCATGGATTCTAAGACAGGAGTGCCAACTGATGCTGTAAATGTTCGACCTCAACAAAACAATGCCAGGTAAGCTTAACAAACTTTACTTCATAGGGTTTTTACTTGGTTTCATTAACTTTGCAACGCTTAAAACAACATGTTCATCTAACAGGAAGAGACGAATAGAAACTGGAGCGGTTCGTCCCAAAAAACATCCTGCTGTGTGGTATTTTGAAAAATTGAAACATCTCAGGAAGAAAAAATGGGACAGGTTTGAAAAGCTCAACAGAAGACCAAAACCAAAATGTCCAGCCCAAAGAAGATACAAAGTAATGGAGGTTGAGGAAGAGGAGGATGTTTCCGATGAAGACCATCTGGAAACAATAGATTACAACAATCTCCATTTAGCATAATAGTACAACCCTTTATAGCACAACATAATTTCTTTTCCATTTCTATATAATTCGACAAATACATATATATAAGTAAACTCTAATTATTTTTCTACTCAACAATTACCTAAACTAAACCCTAATAAATTTAATTGTTAGGTTTCTTTTTTATTGATTTTTGTATGTTTATATAATTTTATTATTGAACATTATTTTTTTCTACTGCAAACAATTATCTATTTGTCTCTCACATATTAACATATAAATTAAACATATATACTAACACATTCATTCCAAAAATTAATCGAAATAAAATTAATAATAGATAACAAATAAAATTATACACATATTTAGGATAAACACCAAAAAAGTCTACATTGAAAGCACTTCCACAAAAATTAACTATGATCTACTTCTTGAATGTGTATACTGAATTTTTAAAATGATATATATATATTAATATATATATATATATATATATATATATATATATATATATATATATATATATATATATATATATATTATTATAAACATTTTTTCAAGAATATGTTTAATTTATAGAAGATATGATTTGAAAGATAAGTTTAGAATGTATTTTGTATAAATATTTTATTCATGTATTTAAGATCATATACCTATTTTGACACTATATGTGGATCAAACTATATTTAAGAGTACTTTGTACTGGTATCAACAATACGTATATGCTATGTTGTACTGCAGAGTTATCGCCAATATGTATTTTAATTTTGTACTGCCACGTTCCCGACTTGGTACTGATATTATAACCAGTTCATAAGAGTTATATTAAAACGCATTATCACTTTAAATATACGTAGTCCATTGTTTTTATACATCATCAATTCTAACAACATTTTTAAATGTTTATACACAAATGAATGTAATCTTTATATACAATAAAGCCATGATAATCAAACATTCTGTAGAATTTCCAAATCTATATTTAAAGCATGATATAAAGCATGTAAACTCTAAAAAACGTTTAAATTATAAACGTAATCTTTATCTATAACAAAAATATGACAAACAAATTTTCGGTTTCCATTATATGGTCACCTTCAAACTCTATAAATAAAGCCATATATTAACACATATTGAATATATATCTTCAAAAGTTGAGAACATAAAATACAAACAATGTCACACCGAAGATCACACAAGGTACATAATCTTAAGTTGAATATGTTTTATTGATTATCAGATGAATTAAAGACATTCTAATTACTAAAATTTTAGCAGGGTAATCCGAAAACAGATCACCACCATCCTCCATCATCAGCCGATGGCTCGCTAGATAAGAATATACCAAACATTGTTATATCAGATGATGAGGATGTACAATAACTAAATTAACTGTTTATTTAAATTATATATGAAACACAATATCTGATTATGTTTAGCATGAATGCAGGATGAACAAGTTGATTTGTTCAAAAAAGATATATTGAGTGTTCATATATTGGACGATGAAGAGGTATCCTTGATAACATGTCTGAGTACTTTCGTTCTAAACTTAATATCTACTTATTTAACAATTATATTTAGCAAAATTCTGCTTTACAAAAGACCATTCGTGTCAATTTTTTAAATTCTGCTTTACAATCACCTATGCAATATATATTGTTTTAAAAATGAACCCATAAACTCGACCTTATAAGATTATCATGCATTGTTATACATATACGAATACTTATTTAGCAATTATCTTTAGCAAAATTAAATGCTTGAACATTCGTGTCAGTTATATTTAAATTCTGCTTGAACATTCGTTGATCAATTATCTTTAGCAAAATTAACACACTTATAGCAACCCAATATAGATTGTTTAAAAACGAATCCATAAGCACGACCTTATAAGATTATCATGAATTGTTTTCTCACATTAATATATCAGAGGATCTAATTATCTTTATAATACTTGCAGGTTGGCCCATCAGATGACGAGGTATTATAACATAACTGTGTTTATTATTATTAATAATGGTTTGTGTTAGATTTATCGAATTAAATATAAATGTGAGATATACAGATTTATGCTGCTGGTGTTAATGGATATCGAACTACTCCAATCTGTAATAAGCAAAAACAACAGAATCCGTATGTTTGCAAAATATCCGATGATGATGTTGATTTACATGATACTGATAATGAGGTATTATATAAAAATTTTATTGCGTAGTAATTTGCATTGTTGTAAACATAAAATAATTAATGGTTTTTAATTTTTTTATGCTCTGTTTAGGTCCTTTGTTTAACACATAACAGTCGGAGATTGTCAAAGACGAGACCCGGAACCCGTAAAAACAGATGCAAGTTTGATTATTACGAAAATCAAACTGATAATGAGGTATTTTCATAAAATTTTCATTATGTCAAACTCATCTATTAGAAAATCTAAATATCAGTCTAATAATTGCAGGCTGATCAAACAACACATAAACGGTTTAGACCAACTAAAGACAGCAAGTTAGTTGGCAACAAGATTTTTTATGTTGTTTCATCAGATGATGAAAAAATACAAAAAACATGTGACAACGAAGAGGTATAAAAAATGGTTGTAATCCATATTATGTGATACTTATCAATCAGGAGAACTAACAACTTTTGTAATACTTGCAGCCTCTCCCACCTATACACAAACGACATAGACTGGCTAAAGACGGAAAATTAGTCAACAACATAATTGTTGACCTGGATTCATCAGATGATGGAAAGCCACAAGCAAACAAAGTTGTAGATCTAACTTCACCTGATGATAAAAAGGCGCGATCAACGCGTGTGGAGACTCTGACTGCTAATCATCTTGGGGAAAAAAACCCATTGGTAATAATTTATGGTTGGACATTATATTTGTATAAAACATATATATTACACATGCTAGATTTGAGTTATTCCAAACAGCCCCCATAGTCCAACTAATATGTTAAACGAAACATCCTTGCTAATCCCACATTATTAAGCTAACATATATAATAAAGTAAACCAAACAGTCCACATAATAGATACTCTGTTACTAACTACTAACTATGTTTTTGGTATGTAGAAACCCGTTTTCTCATGGGTTCTTACAGATCACGCGTCACAACGCTTTGGACATTCAAGTAAATTATCTTGCCGAGATCTATCAAAGATATCTGATGATGAAGAACCAATCATGTTACCAAACTATATGCTATATGATGAAGATACGGATGATGAGCGTGAGAACAACAACAACGTATCTGAAGCAGGTGCGTGTGTCAATATCAATGCTCTCAAAGAACCCTCTTATCCCACGCGAGATTGTAAACCTAAATATACTATCCCGATGAATTTGTCATCGAAGACTCTTCCACAGGTTGTTTGTTGAAAAATGATTTTATTATTATTTGTATTTGTAAATTGTTAAACATGTTTTAAATTAAAAGTTTATTTATATAATTTTCTACTCGGTAATTTCATAGGGGACTCAAGATACACATCCATTGATGACGCTTATGATGAAGATTACCAATCTAACATGGTTGACAATGACGTGTGGGGCGAGATGCCTGATATCGATGGAAAAGTGCATGGTAGAAGCATCCACATCAGCGATGTTGACGAAGAAACATGGGAAATCAATTCAGCCGCGTATAGTGTCAGTTATGACTCTATCGACGATGATGTAAGCAACTTTATCAACGACGGATCCACTGATTATGAAACAACCAGTGATGATGATAGCGAGGATGAAATATGAACAAATGGAACACGATTTCCCATGTTATCATTTTAGATTATTTACAATAAAGACTTAAGTTTTAATTTTTTAATAAATTAACCTCATTACTTTTCATATGAGACTTTGCTACTTAAGCATGAGATGTTTATAATTTTAACCATGTTTATCTTTTCATTTATTTATTTTAAATCCATGGCATAACAATAATATGTTACTAACTTTATATGCGTAAAACCATACCGACGGAGTATGTTATAAAATGTAATTTTACCGCCTTTTTTCGCTATAGAAGAAAATTCCATCGATAATTCACAAGTAAACCGTAATGGGAAAAAAACCATCTAACATCTTATAATTATGATATTAAAAAATGCAATAAAACAAACGTCCTTAAAATAGCTTTAGAATAACTAAAACCAACCAAATTATAATTACAAGTCATGCCCGCCCATTGGGCGGGCTTTGAAGTCTAGTGTATATATATATATATATATATATATATATATTATATATATATATATATATATATATATATATATATATATATATATATATATATATATATATTGTCTTCGGAAGAACAAGAAATATGATGGTCACCAAGAAAGACACCATAACGTGTTGGAAGCAATTCAACAAACCAGTTTCTAGAGCGGAACCACGAATCAAGAACAACTCAAACAAGAACTTGACAAAGGGTTATGATCCCTTAATATCGAGTGGCACCCCCACACACACGAGATATTTACACTCAAACGAACATGACCTAGAAAAGAAGGTACAAATAACCCTCACCTCCTCATCTCTATTTATAAAGAATGATGCGGGAAAACCTAATCCTTGGTGAACAAGGAATCTACAACTGAGGAGGTTAGGAGATTTCCTAATACATGACCAGCCTCCTTAAGTTTGAGCTTACCTACAACTAGTCTCCCATGTTATTACCAGGGTTGTATATTAATGACTCAAATGCGCAAATGAATCTCTACTACTTGTTACTTCAAGGCAAGTGCTTTCTTTCCTTAAAGCGATTTCGCCCCCACTATTCAAAAGAATAACGTGCAACGGGTTATTGGCGAATCACCTTCCAAGATAAAATGAAGCAACGCATGTAGAACTTTTTCAACACTACACGAGGTGGTGATAAACCGGAAGAACTACTGAGTTTTCAAGGATTTCTAACACTAAATATTGTGTTTCTTAAGCAACACAATAATTCAGCAATCTGGTATATAGGAGAAGTGTTTTTGGTGTATTAAAAGAATGAAATTCGTGTATCTTAAAGGCATATGTCTGTTGGGTATTTATAGGGCCTATTGTGACTCTTCAAAGAGCCACATACCCCTTCAATAACCTTTACCGACGCCCTTTTTGAGTCACAGAAGGAGCCAACCAGCACAACCGTTTGAACAGTCGCGATACTTCAATAGTCGCAGATCTTTCGCTAATTGTTATAACTGTTATACAAACAGTTGCTTTATGAAACGTTGCATTGGTTCCCATTTAATGGGCTGATCCATTGTAACCACCCGTAATTTTTCCAAATTGATTTTTAATACTAACTTGTATTTATTATTTCCTGAGTTTCACTTTTGGACTTTTCCGAACTTATTTGAATCGAAAATGAGAAGGTATCTCGTGAAACGTGAAAACCGACACACAACGCGTACCGGCACAACCGTAACTCGAAAAATATTTTTATGTGATTTTTACACTATTTACGAGAAAATAGTCGTATGAATACTCGTTTTTCGTGGAAAAATTATTCTGAGCACGATGGTGTAACTCTCGTGTCTTGAATCAACCGTTTACTAGTCTAAACGAGCCTTGAACCTCATTTCGTGAAAGATTGCAAAAATTTTAGTATTGGTCCCTGAACTTAAAATACCCCGTAGCCCCTAAATTTTTTGATATTGCATATTTGGCCCCTGTAGTTTCTACCTAGTATATATACCCTTAACGAGCGGGGTAACCCCCGCGTTGCGACGAGAGTTTTTTAAACTTTTTTTTTTAATTTTCTTTTCTTATTTTGTTTTATTTTTATTTTTTTTATTTTTTGGGCTTTATTTATTTGTCCCGTATGTTTTTTTTAGTGGGCCTATGTTTTTTTTTTTTTTTTGGGAAGATATGGTTTGGGCTCGGTAGTCCAATTGTTAATTAGGGTAAAGACATTTTACATAATTAGGGTTTTTTAAAGCGTACCTTTTCTTTTGGGTAAGCCGTTTGTTCATCTGTACATTTGTGTGAGAAGAAGCGTGACAAAGATGGTGAGTATTCAATATATTGCAAATGTGATTATTGTTTATGTAAATTAAGTTCTAATAATTTGCGTTTATTTGTAGCTGATTTGTTTGGCACGGTTTTTATTTATAAAATATGTGGCTAATATGTAGTTATAGTGTTTTTTTTTTTTTTTTTTTTTTTGAATTTGTCTTGGTCTGTAATCACTGTATTAGTCAAAGTTCTATTGATTTTTTTTTTTTTTTTTTTTTTTTTTTTTTTTTTTTTGGTAAACTGGGATTGGTGTATAGTAGTTGCATGTGTGTTTGCAGCTTTAGTTTGTAGTGTGTGGTTGTAATACATTAGGAATCTGAATGATTTTTACAATATGTATCAATAGCTTTCATTCATATTCCACAAAGAAGAAATAAAAATTAAAAAAATATATAATTGAAAATGGTGTCTACTCCAAATTTTGATATGCTAAAAGCAATTTGTGGGTCTAATGAGGCAAGAGATTGTTTCAAATTTCTGTTTGTCCAAGAAGAAAGTGAAATTGATGGGTTTTTAAGTAAGGTCAACGAATAGTGTGATGGTTTACGGGAGAAAATTGAGAACTTTGGTCAGCTGATACAGGAAGGATAAACTGTTAGCCATTTTGATGTGGCTGCTTGGGATGGAATGGAGTGCCTGATATAAGCACAGGCAAGGAATCGTGAGATGCTGCAGGCATTGGAGACTCTTCTGAATGTTGTCATTGAAACTAAGGCTGATAAACGACGTCATGTTATGGTGATGGAGGTTCATGAGAGTGATGGGAGCCCATGATTACGTTGTGGCATGTGGTTGTTTTTAGTGTTGTTTTTTTCGGTAGAAGCTTATGTAGGAGTTGTGGTGTTTTTTAATGTTTTTTATGTTGCCGGTAGAAGTTCACGTAGGTGTGTGGTGATGGTGATGGTTGTAACATATTAAGATTATGAATAAAATCTATCACTTTCTGTGTATAAAGTATGAATGGAGATTATATATTGTAGTAGTATATATATATATGTAATGTAGAAAATAATTAAATGCAAAAAGTACATATGGTTTACCCTTCACTATCGTGCAAGTATGTTACAAAAACATTTTTATTGGTTTATATACATATTTATACAGTAGCATGTTGATTACCAAAAGCGTGAATGTTGCTGTTCATTTTTTATTTTTTTTTGGCATCGGATGGTTTTTCTTGGAAGAGTTTCCGCTTGGCAGTTGTGGGTGCTGGTGTAGTACCTGTCGCATAGGAACAATTAAAAGTTTAGGAAAAATGTATTTGTGTATGTTTTTTACGTATTTTTGGATGTTAGATGCAGTATGTTACAACCTGTAGCTTCTGTAAATGCTTGTTTGCCTTCCCTTGATGTGGTATGCATAGGAGTATACATTTCTGGTGCAACTGCCACTTCCGCCTCTGTTAAGCAATTGAAATACCTGTTTTAGAATAAAAGTAGTGTTTTCTTATTAGTTTTTTAAAAAGGAAATTTACTGACCTGGGTTGTTTTGTTCTTCTGTTGCAGATGCAGTTTGTGTAGCTGCTGGGGTATATTCAATTGCAGTGGGGATTTGTTGGTGCTGAGGCATAGGTGTATACATTTCTGGTGCAACTGCCACTTCCGCCTCTGTTAAGCAATTGAAATAATTGAAATACCCGGTTTAGAATAAAAGTAGTGTTTTCTTATTAGTTTTTTAAAAAGTAAATTTACTGACCTGGGTTGTTTTGTTTTTCTGTTGCAGATGCAGGGGTCGTTTCTGGGATGGTTGTTTGTGTAGCTGCTGGGGTATATTCAATTGCAGTGGGGATTTGTTGGTGCTGAGGTATAGAGATTTCGCTAGTTTGATATACCTGTTGTGTTATTGCTGAGCATGCAAAAAGGAAAAAAGAAAAAAGGTAAAAGCAAAAAAAATAATGGCAATGAATTTTAGTTAATTTATAATTGGTATTGCATTTTTTTTTTTTTTTTTTTTTACCTGGTGGTGCATGTTCAATCTGTTTTGGTCCATCTGTCTTGTCTAGTATTTGATTGAAAATGAAGGTAACTGGTAGTTGTTTTGAAGATGTGTTGTAATGAAACTGAAATATGTGTCTTTTTCCAACGATTGATAATAATTCTTCTGGGAATACGTGAGGGTTGGGATTCTCGAGTGAGTGGATTAATGCGTCACAGCTGATACCAACAATATCATCTGCTTTTGGTGAAAAAAATGTGACCATAGCTGTTGTTGTAGTGTCTGTTATGTAAGCTTTAAAATTGTACCTGCATATATGTGTTAGTCGTGTAATATGATTGCACAATGTTTATAAATATTTTGGGGTCTAGTGTTACCTGTAGGTTGGAAATGGTAAGGGACCATGTATTCTGCATTCGAATATGTCGTTGGTACTATCGAATTTAGTTGTGCAGGATGTGCATGATGGGTAGTACCATTTGCGCGATGTATTAAGGTATGTGATAGTCCCGTCGCATGTAAAACAGACACCCTTTGGGTTTTTCCAAGAGAATGTAATTCATAGTTAATTTTTTTGTGTATGTACTTTCTAAGGAATGAAAAAATGTATGTGAATAAGATTATAACTTACTGCGTACGATGTTGGAGTTTGCTTCAGAAGTATGGCCAATGGTATTCTGTTTCGTGTTTTTTCTAATTCTTTGTTAGGGAATGGATTCCTAACAATTTGCAATGGGGGATTTAGGTCGAACGCTTCTTTGTACCTGTTTTGCATTTGTGTTGTAGTTAATAAGCATATAATATATATATATATATATATATATATATATATATATATATATATATATATATATATATATATATATATATATATATATATATATATATATATATACTAGCTTTCAAGGCCCGCCCGATGGGCGGGCATGACTTATAATTATCGTTGGAAGGTATTAGTTAACGGAAAATAATATATAAGGAAGGCGGGCATGAGTCATAATTATTGTTGGAAGGTATTAGTTGCAAAGCCCGCGGATCTTATTCTATAATCGATAAAAAACACATAAAAATGAAAAAGTCGCAACCCTTTGAAAGCCTTTTAGTGGATTCAGTTCAAAAGAAATCAACGTGAACACTGGTTGGCGGAAGTGGTAAAAGTGTACTTAGAAATGAAGATGTAAGTTAGAGGAGACAAAAACCCAAAATGACCCGTTTCGACCCAATCCTTGACCTGCATACTTGGCCTTGAAAATTACCCTTTTTGACCCGTTACTTGAGCTGTCTTTCGTCACCCTACATTCAAAAAAAGCCAGTGTTATTCTGTCAACTAATAAGAAAACCCTGAAAATATAGAAATTTTAATAACATCAAGATACTTTTTGCTGCCTCATATTCCAGTTCCTATTCTATACTCATTTTCTGTAATGCGCAACCAAAAAAAAACTTCAACAACTACTTGGTGTTTACATTTTACTAAATAAAAACTTATCTACACATTCAAACAACCCTCAAAATAGAGATAACAGAAACAAATATATGCCAGTATCTTGTTAAATGAAAGTGGGCTAAACTAAATTGATATATGGTTTTGCTATAAAGTCATTATTGAACAAAGCAACTAAATGTATCAGCAGTATAGTTTAATTTCCTTGTATAAGTTGCAGAAAACATAAAACTACTATTCTGTACAGGATATGCATGCCTTCGTTAATCCTAAAAATATTTACCATAACTCATTATTTGAGCTGTTGAGCATGACAACTTAAAACAACTATAGGTTGCAGCACATCTAAAAACTATTCCATATTAGTGTAGCAACACGCCCCACATTAGTAGAATATGATAACTAAATGCTATGAGGCGCTATATACCTTCAGTGTGTAACCTAATTAGTTCCAGAGATATGGGTATTTGGAAGCATATGCGGTTCAATTCCCGATTGCTTCAAGAAGGAACCTGGGTTGGAGTCAAAAATTTGGTGTCCTTGTGAATCCCCGCATCATCATACAATAGACCTTTTTATTATGAATCGAGAACAGGCTGATTCACAATAGATTGACCAACCAAGACTTGTTGTCCAATTTTGTAGAACTTAAAATAAAATGATTCACAATAGATTAGCGTGGTATTTATAACTGCACAGAAATAAACATGCTTGAGTTTTGGCTGGTTTTTCAGTCTCCAGGAAACAATCTGTCGTGTTCGGTTTCGGAGATTTAAGCCACCTGACAAACCAAGGCAGTTTGGCAGTTTTAACTTTTAATTAAGTCTAATGTTTTTGATAAGTTTTCAATTAATCAATGCATTGTTATGCTGTTCGATTCAATGTTGGCGTTTAAAATAGTCACATTTCATATATCTATAGATATACATACAGACACACACTGGACGCGTCATGCTGTTATGGCTATGTGCTTCCACCATTTTGTATTCAAATGGTACATTTGCATCATAGCAGGGCTGGAGAGGTCTGTCTACTATGTATTTAACATGAATTTGACGAATTGCTTCTTATTACCATTATCTTTGGAAGACATCTTTGTGTGGAAAATAAAGGAACTTTGTTCTCATGTTTTACCGGTGGTTCGCATGGAAACGACTATTTTACCTCATTGGCTTTGAAGGAATAAGTGAACTGCCAAAACCAAACCTCTTAGATACTCAAAGTCTGTCAGTTTCAATGTGGATCAGATTGATGGTTAATGATTTCAGTAACATTTTAATGCATAAACTCAATTACGACCAACAGTAAGTTGTTAATGCCCAAGCAAAAATCAATTGTCCGAAAGTAAAAACACACATCCAGAGAACTCCAACTAAGGAAATTATTTAACATCATAACTAACGATGAAAAGAATTGAGCTAACCTTCACGCTAATCCCAACCCTTCAAGCTTATCATAGTGAGGAATTTGACAAGTTTCGTTCCATGCACGTCCCTCCGTTCGTGCAAGATATACTTTCAAATTCTATGCACTTCTGCTTATCCTCTACATAACCATAAATACTGACGCACAAAAGACTGGTTTTGGACAAATGATTTGTTTGACCTCAGCTACTTACCAGGTGTTTTCAATGTGTGTTTTAAAAGTGATTATGTGATTTGCAATAATAAGAATAATATAATCAGTTGTGATATAATCCCTCAATATATTCATAAAATGATCCATATAACAAATATCCATGAAGGAGCTGTAGAAATACAAAACACCGCTTATTAATATCCATTTCAAACAAATAAGTAAAAATATACATATGCGGATAGATATGGTTTCTTGACCTTAATGTCTTAAAAGGCATAAAGCATGATTTTGAGACACACGGTATTAGTGTCCCATGAAAACTGGCAGCTACTTACGTGTCGATCAATTGGGCATTTAAGCAACCCTTATTTTCGATCAGTACATACCAATTTTTTCGTTCATATAGTGGCTCCAAGGCAATAATGTAAAATCCGACAACTTCGTAATATATCCACAATCAAACATATGTCGTGAAAATAGGTAAAGCTTCTTAGCTTCTCTGGAATTAAATTTGACTAACAATTGAGTGAAAATTATAACCGACATACAGAATCAAACATGTATCCTAAAGATGAGTAACGTTTATACTACCACATGTGAGATTAGCTTATAAAGATAATATATCCCACCCAAAATTTGAGTCTATCAAATGAACCATCATTGTTACCTTGATAGCTACCACCACGACCACCACCACCTCCGCCAGGATTAGAATATTTGTAAGCGTTTGTTTTACCTCCACATGCTTATTGTTGAGCTCATGACTTGATGACCTGAGATTCTTTGACTAAAATCCATTACCAAATATCAGAACTCCTGCAAATATAACAATGCTTTAGAATGCGATACTCACACAATAATACTCCCAACATAGTATATTAGTACAACCCTCTTTGTTACAACTTTTGATAAACGTCTATTATATTGTATCATAATCATCCCATTTACTAATGATCTTTAATAAAAGTCCGTTGATGTACGTTTTTTTCCTCTATTGCACGTGAAGAGAGCATATTCATAATTATTGTAAGAGGGTACAAAAACATAATCTGATTGTTTGGAGCTATAAAGTGATATAAACACTGGTAACAATACCTTTTTAAAGACCACAAATATGATAAAAAGAGAGGGGATATTTATAGCAAATGTTGTAATCCTAAATAAGCATAGTAGCAAGCACACCTGTTGTATCGGGCCAGGTGCAAACTGTGGGAAACAATGTGGGATCCCTCTACTGTTGCAAAAACACAGAGATAAAATCAATGTGTCAGTGAGGGATACAGTAGTTAGAAGATATAACTTAAGACATTTTAACCATTAATAATAATGCCTAAAACATTAAAGATTAAAACAATTATCTTCGGATAGCAAGTATAGACATCTATAGAATTAGCCACAAAAATGTGTCTTCTACTACTTCCAGCATTCAAAAAGTAATGAGCAGTAAGTTATAACATATGCATATGAGGCAACTGTTTAATCATTGTACATGCATCCCTTTACCACCCAATAAACTTCAATATATGCTGTTACATGTTGATTAATTGGTATTCCTCCACAGCCTACCACCACCTTGGGTTTGTTAGTGTTCTTCAGACTTGGTGTTGGATGAGCTAATATCAATCAATTTCCCACATGTAGTTTCTTTTGAAATTTGGGATTTTCTAATACATAGTAATGTAATTTATAATTCGACTTATATAAGATACACCATAAGTATTTTAAATACATATTTTATAGTTTTGATTTGTTAAGTAGTCCATTGTTTTAAGCCCTTCAACCCTCAATTTACTGTCATATAACATCACATTAGAGTGACAGTCAATTGTGCATATATGCAGAGTCAATATTGAAACGTTATGGTTAAAAAGGTTGAATAATTTATTGATACCTGATGTCACAAACTGATATATAAGAGTGATAAGCAAATGAGAAGCTAAAAGGCTTCCCATTAATGTTACTGACTCTGGATGTTAACGTCAGGTTCACATTCAATCCAAGACAGACTCTAAGATGAAGTTTAAAGCTGAAAAAAAGGGATCTCAATGAGCCACAGGTGCCATTAAAAGAAGGGATTGTGGTCCAAAATGATATCACAAATGGTTCATAAAGACAAAATAAATTATAACCTGTGAGACCAAATCATGAGGTATTCTTCAGATGGTTTCAATAGCAACTCAATAAACAAACTCCCATTTGAAGATATAGCAGGAAGTGGTGGAGGAGCTTCATCGAGAATCCAAAGTTTGTTTCTAGCAAATCCTTGCGGCTCAAGTGAACAGCAGTTACTAAACTGCACAATGAGTCAATGAGTTACATGTATAAACTAACTTGAGATGCTTACACTCCTATCCCACAGGACGCATCTCTTTTTAACACAAGACTGTCACTGGTTAGGTGCTAATGATAATTTGATTATGGCAACTTCTGAACAGCAAAGACACTATCTCTTACAGACCGTCTTATTCCAGCAAATTATCACATGTTGCATATTCAGAATTTTGTATTGGAGATATAAACAATGTATCTTTTAAAATGAACGACTGCAAGACCAAAATCTTTTTTCTCTATGATCATTTAGTTTTGATGCTAATTTCATGCTTGTGAATCACTTCGAAAGCACACACCCAAACACCTTTGTACTACCTGCTAGTCAAACCACATGGTCAAACAATGTTATTTTAAGTAATAGAGTTATAGAGGTCATACACCAATGGTAATCGTGTCTCACCGGTATTTGAAACAGGGGTCTGAGGAGCGGTCTTGTTCTTTCCACCTTTCGGGCGTCCAACTGCCCTTCCGTCTTTTGCCGGAGTATGAAGAGGACTACTAATCGTAGTAGTGTAACCAACACTTCCCGACTCATTAAACAAAACTTCATTGTAGGCTGTTTCAAAACTTTCTATTAACTTGCTGTAAATTATTAGTACATTTATTAAACTCGAGCACCAAGATCGTACTTTTTTCTTTTCGCTTCTACACAAGTGAGTTAAAACTCATGATGACCAAACCTCATGAAGAAGTTGATACATTGCGCATGCACCAACATAGCTTGAAATATTTCTGTTAACAGGTTCCACATAGTTTGAAGAACTTCGATAAAGTCTACAGATTCAATTGTCTACCGTATGACTCATACATTCTACTGAAGTGAAGCACAAATCAGCATAGATGCATTTGATGATAATAAGTAATATTTTATAGCATTCTAATATTCTATGATTAATGAATAGTTAAATGATCTGAAATTTCAATGTTTTAACCTTACCTTTGCTTGGTGGTCATGAATGAAACTTGAACTTTGCTCCCATTGAGAAGGTGAAAATCAGAGTCGTTTGTCTTGGATGAGTCAAATTTTTCACTCCGGGCTCCCTTGAAATAGATTGCATTACTTATTCCACCTAGTTTGTAGCGAAAAAGAAGGCTGTTAGGGAACGGCCTGAAATTTGCAACAGTAATTCCTCTTAGAGGGAATGCGGATCAAGAGCCGTAATAAAGCACAAAATATTTCACTTCCAAGATTTTATATAGAAAGATATCCTCAAAATTCGTCAAAACTTATTTGGGTTTAATTTAGGCTGTGTGTAGTTGTACGATAGCAAAAAAAAACAATAACCAACAAATGTCATCCAAAATATTTCAGTAGATGTGGCAAAAAAGGGTGTATCGAGTAACGGGTAAAATAGGTAATTTTACATGACTCGAGCAGCAACAATTTTATCCCAAAACACATTTTGGGTGACTTTTAACCCATTTGACATGCTGCCTTATTAGTCAAAAAAAATTTACCCGTTTATAGGCCCAGGCGACCAATTCAATAGTAAATGGCCAAGCGTGTAACACAAAGCGTGACCACCCGTGTCTTCCCTTTTCCACATTTCTTTGAAAAGTTAAGTAAATATGATCCGGGTCAGATTGGGGAAGTCAGTAACGGATCAAAACATGAATTTTTTTAAATTGATCAAACTATATCGGTCATATTAGGATTACTTAGAATCACTTTAGTTATCTAAAAATTCTAAGCTCTAAAAGCAATCTTTGTGTTAAATACTGATCACAATCATAAGGACAGAATACTCAACCCATTGAAGAAATTTCATTTATTGTTTCTTAAATCCTTTAATTAACCCATTTGACCTTAAAGATAAAAATATAACCTATATAAATGGATTATAGGGATATGGGTCAAAAGTGTCGCATCAGGGTAAAATAAATAGATACATGCTGCTCATTCTTTGCATAAAATCTAGAACTACAGATAAGGAGGTGTTTAGGATTGCTTACTATTTTTGCTTTTATGCTTCAAGCAATTTTGTGTTAACCAAATTGCTTCTGCTTATCTACTTATTTTTCATATTCTTATAAGCACGGCTCTTTTTAACCAAAATTTAAGTGAGGTTTTATCCCTTAAATAAAACTGTGAATACTAAAGTAATTTCGTTTACCTTAGCAAGGGGGTCAACTTCATCACAACATGCTACAGTTGCTTCCTTATGTGGCAGTCCAATACTACGGGTTCCTAAGACCTCATTTAGAATCAGCAAAAGGCTGCTAAAACCTCATTCACAACCATGTTTGACGACATCTTTGAGTTCTTTTTAGCTCCTTGAGCTGATAGTCTTTGCAACAACGGTGTCTTTGAAGCATTTTACTCCTTTTCTGATATGCAGTTTGCATACAACAATTCCTGTAACCAAAAATGTAATTTTTTTAAATTAACTTTTTTAGACCCTTAAAAAACTATATCAGAATATGTTTAAATCATGATACAGTCACATATTGGCAGCAAAAGAACTCACCGACCATAGTGATGTATTAGACCCTTAAAAATAGCAATGTTAAGGCGCTTAAATTTATATTAATAATTAAGAATTTGGGTGTTTGTACCTCGAGCTTTGTAGGCTTTTTCATGATCATTCCCATAAAAGAACTCACCAACATCCACCCATTTACTCATTAATATTCAGTTAAGAAAACTTAGTTAAATGGGTTGAAAAGGTCAACCGGGTTAAAAGCAGAACTGGTTAAAAAAAACTTGCTTGCTTCTCTCTTTGTGCAAGCTCCTTTATCAAGATTTAATGATACATTGAAGTATATTTTAGAACAAATTACCTGAACCGCAATCCAATAACAGCTTCTTTAGGGGCTGCAAAAATAAGATGCAACAGTTAACCAACATATAGTATTCGTGGTTGGCACAAACACAAAAAACAAACAATAAGTAAATCAAATTTATATGTACTACCAAACCACTTTCCCTTTTCCACATTTCTTTGAAAAGTTAAGTAAATATGATCCGGGTCAGATTGAGGAAGTCAGTAACGGATCAAAACATGAATTTTCATAACACAAAATCGGAAACCATAAGAAAATAAAGCACTAACATAAATTTCCATCTTCTTGTGAAGATCATACGAAAGCACCAAATGATTAGTCATACATAACCGATGCGGCTTCATCGGATGGTTTGGTCCAAAGTAAACATTACCAACATCCCCTGCACCAGTCAATTACCCCCAAACTTTAGCAAAATAACCACAATTATTTTACAATGTCATCTTCTAAAACATATAACAGGGTTTTTGGGATTGCTTATTTTTAAGCAGATAAGCAGCTTGAAATCCAAACCGCTTCTGCACCCAAAATAAGCAGCTTTGTGTAAGAGACATGATTATTTCAAAGTGCTTAATTAATCTTAAACTAAGGCGGTGTTTGGGATCAAATCATTACCTTCAATCATAATTTGAATTAAAACCCTAATTATCATCATCTTGTTGCAGTGTTTAATCAGAAGTCGTCATTTACCAATGGTTTCATAACCTGATAATTGTTAGCAGTAGCAAATCACAAACACTCCTAAATACAAAAACCTGGAGCAAGAATACACTTCTAATCTCGTGCGACATGAAAGCATAATCATATGAAAGATTGATCATAATTTCTCGACATGAAAACAGAATCATATGAAAGATTGGAAATAAATTTACCTTACATGAATTTAGATCGGTAACAAATTAGTTGTTTTCTCTGATGTATCATGCTTCTTGTGTTCAGTCAAATCAGACCCTTCCATCAGATCTGGTAAAGCAATAAAAGAATAACAGACAACCAATTCATATATCTAAAAGTGAAATTATATAGTGACAACATATCAACATACCCTCATCTTCAGCCATATCAAGGAAAGCCTGAAGCTATTCCTGTAACTGACACCAATAATTTCCTCATAGAATGCTATTACAGCATGAGTGACGATAAGTTTACATGAGATATTTATAATACCCTGCATTGAAGAATATTACATATAATGCATATTAATACAAAATAACACATACAATCAAAAGAACAATTCTTTTACCTTTTTTTATGGAATGCATCTTTTTCCTGCTTGTTAATATCAACCTATAGACAAAATAAACAAATCAAAGAATACATCCAACCTGCAAAATTACAGCAACATAAACGTACATTAGGGTTTTTAGAAAAAAAGAGGCGTACCTAGGACTGAGATCACAGATGATGGGATTAGGTTAGAGTTTATAATTATGAAACTATAATTAAGGAATGATATATGCTATATAATTTTTGGAGATAAATACATTCCTTTTCAAAGTAATCAAAATGGTCAATAATTGGTTGAGTAGGTTTATAGATTTGGTTTTGCAAGATATAATTCAAAAAATGTGTTGGTCTAGTGGTAATTATGTTTGTTTATGGACTAACAGACCCAGGTTCGAATCCAAGTCTATGCATGATTTTTTTTTAAACAAAATCCGAAATTTTAAACAATAAACAAATTTTAATTGAAAAAAAACGAAAAATGATGCTTAGGTGGCATTATGACGTGGCATAAATTGATTAGGTGGCATTGATGTGGCGTTTAGGTGGCATTATCTACGTGTAACGCCTCCTGTTATATATATATATATATATATATATATATATATATATATATATATATATATATATATATATATATATATATATATATATATAGATAGATAGATTTGAGATCAAATAAGATCATAGTTAAAGTTCTTAAAATAAGATACATTCAAGAACCAATAAGATTAGAGCAAGTGTCCCATTTATTAATTAAATAGTTTAATTTAGAATGTAATTAACAATTAAATGAAAGGGGTATTATAGGTATTTTTACACATCTAATCTAAATAACCTTATACCCTAAAAATTACTAACCGCCTCCAATTTCATCTCACTTATCTCCCTGATCTCTCCTTTCCCCTCTTCTCTCCTCAAAACACAAATCCAATCATCCTCCAATCGTCATCAATTTTTCCGACGACCAATAAGCCACCTTTCACCGCTTGTAAACCCTAGTCTGCCGCCGCTATTTGCACTGTGTATCACGGTTCAAACCCTAGCCTCACAACAAATCAATACATATTATCTCTTACACCCTAAGCTGACGCCACCAACAAATCCACCACGGCTGGAAAACCCACCACCGATCTGTTGTACACCAATATGTTGTACCCTGCCGGAAAACACAACCAATCAATCTATTGTACACGAGGCCTTACATGTTGTACCCTGCCGGAAAACACAACCAACCAACCGTGTACCGCATCACTTTTCCGGTGAAATCCGTTCTTTTTATTTCGTACCGGCACCTCTTCATCACCGGATCTGATTGTTTTCGTTTGTGGTTTGTCTCGAACAACCAAGAAATATCATATATTCCGGCAAGGCTTCATTATCGCGATTTTTAGATCTTTTTTCCGGCAAGGATTCATTATCCGGCAAGGCTTCATTATTCCGGCAGGGCTTCATTGTGGGTATCAAACGGATACGTCGGGGGTGTTTAGATCTTTTTTTTAAAGATTTGTTTTTGTAAGATCTATCATTTATTTTGTCGAGGGTGTATGTGGGTCTCGAACGGAGCATGTCACAGTAATATCATATATTCCGGCAAGGCTTCATTATCCCAATTTTTAGATCGGTATTATTTGTGTTCGGAGACCACGTGGTTGGTTTTGTGTAGCTGGTGTACCGGAATATAGCAGGTGATACCCATCTGATTTAGCCGGTGTACCGGAATATAGCAGGTGATACCCATCTGATTTAGCCGGTGTACCAGAATATACCGGATTTCCGACCACCATGGATTTAACCACGATATACCATCTGATTTGTATATGTGTTTATGTATCTGTTTGGTTTCGATAGGGTTTTGATACATAGATCTCTATGTGTATCTGATTTTAGGTAAAACGCACGGATTTCGGTGTACCAGAATCTGCTGCTGTTTGGTTTTGATAGGTTGTGTACTTGTTGTATCAATTGTTTTTGAAGTTGTATACTTGATGTATCAAATAAATTTTGTCAAATTTTATGTATCGGATCTGGGTAAAATGCACGGATTCCGGTGTACCAGAATCTGTTGCTGTTAGTTTTGTTTTGGTGATACATTTAATATCCTAATTTATGTAACAGTTTAATGTATAAAAATGTTGACCAGATTTTTGTATAAAAAAATTGACGAAAATTTGAAAAAAGATATGACAACATTTGGACTTGAATTGTCCAAACTACCCTTGAAACTCTATTTAATGACTATAATGTCACTCATTTAATGTTAATCTCATTCAACACAAATAGAATGATCCAACGGTCCATATTGGGTCTTACTTTTAGAACTTTAAGTTTGATCTCACTTTAACCCTCCCATATATATATATATATATATATATATATATATATATATATATATATATATATATATATATATATATATATATATATATATATATAACAGGAGGCGTTACACGTAGATAATGCTCTGTATTGTTCTAATTCTGGGATTGATGAGTTTATATAGTAGTACGTTGCAGGTGTCGATGCTAATTGCAAAGTGTTTTTATATCTTGAAACTCGGCAAGAACTAACAGCTATGATGACTGGTTTTTCTAGTGTGTCAATTTGTTCTTTTGGGAAGTTTTCAACGAGATCATCCCATAGTGTTAGTTCAACTGAATTACGGCTGTTTGAAATAAGGGGTAAACATAAGTATATTTTTGGTAATGAGTGTGTATTTGGTAAAGTTTTATAAAATGTTATTTATTATACTTACTTGAGATCTTGAATTTCTATTCTGCGGATCAGCATTTGGTCTCTGTTTGGGTTTCCTATCTTTTCCTTTTCTCCTGATTTTATGTAACAGCCAATGTAGTCTGCAGTTGTACAAAAAATAATGCAATTTGTAAACAGTCATATAGGAAAAGGGAAAATAAAAAGTGTGTTGCAGTACCTGTTAAAACTGGGTATTGTTTTCGGTTTTTGTCTTCTGGGTCTACCACTTTGTAAGGTAAACGATTGTAAGAAACAAAGTCAAAATAGTGGTGTGGGAAATCTGTTGCTGGTATAGGATCAAATTTTGTGAATCGTGTGAATAACAGTGATGTTTTGTTTTCCAATGTTTGCTGCCAGTTGTTTGTAGGAATACATGTGAAACCTGAAATTCTATATGCTCTTCCTGGTATAAGATACGTGATATAAACTGTTTTTTTTCAGTAACTTCTAGGTTTGCTTGTATTGCATCACCCTGTAGATATTAAAGTTTTGTTTCATAAGTGAAGTGGTATGTAATATATATATATATATATATATATATATATATATATATATATATATATATATATATATATATATATATATATAATATATATATATATATATATATACATATAAATTATATTTTTTTTTTCTTTTAAATTACCTGTCTATCTATCAAAATTGCTCGATAGCCTTTTTCTGTGATGTCTGGTGGATCTCGAGCAATCCATGATCGGTACACTTTTGCTTCTATAATTTTGTTTTTACTTGTTGGCTGAAGTTCCTTGATGGTTGCTTCCGTCATCCTGTATATACAAAAAATAAAATCATTATTGGTAATTTTTCTCATATTTTAACATGTCAGTTGAACTATGAGACAGTAAATAAAAATAGTATAAGTGTGATTTGCATAGTCTGATTGCAGACTGCATAAAAGGAAACTAATAGTTAGCATGTATAATAGGCAACAAATGTAAACCTGTGGTGAGCAAATTGTGCTTAAAAACTGTTTATATACTATATTTTTAGTTGTGTTAGGCGGGTGTTCAGCATCAGGTGCCAATAGAATTTTTAAACCGTAAGGTGATGTTGCCCGGGACAAGGCAACATATAGTTGTCCATGGCTGAAAACTGGCTGCGGAAGATAGACTTCAATCTTGTTGAGAGATTGTCCTTGACTTTTATTGATTGTCATAGCGTAGCATATTTTTATTGGAAACTGTTTGCGCTTGAAAATGAAAGGGTAGTTTGGGTCTTTGTGTGTCAACGGCATTCTTGGAATATAGACTTTTTCCCCAACTCTTGTTCCTGTAATAATCTCTGCCTCTATATGTTTTGACATAAGGTTTTTGACTATCATTCTGGTGCCATTGTAGAGTCCTCTCGCAAGACTTACGTTTCTGAGCAGCATGATTGGAACTCCGATTTTTAATTGAAGTTTGTTCGATGGTAAACCTGGAAATTTGAAGGGGTTTAGATATTCTGGCGGATATAACATTTCTGTTGCAGCTCCGTCTCTTCCGATAGGTATAGCTTCATCTGAACTTAGGTATGTTGTAGCTTCTCCTTCTATTTGTGACAATATTCTTTCATTTATGACATCAGCAGTCTCATTTTTGGGACATACAATTGCTTTCTCTTGTAAGACTTTTGCTGTTGGGTTTTTTTAATGTTTCTTCGTCGTAAATAAAATTGATAAGTTCTTGGATGCTATTTTCATTGTTTGGTATCTGATATTGTGCAGGAATTGTAACCCAGCAGACATCATGTGGTTCTTCTTTGTCAAGTTGGCCAATGTTTCCATCACCAACATTTAGCAGCCATGTTGAGAATTCAGATACTGCTTTTCTTTCTTCTTCATTCAGGTTTGGTTTCAATAATCGCATGTTATGTTTCAATTTGTACACTTTAAAATGGCACCACAAATATGAGTTGTCAATTGAAGAAGCAATCATTTGGGACTTTGTTCCCTTTTTTTTAACTGGCAATGTTTGTCTGAAATCTCCGCCTAACATAATAGGCTTTCCACCAAACGGTTTTTCTGAATTGCTTAAAATATCTCTTAGAGTTCTATCAAGCGCTTCAAAACACTTTCGGTCGTTCATTGGGGCTTCGTCCCATACAATTAAGTCAGTTTCCATAATTAACTTTGACATCATTGTATTCTTCTTTATGCTACACATCGATTCATCTGTCAACTCTAGGGGAATTTTAAAACTTGAATGTGCTGTTTGCCCGGATGGTAACAGCAAAGACGCGATCCCTGAGGAGGCAACAGCCAACACGATCTTTCCTTCTGAACGTAGCGTATTAAAATTGTTTTCCAAAGAAAAGTTTTCCCAGTTCCACCGTCTCCATATACGAATACCAATTCTTGAGTTTTATTGTTGCATGCGTTGATTATAAGGTCATAAATTTGTAGCTGCTCGTGTTTAATTTAACAACTGATCTCGCAACATCTTCTTTCAATTCTTCTCTGTTATAATTCCTTTCTTCCATCAACAGCCGATTCTGCAAATCATCTAGAAGATGTTTTGGGGGTAAGCAGAAACCAAAGTCTTTCACTGATTTGGAACGACTGTTGAGAATTATCTCTATTTCATAAAGAATATAGTCCTTAATTTCTGGACTGTTTATGTGGAGGTTTCGAACGCCACTTGTCTTCGAAGCCTTTGCAGGGATGTCATCGGCCATATGATGCCAATGCCTTTCCCAAAGTTGCAAAGGTTTTGCAACTTCGCAATGAAGCAAAATGTGAGCAAAAAAAGCGCATAATTCTGCAGCTGTTGTTGACATTGCTGCTTCTTGCAATGCTGTGTCCCACTCATTGTCATTGTCAAGCAGTCCCATGGCTTGACATGCTTCACGATACGTGCTGAAAACTTTATTGTTAACAGTACAGACATCAATGAAAGATCTACATCCTTTTTGGTGGCCAAGTAGCATGCGGAAATAGAAAAGCTCGCCTGCTGCTGGATGCACATACACCAATTTGCCAACCGAATATTTACTTCTGAGTTTCCTACGTCTCCATGTTTTTGTGTCTTCATACCAAACGTATTCTGTAGGAAAGTCTATATATGTTAAATGTCTTCCATCTTCAAACATCTGATTATACGCAAACCATTGTGTGAGCGTCGTTAGCTTTCTTCCATCATCTGATACAATGTGTCCAAGAGCTTCTTTATCACGGAAAGTGATTTTTTGCATGTCTTAGAGATGAACTGCAAGTACTTGGACAGCTGGCTCTCTATGGTGTATCGGGAAATCAAGTATTCTCCAACAGGCTTCAGGTGGACATATAAAGCGACCATCAATAAAGTTTTTTATCTCATCGACCTTTATCTTTGGAGCAGAGGACGATGGCGCTAGATCACCGATTGGTCTGATAATCCGTGCAGCAATACGGTCTGTGCCCTTGGAGATATATTTGAATAAATATTTTATGAGGATGCTCCAGCCACAATATTCAACGTTAATGTGAGCATGGAACATGAGACAAAGCAAACGATTGTATGGCACAACGTTTGTGTTGTCTAACTTGACTTCACCCCTTGGCACATAAGCTGATGTTTTTCTTCGCCGATAATGAACGTGGCCATTGTCATCAAAAAAAGTATTATCATTATATTTTTTTGGGAAATGCTTACTGCAAATGCCTTCTTGCATACATGGGTGATGCGTGGTTTTGCAACCTTACAACAGGTTTTACCTCTCAAGGGATCTCAAGAGGCTTGCAATCCCCACCAGGCAGTGTACCTGACAGATGTAGTATAGTGTAGTGGCAAGTACCGGGGGATTGATCGTTCAACTCAAAGAATAGTGTTCGTTAGGATTGAAATTTATCTACTAGGTCTAGAGGTGAGGGATGATTCTTTTTTGTATTTTTATATTTTATGGAAAGTAAGTAAAAATCTCGGGTTTGAAGGAGTGGGCAAAATTAGTTGCTAATCAACTAACCCAAAAACTACTACTTAAACTAATGTGAAGGAAAGTAAACTAGGGTTCTACAAGGGAAGTGAAGCATGTCTACCTATGATATATTACTCCTTGCTAGCTATCCACTTCTACCTATTGAATTGTCACACCTTGTTTTAATTGACGGGTTGTATTCCTTAATACCATTCGTGGGGGTGTGTACGAACTTCCCCAACTCTATAAGCTCCTACTTCACACCTATGTCGAGCCGGCTAAGAAGCTCCTAACATGGGATCACTAGAATTCGCTCATGCATTAAATACAACCATATAACCTTAGTACACCTTGGTTCATGTTTCTTAAGACGTTCAAGCAAGTTACCGTATAGGAGGTTAGCCAGTTTTCTTAAGCCTAACATCGATATCACCCAATCAAACAAGAGACAATAGGAAACAAGAATTATAAGCTAAACCAATTAGATCTACTGTATTTGTCACACCTTAATTGATGATGATAGACACAAGCATCAACAAGAACACAATAAGATCTAATTGATTATATACAAGTTTCATACAATCATAAGTAGACACAAGGTGATTTAGCCAAGCATAATTAATGAAGAGCAATCAACAATAATCATAATTGAAGACATAAAATAAGATTGAATCAATAAACAAACCATTACAAGATATTTATGGCATGATTAGGACCCTCTAAGTTGCTGGAAAAACACCTACCCTAACCCTAGAATTGGACTTAGGGTTTGGGGCTTACAAATAATGAAGTTGTGAGGTTATATTTATAGGCATTTTTCTATCGGCCCGATCTGACGGCGTCAGACTTAACACGTGACGCCGTCACGACCAATTTTTCACCAAATTGTAGATCTCTTCGTCCCGAATCCGTGGCCTTTTGAATCACCCAAATCCGAGTTCGTATGAAGATTTTATGACCAAAACAGTAACAGCTACTCCGCGCGCGAGTTGTAATTGTCTTGATCAACATGTGACGGTTTCACTAAGGTTTCTTCTTGTGCAAGCCTTCTTTCTGACGTCGTCACTCTATATCTTCTGACGTCGTCAGGTTGAATCCTGACGCCGTCACCTCGCCGCGGTTAGGGTTTCTTGATGGCCTTCTTGACGCCGTCCCCCTTTAATCTTCCAAAATCCTCTCTGGCTTATCAAGGGTTGACGGCGTCACACTGGGGCTTGACGCTGTCACAGGTACTATTCCAGCAGATTTAGAGACTTTGTCGTTTTCTTCACTTTTATGCTCCAAAAACGTCCAAAATGCTTCATTTTCCAAATTTCATCTCCAAAGTACCTAAAATGACAAAAGGAACGATTTAGGGCAATATTTGATCAAATAAATATGATTTAGGGCTTAAATGACCCCCGAAAAGCGGTACACTTTTCGCCTCATCAAATACCCTTACACTTGAGATTTGCTTGTCCTCAAGCAAATGCGCTTTTATTCTAATCAAAATACAAGTTAGGGGTCATTTAACGCTAATATAAAAGTAATTACAACAAATAGTCGTTCCCCTTTAATCATAATAAGCACGGAGATTACATACTAGCACCTCACAAGTAGTGTTTAGATACTCACATATCTCAGGTGTCATAAAAGTATATCTCACAAATGAAAATGAATAATATCTCTCACTACCTGTCATAGCAAATAGATTACCATAGGCTTGGGAAAGGATCAAAAACCTTCTCCACTAGGCGTAAGCACCTAAGATAAACTATCAAAGAGGGCTTTTACATGGGTTATAACGTGAGGTGTAGGGATATGATAAACACGGATTTGTTGGATAAGGGATATTTTACTGGTGGCGAGTTAAAGATCTTGATTAATCACATGTACAATATGGCGTTGCTAAGCCAAGACTAGACTCGACTAAAGCTAATAAAAAACTAATAAAACATAAAATAAACAAAGAAGGAAACGGGATATTTTTCTTTGTATTTTTCTTTTTTTTTTTTTGTATTTTTCTTTTTTTTTCGATTTTTTTTTTTTTTTTTTTTTCATACACTCTTGCCCTACCATCCAAAATAATACATCATAGGGGCCTCGGTTCTCCCCTTACACTTGAACTTTTACATACTTTACAAATAACTATTCTAATGACTCGAATTAAGATAATCGAAACACTTGGAGTACTTTTTTAAAATATTAACGCACATATGGGGGTATTAATGTTGTTCTTCCCCATTACTCCATTACACTAGTACTTTACCCATGAGTCTCAATCGTCCCAAAACAATATGTACAAGGATATGACTCGACTTAGCAACCATGTAATCAATTAGATAATTAACTAAGGGTTTAAACAAATGTTGTCACAATAATGCACTAAAAATGAGTGCATACAAGGTGGGCTAAGGCGATTTGGGTGTACATTTAAGTGGGGTGTAAACAAATTCTTCCTTTAAGTAAAATGCTTAAAGTTAGAAACGAAAAGATAGGCTCTAAGGGGTGTACTAGGGGTATCGTGTACTAAAAATGAGTACAACGCAAAGGGTGTGGGAGAATTACTTGACCAATGTAGCCAACGTAATTATAACAAAAACACAGGTGTAAAACAATGGGTTAATCCTAATGCCTCTTGTCATGTAGTAAATCTAACTACACGAGTGTAGTCTCACTTGTGGCCTCGGAATGGTCCTAACACAAGTTCTAGAATCTAAGTGCTATCGGTACACACATCATAGCATAAATGCTTTTCCTACCAATTCTAGGGGCGAACCTCACATATTTGGGGGTGGAAAATTTTTTAGTGGTACGGTTTTGTGCTAGTCATATAACTTCCTATCCATGAGACGCTCATTAAGACCAAAGTTTTACTCCTATATGTTGTAAAAAAAATTTAAATTTGGCACTAAAATTGCCTTAACAGGTATTTCTCTCAGTTTTATTACACATCTACCATTAAACAAACAAAAATCAAGCGTAATTGCATTCTCTAAGGTATCGTAATTTACCCCCCCCCCCCCTTACACTTAAGATGAACATTGTCCCCAATGTTCATTTAAAGGATGTAAAAGTAAATAAGGTAAAAGAATGAAAACAAATACTCCCCTGATTCGTTCGATGTGGATAATCCGGTAACATGGTTAAATCCTCCTCCAAGAAAATGAACGTTGAAAGCTTCCCTTCCGAAATATAAATCATCTTCTTGTCCAATATAACCTGTTAAACCTGAGAAAACAAACACAAAAAAACCCAAAGCATCAACCTGAACAAAGAAAACTCACAACTAGATGTAATTCCAGACTTAGAAATAAAAACAAAACAATTAAAGATATAATGCTTGTAGAATGAATATTTGCAGATTTCCTGGAGTTTATAAAACTAAAGATTTAACAAAAACTTTATGACTCCGGTAGAAAAACAAAACTTGCAAAATTTCCAGAATTTTACACTTGACGCCGTCAGGTGTTAACCTTGACGCCGTCAGAAGTGACCTGCAGAAATTTTATGGTTAGTTTCCGGAAAATTTCTGGAAAAACTTATGCCTCACTTCCTGGAAATCCTGCAAAATATTCATTATGACTCGATACAAGCATTTGACTCTAACAATTACTAGTATACATGCTCATTTAATATTGTTGTGATTCATGTTCAATCTTGTTCTTGTAAACAAATTTGGATTCCCTTACACTTATCTTTTGCAAAATACCTTTATATGTAGTTAAGACGAAGTTAAAAACAAAATAAAGCATTTTCACAATTTACTTTGAAACATGAGCACAAACAATAACAATTAAACTTGCATACGGAAACAAATAAAATCAAACAAACAAACAAACAAATAAAGCTTGGGTTGCCTCCCAAGAAGCGCTTGTTTTTGTTTGAGTCACGAGCCTGACTCTACCCTTATTTAACGGAAATAGGGGAGGTTTTCCCTACACTTAGGATTAAGTTCGGGTGAAAGTAGCGATACACACCCTTAGGGTGGAAATATGCCACGTGAGGTGAAGGGGGTGAGTGAATGGCTTCCTTCATCCTAAAACTACCCGGATAATATGGGTTAATGGGTGGGTCGGTTCCTCTTTTGTCTCCTAGATGTAAATCTAAGGATGGAAAGTTGTGCAAAGATTAAGGTTCCGGTTCATCAACACTAGGAAATTCCCTAGAACTAAGAGTAAGGTTATCATTACAAGTGTCCAAACCTATATCCTCTAGTTGTGCTTGGTCCAAGGGTTCTACCTCCATCGGGATTCCTAAAGTCTCTTCTACTTCTTCCGGGTAAGTCACGGGCGGTGTGGGTGCCTCAAATGATGGTTGAGTATTTTGTGGGCTTATGGTGTTTACCTCATCATTCCACGTGTCAAGATCACCTATATCCTCATCAATTGTTTTCTTAGGTAGTGATAATAACAAACCTAGTGCTTCATCCAACTTATGGTTTATTGATACGGCTCTATCCACAATTCCTTGGCAAACTAGGTCGCTTTTCCTATTGGCCTCACTAAGATGAGATCCTAAACATGGAGGTTGTTCATAAGAATCTATCCTAGGTGAAGGCTCATATGATTCATAGGTGTCTCTAAATGAGGTATTTTGAACTTCTTGGTGTTCTAGCCACTCAACCATATCTTGCAATCTTAGAAGTCTAAGTGAAAAGTCCATTTGAAGCAAATTACAAACAAAATCACAAAGAAAAGATAGACTACGAGAAAGCTACAAAATAAAAAGAAAAAATCTCACTTGATAGGAATCTTGTGAGTAGACCTAATAAAAATAAAATTTCAACCTAAGCAATAACTACTCCCCGGGCTGCGGCGCCAAAAACTTGATGCGTGGTTTTGCGACCTTACAACAGGTTTTACCTCTCGAGGGATCTCAAGAGGCTTGCAATCCCCACCAGGCAGTGTACCTGACCGATGTAGTATAGTGAAGTGGCAAGTACCGGGGGATTGATCGTTCAACTCAAAGAATAGTGTTCGTTAGGATTGAAATTTATCTACTAGGTCTAGAGGTGAGGGATGATTCTTTTTGTATTTTTATATTTTATGGAAAGCAAGTAAAAATCTCGGGTTTGAAGGAGTGGGCGGAATTAGTTGCTAATCAACTAACCCAAAAACTACTACTTAAACTAATGTGAAGGAAAGTAAACTAGGGTTCTACAAGGGAAGTGAAGCATGTCTACCTATGATATATTACTCCTTGCTAGCTATCCAATTCTACCTATTGAATTGTCACACCTTGTTTTAATTGACGGGTTGTATTCCTTAATACCATTCGTGGGGGTGTGTACGAACTTACCCAACTCTATAAGCTCCAACTTCACACCTATGTCGAGCCGGCTAAGAAGCTCCTAACATGGGATCACTAGAATTCGCTCATGCATTAAATACAACCATATAACCTTAGTACACCTTGGTTCATGTTTCTTAAGACGTTCAAGCAAGTTACCGTATAGGAGGTTAGCCAGTTTTCTTAAGCCTAACATCGATATCACCCAATCAAACAAGAGACAATAGGAAACAAGAATTATAAGCTAAACCAATTAGATCTATTGTATTTGTCACACCTTAATTGATGATGATAGACACAAGCATCAACAAGAACATAATAAGATCTAATTGATTATATACAAGTTTCATACAATCATAAGTAGACACAAGGTGATTTAGCCAAGCATAATTAATGAAGAGCAATCAACAATAATCATAATTGAAGACATAACATAAGATTGAATCGATAAACAAACCATTACAAGATGTTTATGGCATGATTAGGACCCTCTAAGTTGCTGGAAAAACACCTACCCTAACCCTAGAATTGGACTTAGGGTTTGGGGCTTACAAATAATGAAGTTGTGAGGTTATATTTATAGGCATTTTTCTGTCGGCCCGATCTGACGGCGTCAGACTTAACACGTGACGCCGTCACGACCAATTTTTCACCAAATTGTAGATCTCTTCGTCCCGAATCTGTGGCCTTTTGAATCACCCAAATCCGAGTTCGTATGAAGATTTTATGACCAAAACAGTAACAGCTACTCCGCGCGCGAGTTGTAATTGTCTTGATCAACATGTGACGGTTTCACTAAGGTTTCTTCTTGTGCAAGCCTTCTTTCTGACGTCGTCACTCTATATCTTCTGACGTCGTCAGGTTGAATCCTGACGCCGTCACCTCGCCGGGGTTAGGGTTTCTTGATGGCCTTCTTGACGCCGTCCCCCTTTAATCTTCCAAAATCCTCTCTGGCTTATCAAGGGTTGACGGCGTCACACTGGGGCTTGACGCCGTCACAGGTACTATTCCAGCAGATTTAGAGACTTTGTCGTTTTCTTCACTTTTATGCTCCAAAAACGTCCAAAATGCTTCCTTTTCCAAATTTCATCTCCAAAGTACCTAAAATGACAAAAGGAACGATTTAGGGCAATATTTGATCAAATAAATACGATTTAGGGCTTAAATGACCCCCGAAAAGCGGTACACTTTTCGCCTCATCAATGGGGCATTTGGCTTAACATTTCCACATGGCCCGTGCATCATCAAATCAGCCACAACTCTGTATGCTTCTGGATCAGTTGTTCTGTGATGCGCGTGATGTGTCGTTGCGGTTTAGCAGTTTTAATGCCTACTCAAGTTTTAAATTTATATTTAGCCGACTTATCAATAACACACACACTTAACGAGCAGTGTACCCGGTCAGTATGAATATAATGGTAAGTAGAGTGTCGATCACTAAGAGTGGAACGTATTATCTAGTTATTCTAATCAGTATTTTAATATATTAAGTTTGCTATACAATCTAATCTAACGCAAGGGGGTTCAGCCTGAGAGACTGGCACGATTTGGTTGCAATTAAATAATAAACTAAACCAATAGGCACGAATCAGCAAGTAGCACACACGTACACAGATAAATACTCGAGACAATAAGAGGGCTGTCCTTATGATAAGTAGTTTGTCACTTGTTTTATTGTTAGTGTTATATGAAGTGTATAGTTCGATGCAACGCACCGAGATTAAGTCCTTTCTCGTTGGTTCTAATCTTATCGGCGAGTAAACCCTTAATGATTACTTATGACTATCCCGTTTATCTTTCTCCTACTTTTCTACAGACCATAGAATACATAGGCATCTAATAAACAGGCGAGGGCAGAGGCATGGCGACCCGATCAACGCTCAGCTAGCCACAGAGGTTATCAATGCACTAATAAAATTCACCAATGACACAAACATATAAACTTTAATTGATGAGAAAGCAGTTTTAAGGGAGTGCAACCTTTCCGTTGTCACGTTACACAAGCCACCAATCTTGATGAATTAAAGTTTACTAACACAATAAAACAAAACTACTTAATGAATTAAACATATGCAGCACCTTCTTACAGCTCTTGTATCTTTGATTTGGGTGTGTCTTGCGCTGCTACCTTGACTGAATTCGTCCTAGGTTTCTGGTCTTCGGTCTTCGGTTTTTTAATATATGTCGTACGAAATTCGTCTGGTCTTGGGGTATTTATAGTTTCTGTCTGAGGGTGAGATGCGGCGCATCTTGTAAGTAGATGCGGCGCATGTACTTAACTTCACGTGGGGTCCAAGATTATAATATTCAGGAATATTCGTACACCGCCAGAAGATGCGGCGTATCTTCATCTTTGGATGCGGCGCATGTTGTAAGTATCTTGGATCGTATCTGGTGAGATCTTGATAGTGATGCGGCGCATGTGATAAGCAAGATGCGGCGCATCTGGAGCAGATTAGTCTTGATCTTGTCCATTTCAGTAGACTCTTCACTTTATGCATGTTTTGCTCCATAATTAGTCCAAAATCGCCAAGTTTCACCAAATGCTTGTTTTCAACTGAGAATTACAAAAGTAAACGATTAAGTATCAATCCTCATAAATAATATAGTAAAACAAGTCAAATTAATAGGATAAATGATAGTAATAAAATGTACTTATTTGAGTTCATCAAATATCCCCCTACTTGAACTTTACTTGTCCCCAAGTAAACCTTAGATTAAAACTTATGAAAATGTATCCTAAAAGACATTAGGATGTATTTTTATATTTAAGCATGTATTCGTTTTATCATAATCACACAACTAAACACTTAACGAATTAGAAGTGAAATAAAATAATCTGATAAAAGCAAATCTAATCGTTTAACTGTCCAGTCGCGACGAATATTCTATCATAAGCTTGGCAAGTTTACACATCTCCACCACTAAAGCTAAGGAATAACAAGTCTAAAGCGGTAAAAAGGGTTTTTAGGCTTAAGGGTTAATTATTCTTAATCTCTATCGATCTCAAATTCCAGAAAAGGCGACAAAATCACAAATACATGATCGAATCCACGAACACGATACTTGCAATTGCTCAAATCCTTAACTCGAATTGGCTAAAGATAGGTCCAAACTTTCACCAATAATAATATATCAAAAAGGGCGACAAAATCATAAATACATAGCCGAATCCACGACTACGATACTTAAGATTGCTCAAATCCCTAATCTCAATAAATCAAAGGTTTGGTTGGATAAAGAATAATACAGGGCATGGATAAATTTTGGGATATAAATTGGTGTAAAATGAAAAATAAACAAAACAAATAGATTAAAATCCTAAGTGTGGTTAATCACTATCCCAACCATCCCATGAATAAGACTCATATCATTGAATAACTCACGCTTTAACACTTGAAACACACGCTTTAGGTAGACACGAATTATACTCAACAAGATCTTAATCAAAGAATAAACCTTAGTTGACGTTCCCATAACTGCCAACTCCCATTTCAATCCATAAATATATAGTACAACAACTAGTGGTGATATCGACCACTTACATAACTTTACATCGTTGGTTTAAAAACAAACATCCAACTCTTTTTTTTCTTTCTTTCTTTTCTCATTTTTTCGATTTTTTTTTTTTTTTTTTTTTTTTTAACTTGAAACATAAACATAGATGTGTAAAATTTTACCACATCACTATAATGATAATTCTGGATAATTTTTCCATATTTTTCATAACTTCAGAAATAACGGTAATAGTGAAAGTAGTAAACACACGAAAAATAAACTCAAAATATACAATATTTACTTTCACTCCAATTGCATTGTGCAATTTCCCGACCTAACCATAGATAATGAATTACGCACGCGAACACAGGTAATGTAAGGAAACTCACTTTGCCTATAGCAATTAACCAACCACGGATTCTAATCTACAGGGTAGGCTAAGGTTTAAGGTGTAACGAAACATTTTAAACATTGGTGTAAGAAACGAAAGGAATGGCTCTGAGTGTTTTTCTAGGGGTATCTTACTCTAAAAATGAGAGTAACAAAAGGGTTTATACGGGGGTTAACTAACCAGTGTAGTTAGCTAATATCACATAACATATAAAGGCTATTTGGGTGTAATCCTAGAAATTTACCAATTTAGACAAGTCATTCCAATTATATAAATAATACTTATTATGGTGGTCTCGAATAGTATACAAGCCAAGTTCTAAAGTTTACAAGTCACCGGCACACTCATAGATTTGTGAGTTTTGAAAAATCACAATTTTTGAAAATAACGTCATGTGTGCAGCTATGCAACTTAGATCTTAAACAAAAACATGCTAAAAATTTTAAATTTTTATATATTAAGCACATTTTAAGCATATTTTGAAAAGTTTAGGACAAGTAAGTGTTAAGTTGTTCTAATTCTCCAATCCCCCCACTTAAGTTAAACAACGTCCTCGTTGTTTGTATTAAAGGTTAAAAACTGGAAAATAAAAGAATTAGAACAAAAAAAACTCCCCTGAGATTTGCTCGGTATGATCCTCCATTAGTATAAGAGCAAAAATCATCTTTCTTGTGGATTAGAACGTTTAAGCTTCATATTAGATGTATCCACAGGAAATGCAGGAATCTATAATACCACCAAGGCTTCAAAAACACACCTAAGATAAGAAAGGTTCAACTTGCATAATACATTAGTAGTTAGGTAAAAATAAAACATAAAAATTAAAAATGAAAATCATCAGGTCAGTCGATGCGCCGTATCTTATGGAAGAAGATACGCCATATCGAGCCTGGAATAATTACGGATCAGAATAGAAGATGCGCCGCATCCTTAACCAGGGATGCGCCGCATTGAAAATAAACTGATAAAAAGTTTTAAATTCGAAAAGTAAAAATGCAGAAAAATAAAATAAAATAAAATAAGATATGACCATTTGCAGGAGATGCGTCGCATCTCAGGATTGAGATGCGCCGTATCCTCGGCGGCCTGACTGACTCGACACATAAACAGAATAATAAAAAGATAAATCCGGGTTGTCTCCCGGTAAGCACTTGTCTTTATTCCAGAGTCTTCAAGTTAGACTCACGTTCAGCTCTTTATTTAGTCCTTGTCACGGTCCATCCTTCTTCCTTCATCCGAAAGATGTTCCCGTATAGCATTGCGACGTTTGCTTCCGTTCGGCTTAATCTTTTATAATTCTTGGTCTTTGTCGCAACATACTCTTCATCAGGACCCAAATAATATTTGATGATTTTAAATTTTTCGGAAACAATCATGGGTGGCTCATTATAAGGAATCCCAAGTAGTTGACACTTTCTTTTGGTGAACTCTTCCGCGTCTTTATCAACAAACTTAAAATAAGGATCCTTAATCAAATAATCATCAAGTTCTTCAATTAATGACTTATTGTCTTGAATCGCCTCCCACTCTCTTTCCAAATCATATTGTAACCGTCGACTAAGCTTCGTGAAATCATCAAATTGTTTATGCACCCATTCCCAGAAAGTAGTATCCGATGTCCCCTTAAGTCCTTTCAAGCGTTCAATTCTGCCCTTTTCTTGCAAAGCCTCCGCTTTTTGTGGGCAGTCTTCAACATTATCGTACCACTCATAATCTTCAAAGGTTACATCGTTTCCAACCCGTTTCATCCCAATTATACTTCCCCCATTACAGGTTCCGTCACTTTTATAATCACAGGTCGGCCAAACACTACTCCCGTCCTTAAAAATGAAGGGTGTACAGGTATGATTAATGTGCTCAACATCCCATGGTTTATCCCAAACCCATGGTACTTGGTCATTCCATTCGTAGCACCAGGTGTTTTTGAAATCATCATAAGTCTTAAATCCTGGTAGATCTCCAGTTAGCACATCATCGTCGACTTGAAGAAGGTAGTTAAATTCCTTGAACTGCTTGCACAAGGGTGTCTCATAATCGAACACATCAATGTCTATTCTGAATAACTCTTCAATGCCTTCATTGATTGTTGAATCATGAAGTGACGACCCATAATCGCTTTCTACTTCTTCATCATCTCCTCTCATCCAATATACCCATAATGCATCCTTAGTAGCTCGATCCATACTCTTATGGTTATTAAACTTACTAGCCAACCACTCTGAAAAATCAACATCGTTAGGATCGTGGTTAACGTCAAAGCAAGCCTTTCCAATCATATTCCTTCTTATCTCCATGAACTCGTTAAATTGCTCCTTAAAACTCCGAGTCAACCATGAAGTCATAATCAGCTTGACTTCATTTGCAGGGGCGAATTCCGGACTACCATATTTAAGTTCTAGCCAATCATTGAGCGAGAGGTCCATCAATCTTACCAACCTGCCATGAAATAGTAACTCCGCCACAGCATAAATTCCTTCATCGTCCAGATAGTTCTCATTTAATCCCCAGTACTGTTCGGAATAAGGCATGTAAGAGATTTGGGTATTGCCTCCACTACAGCTTTTGTTGCTCGAGTCCATGTATGCAAGATAGAATTTCCCATCATCTTCTTCGGTAGTAGTCCAGTTCAATCCTTTGGCTTCAATGATAGGCCATAAGAGCGACAATTCTTCTCCAGTGTACCTCACAAATACATCATAAGAGAATACCCCTTTGTCAATGTTGCATAAACGCATGAATTCCTTAAAAGCAGCTTCAAGGGGGTCTCCCAAGAGAATAAATCTGCATCGATCATGAGCACATTGAATGAATCTGAAAGCAAGCATTCCTTAGCAAGATATCCGTTAACTGATATGTCTTCCATAGCAAAATCTGTCATCAAAGGTAAAATCATCAGTAGGATTTGTTCGCTAGAAGAGAAATTAATGAATTTAGAAACGGATATAAGAATACAAAATAGCTGATATCTGCAGACGATGCGCCGTATCCAAAAAGTTGGATACGCCGTATCTTATAATCGTTAAAATTAAATCAGACTTTATTCAGAAAATTAGATACGCCGCTTTAGAAATTAGAATGCGCCGTATCTGTTTTAATTATCAAAAATCGATATACTTATAAAAATTAAATGCGTCGTATTAACAAAAGTTAATGCGCCGTATTTTTGTTACGTTTCAAAATATAAGATTTTTGATTCAGAAGATGCGCCGTATCGATAAAAATCGATACGCCGTATCTGTTTAATAATTCGCAAACTGTTTTTAATTAAAATAATAGATACGCCGTATCTGCTAAAGCAGATGCGTCGTATCGCGTTAACGTTTAGAAAAAAATTTTATTAAAAACAGATACGCCGTATCTTGGGGAAAAGATGCGTCGTATCACTTTATCGCTTAGAAAAATTTTCTATTAAAAACAGATACGCCGTATCTTGGGGAAAAGATGCGTCGTATCGAATTAATTAAACGCGTTGTATTTTATAAAAATTGAACGCAATACGCCGTATCTGAAAAATCAGATGCGCCGTATCGTTCGATTTAGCTCAGTACAACGATAGCAGAACACAAAAAATACGAAAAATTAAAACAAATAAAAACACACGAAAATAAACACAAACAAAAGCAAACAAATAACACACAAAAACAGAAAATATGCAAAATAGTACAATGAATGCAAATTAATCTAATACACAACAAAATTAGCGGTTAGAAAAAAAAAATTAAAAACCTAATTAAAATACTAATCAAATTAACAGATAATAACAATTCACTCCCCGGCAGCGGCGCCAAAAACTTGATGCGCGTGATGTGTCGTTGCGGTTTAGCAGTTTTAATGCCTACTCAAGTTTTAAATTTATATTTAGCCGACTTATCAATAACACACACACTTAACGAGCAGTGTACCCGGTCAGTATGAATATAATGGTAAGTAGAGTGTCGATCACTAAGAGTGGAACGTATTATCTAGTTATTCTAATCAGTATTTTAATATATTAAGTTAGCTATACAATCTAATCTAACGCAAGGGGGTTCAGCCTGAGAGACTGGCATGATTTGGTTGCAATTAAATAATAAACTAAACCAATAGGCACGAATCAGCAAGTAGCACACACGTACACAGATAAATACTCGAGACAATAAGAGGGCTGTCCTTATGATAAGTAGTTTGTCACTTGTTTTATTGCTAGTGTTATATGAAGTGTATAGTTCGATGCAACGCACCGAGATTAAGTCCTTTCTCGTTGGTTCTAATCTTATCGGCGAGTAAACCCTTAATGATTACTTATGACTATCCCGTTTATCTTTCTCCTACTTTTCTACAGACCATAGAATACATAGGTATCTAATAAACAGGCGAGGGCAGAGGCATGGCGACCCGATCAACGCTCAGCTAGCCACAGAGGTTATCAATGCACTAATAAAAGTCACCAATGACACAAACATATAAACTTTAATTGATGAGAAATCAGTTTTAAGGGAGTGCAACCTTTCCGTTGTCACGTTACACAAGCCACCAATCTTGATGAATTAAAGTTTACTAACACAATAAAACAAAACTACTTAATGAATTAAACATATGCAGCACCTTCTTACAGCTCTTGTATCTTTGATTTGGGTGTGTCTTGCGCTGCTACCTTGACTGAATTCGTCCTAGGTTTCTGGTCTTCGGTCTTCGGTTTTTTAATATATGTCGTACGAAATTCGTCTGGTCTTGGGGTATTTATAGTTTCTGTCTGAGGGTGAGATGCGGCGCATCTTGTAAGTAGATGCGGCGCATGTACTTAACTTCGCGTGGGGTCCAAGATTATAATATTCAGGAATATTCGTACTCCGCCAGAAGATGCGGCGTATCTTCATCTTTGGATGCGGCGCATGTTGTAAGTATCTTGGATCGTATCTGGTGAGATCTTGATAGTGATGCGGCGCATGTGATAAGCAAGATGCGGCGCATCTGGAACAGATTAGTCTTGATCTTGTCCATTTCAGTAGACTCTTCACTTTATGCATGTTTTGCTCCATAATTAGTCCAAAATCGCCAAGTTTCACCAAATGCTTGTTTTCAACTGAGAATTACAAAAGTAAACGATTAAGTATCAATCCTCATAAATAATATAGTAAAACAAGTCAAATTAATAAGATAAATGATAGTAATAAAATGTACTTATTTGAGTTCATCATTCTGTCGGGTAATTCTACGGAAATAAAGTTGTCTATCTCTTCTGGATTCTTTATTTTGTCTTTGGCATCAATCCATAAGAGTGTGTGACAGTGTGGAAGACCCCATTTTTGAAACTCTATTGTGTACAGAACTGCATTAATAAAATTTAATGAGTAAAGAAATTGTCATTTGTATCACTAAGTTTATCTTGAATATTAATATAAAAGTAAAAAAAAAAAATTACTTACCTCCAGTACATCTGCCAAAGATTCTTTGTTCTTTAAGAACTGTTAAAAAGTCTTCCACTTTTTCCTCAAAAACCCGATCCAGTATATCAGGCCTGTCTGGCGGTGTAAGTTCTGGATATTTACTCATTCGCCGTTTAATCTCAGGCCAGTTTACATTGCACGTGAAGGTAATGAAAAACTGAGGGTTACCAAGAACTCTGCATATGGCCAATGCATCAAGATAATGACTATACATATACCTTGGACCACCTGTAAAACTTGAAGGAAGAATTATTTTTTGCCCTATATCAGCTCCAAAATGGTCTCCTTTCGCCATTGCATCACAAATGCCTGAAAGGCATTCAGTTCTGAGATTGTTCTGTTTTGAGCGTATGAAATCAATTCTTTCTTGTTCGAGGGCGCAGTAAGCAACAACAACATATTGTTGGAATAATCTGCCAGCTCTAAAGAGCAAACTGAACTGGTTAGAACGTTCATGTAGCTGATACTTGTAATACATATTCATAGATAACTTTTTCCTTCTCCTCGTTGCATTGACACCTTTTAATGTCATCTTTGTGTTGTAACCGGGTTGACCATAAACAAAAAGGAAAGGGAATTGGAGAGACATGTATGAACTATGGAGTTTATTGATCCTTTTTGGTTGTCGATCTTTATATCTACAATAATGTCATAATCTGTTTGGCTGTTAGGATCAGATTGAAAAACAATTGCTCCAAGAGTTCCTGAAGAAGGTAGCTGATATTCCTGGGCTCCAACTACATTATAAAGTTGGATTTTAAATTCAGGTACATTCCCTTCATTCACTTTGTCTCTTGCAGTCCTGAACAGTTTAACTAATTCATTGTGTTCATTTGATATGTTTATCAAGTTTTCCACAATTTCAGCCTTCAACCCACTACGTTCTGTTCCACCAAAAGGTTCCATCCTATTTCGAACTTCATTTTCTGTATCATAAATATAAAGCTGCAGAAACTTAGGGTCTTTCCCATTGGTAGGGCACAATGTACCTATCCAATGGTGTATTTCGCCTGAAATTTTAAAAACATATGGTCCTTTTCCATTGTTTATTGACTCATCAACTTCTGCCCCAAAAGATGTCATACTGAACATCTGGTTATATGCCCGTATGTTGTCTAAGAAGTGTTTGTTTTTGAATAGGTGTTTGAAGTATTCTGGTGGATCTATATCCTTTCTAAGATATACCTGGCCTCCTCCACAACATCTTCTGTATATCGGGTAACGTTGATGAGAGTTTCCTTTTAGTCTTTCATTGTACCAAAACGTTGCATCACAATACTGGCATACGTAATCTGCATCACCTAAGTCTATGTATAAGGGTGATACATCTGCACATTTAAAACCAAATAAATTTTAGTCATTTTTTCCTCTTGATATAAACTGTTGAGTGAAATTAATATTGATATTATTAAAATTATAATTAATTGTTGTACCTTCAGTGCAGGTTTTATTAGAAGACGTAGACAAAAAGTTAATATTTTGCCTTTTTGATTGAGGCTTTCTTGTATGATCTGCTGCGTTTCCAGACTTTAATTGCCTTTTATGGTATGTATTTTTTCTTCCATCTGTTGTGATATATGGCTGGTGATTTTGTGCATTGGAATAACCTTCGATAACATTTGCATTTAATATAAAGTTGTTAGCTTCAATAATTATAATGTAAATGTCATTAAGTTATAATGCATAATATGTTATGGATCATAAAACTTACTTTTTCCTTTTGTGTTGTCCTGCATTATACACATACTTGATGCTGATGAACTCAAATAAGTACATTTTATTACTATCATTTATCCTATTAATTTGATTTGTTTTACTATATTATGTATGAGGATTGATACTTAATCGTTTACTTTTGTAATTCTCAGTTGAAAACAAGCATTTGGTGAAACTTGGCGATTTTGGACTAATTATGGAGCAAAACATGCATAAAGTGAAGAGTCTACTGAAATGGACAAGATCGAGTCAAATCTGCTCCAGATGCGCCGCATCTTGCTTATGATATGCGCCGCATCACTATCAAGTTCTCACCAGACACGATCCAAGATACAAGAGGACATGCGCCGCATCCAAAGACGAAGATACGCCGCATCTACTGGCGGTGTACGAATATTCCTAAATATTATAATCTTGGACCCCACGCGAAGTTAAGTACATGCGCCGCATCTACTTACTAGATGCGCCGCATCCTACCCTCAGACGGTAACTATAAATACCCCAAAGACCAGACGAATTAGAAAGTTTTTAGTTCCGAACAGAAGACCGAAGGACAGAAACCTAGGACGAATTCAGTCAAGGTAGCAGCACAAGACACACCCAAATCAAAGATACAAGAGCTGTAAGAAGGTGCTGCATATGTTTAATTCATTAAGTAGTTTTGTTTTATTGTGTTAGTAAACTTTAATTCATCAAGATTGGTGGCTTGTGTAATGTGACAACGGAAAGGTTGCACTCCCTTAAAACTGCTTTCTCATCAATTAAAGTTTATATGTTTGTGTCATTGGTGACTTTTATTAGTGCATTGATAACCTCTGTGGCTAGCTGAGCGTTGATCGGGTCGCCATGCCTCTGCCCTCGCCTGTTTGTTAGATGCCTATGTATTCTATGGTCTGTAGAAAAGTAGGAGAAAGATAAACGGGATAGTCATAAGTAATCATTAAGGGTTTAATCGCCGATAAGATTAGAACCAACGAGAAAGGACTTAATCTCGGTGCGTTGCATCGAACTATACACTTCATATAACACTAGCAATAAAACAAGTGACAAACTACTTATCATAAGGACAGCCCTCTTATTGTCTCGAGTATTTATCTGTGTACGTGTGTGCTACTTGCTGATTCGTGCCTATTGGTTTAGTTTATTATTTAATTGCAACCAAATCGTGCCAGTCACTCAGGCTGAACCCCCTTGCGTTAGATTAGATTGTATAGCTAACTTAATATATTAAAATACTGATTAGAATAACTAGATAATACGTTCCACTCTTAGTGATCGACACTCTACTTACCATTATATTCATACTGACCGGGTACACTGCTCGTTAGGTGTGTGTGTTATTGATAAGTCGGCTAAATATAAATTTAAAACTTGATTAGGCATTAAAACTGCTAAACCGCAACGACACACGCAGCAACATCAAGTTTTTGGCGCCGCTGCCGGGGAGTGAATTGTTATTATCTGGTAATTTGATTAGTATTTTAATTAGGTTTTAATTTTTTTTAACTAACCGCTAATTTTGTTGTGTATTAGTTTAATTTGCATTCATTGTAATATTTTGCATATTTTATGTTTTTGTGTGTTATTTGTTTGCTTTTATTTGTGTTTATTTTCGTGTGTTTATTTGTTTTTTATTTTTCGTATTTTTTGTGTGTTCTGCTATCGTTGTACTGAGCTAAATCGAACGATACGGCGCATCTGATTTCTCAGATACGGCGTATTGCGTTCAATTTTTATAAAATACAACGCGTTTAATTAATTCGATACGACGCATCTTTTCCCCAAGATACGGCGTATCTGTTTTTAATAAGAAAATTTTTCTAAGCGATAAAGTGATACGACGCATCTTTTCCCCAAGATACGGCGTATCTGTTTTTGATAAAAAAAAATTTCTAAACGTTAACGCGATACGACGCATCTGCTCTAGCAGATACGGCGTATCTATTATTTTAATTAAAAACAGTTTGCGAATTATTAAACAGATACGGCGTATCGATTTTTATCGATACGGCGCATCTTCTGAATCAAAAATCTTATATTTTGATACGTAACGAAGATACGGCGCATTAACTTTTGTTAATACGACGCATTTAATTTTTATAAATATCGATTTTTGATAATTAATAAACAGATACGGCGCATTCTGATTTCTAAAGCGGCGTATCTAATTTTCTGAATAAAAGTCTGATCTAATTTTAACGATTATAAGATACGGCGTATCCAACTTTTTGGATACGGCGCATCGTCCGCAGATATCAGCTATTTTGTATTCTTATATCCGTTTCTAAATTCATTAATTTTTCTTCTTAGCGAACAGATCCTACTGATGCTTTTGTGATTATTTCAGAAGGAAAATGGAAGGATTCGGAGAACTGATTGACTTCGACTTCGAAGCCAATTTTATGAACGATGTATTAGTGCATGAAAAATCACCCGAACGTTACAATGGGGACTACATTGAACTTAATGACCTTAATGGACCATTAGAATCCAATGACCTATTCATGGATGATGCGGAATCTGAGTTAGAAGAAGGAGAAATTCTTGATAGTCCAAAAATTAACGTTATTAATACTAGGAATTACGATGAATTTGAGGGGTATGATGGTTCTTGGGATTATGGTAGAAGGATCCACGCCGATTGTGCTTACAATTTGCAATTCACATGCATGATTGGGTACAAGTGTATTGACGCCAATTTCTTTCCTATTTTACCAATCAATGTCATGTCAAGAAGGTTTTACAATTCCATTATGAGAAATAAAGTGGAGTATAAGGGAAAGAATGTAGTTGGTGCCTTCATTAATGTCCCGATCTTCGTTGGACGCTTTACTATTGTAACTGAGTTCGCCGTTGTTGAAGACATGAATGCCTATTGTGACAGCAATATGGGTGACGTGATTGTTGGAAAACCATTTTGTAGGGAGATCACTATTAATGCAAAACGATTTGAAGGAAAGATCACCTTTCAATGTGGAAGCAACATTATCACTTATATGATGCCCCGAACTCATCCTGGATTTAAACATGCCACTAGTAGGATCTGCTACAAATTTTCTCCATTCCTTTTTATTAGTGATGATGACATGAAGAGAGGGATTGAGTACCCATATCAAATAATGGAAGGATTCTACAAAGGAGTTTTGAATTTGGGACCTGAATATATACGTGACGATTTAGTTGCTAAATGGATCCTACGTGGCCATGTAGGAATAAATGATCAATATTAAAAGAGCTGAACGTGAGTCTAACTTGAAGAATCTGGAATAAAGACAAGTGCTTACCGGGAGACAACCCGGATTTATCTTTTTATTATTCTGTTTATGTGTCGAGTCAGTCAGACCGCCGAGGATACGGCGCATCTTAATCCTGAGATGCGACGCATCTCCTGCAAATGGTCATATCTTATTTTATTTTATTTTATTTTTCTGCATTTTTACTTTTCGAATTTAAAACTTTTTATCAGTTTATTTTCAATGCGGCGCATCCCTGGTTAAGGATGCGGGGCATCTTTTATTGCGATCCGTAATTATTCCAGGCTCGATACGGCGTATCTTCTTCCATAAGATACGGCGCATCGACTGACCTGATGATTTTCATTTTTAATTTTTATGTTTTATTTTTACCTAACTACTAATGTGTTGTGCAAGTTGAACCTTTCTTAATAATAGGTGTGTTTTGAAGCCTTGGTGGTATTATAGATTCCTGCATTTCCTGTGGATACATCTAATATGAAGCTTAAACGTTCTAATCCACAAGAAAGATGATTTTTGCTCTAATACTAATGGAGGATCATACCGAGCAAATCTCAGGGGAGTTTTTCTGTTCTAATTCTTTTATTTTCCAGTTTTTAACCTTTAATACAAACAACGAGGACGTTGTTTAACTTAAGTGGGGGGATTGGAGAATTAGAACACTTAACATTTACTTGTCCTAAACTTTTCAAAATATGCTTAAAATGTGCTTAATATATCAAATTTTAAAAATTTTTAGCATGTTTTTGTTTAGAGTCTAAGTTGCATAGCTGCACACAAGACGTTATTTTCAAAAATTGTGATTTTTCAAAATTCACAAATCTATGAGTGTGCCGGTGACTTGTAAACTTTAGAACTTGGCTTGTATACTATTCGAGACCACCATAATAAGTATTATTTATATAATTGGAATGACTTGTCTAAATTGGTAAATTTCTAGGATTACACCCAAAAAGCCTTATATGTTATGTGATATTAGCTAACTACACTGGTTAGTTAACCCCCGTATAAACCCTTTGTTACTCTCACTTTTAGAGTAAGATACCCCTAGAAAAACACTCAGAGCCATTCCTTTCGTTTCATACACCTATGTTTAAAATGTTTCGTTACACCCTTACACCTTAGCCTACCCTGTAGATTAGAATCCGTGGTTGGTTAATTGCTATAGGCAAAGTGTGTTTCCTTACATTACCTGTGTTCGTGTGCGTAATTCATTATCTATGGTTAGGTCGGGAAATTGCACAATGCAATTGGAGTGAAAGTAAATATTGTATATCTTTGAGTTTATTTTTCGTGTGTTTACTACTTTCACTATTACCGTTATTTCTGAAGTATGAAAAGTGTGGAAAAATTATCCAGAATTATTGTTTTAGTGATGTGGTGAAATTTTACACATCTATGTTATGTTATTAAAAAAAAAAAAAAAAAAAAAAAAAAAAAAAAAAAAAAAAAAAAAAAAAATGAGAAAAGAAAAAGAAAAAGAAAAGTTGGATGTTTGATTTAAACCAACGATGTAAAGTTATGTAAGTGGTCGATATCACCACTAGTTGTTATATATTTATGGATTGAATGGGAGTTGGCAGTTATGGGAACGTCAACTAAGGTTTATTCTTTGATTAAGATCTTGTGGAGTATAATTCGTGTCTACCTAAAGCGTGTGTTTCAAGTGTTAAAGCGTGAGTTATTCGATGATATAAGTCTTATTCATGGGATGGTTGGGATAGTGATTAACCACACTTAGGATTTTAATTTATTTGTTTTGTTTATTTTTTATTTTTTATTTTACACCAATTTATATCCCAAATGTTATCCATACCCTTTACTATTCTTTATCCAACCAAACCTTTGATTTATTGAGATTAGGGATTTGAGCAATCTTAAGTATCGTAGTCGTGGATTCGGCTATGTATTTATGATTTTGTCGCCCTTTTTGATATATTATTATTGGTGAAGTTTGGACCTATCTTTAGCCTATTCGAGTTAAGGATTTGAGCAATTGCAAGTATCGTGTTCGTGGATTCGATCATGTATTTGTGATTTTGTCGCCTTTTCTGGAATTTGAGATCGATAGAGATTAAGAATAATTAACCCTTAAGCCTAAAAACCCTTTTTACCGCTTTAGACTAGTTATTCCTTAGCTTTAGTGGTGGAGATGTGTATACTTGCCAAGCTTATGATAGAATATTCGTCACGACTGGACAGTTAAACGATTAGATTTGCTTTTATCAGATTATTTTATTTTACTTCTAATTCGTTAAGTGTTTAGTTGTGTGATTATGACAAAAGACGAATACATGCTTAAATATAAAAATAAATCCTAATATCTTTTAGGATACATTTTCATAAGTTTTAATCTAAGGTTTACTTGGGGACAAGTAAAGTTCAAGTGGGGGATATTTGATGAACTCAAATAAGTACATTTTATTACTATCATTTATCCTATTAATTTGACTTGTTTTACTATATTATGTATGAGGATTGATACTTAATCGTTTACTTTTGTAATTCTCAGTTGAAAACAAGCATTTGGTGAAACTTGGCGATTTTGGACTAATTATGGAGCAAAACATGCATAAAGTGAAGAGTCTACTGAAATGGACAAGATCGAGTCAAATCTGCTCCAGATGCGCCGCATCTTGCTTATGATATGCGCCGCATCACTATCAAGTTCTCACCAGATACGATCCAAGATACAAGAGGACATGCGCCGCATCCAAAGATGAAGATACGCCGCATCTACTGGCGGTGTACGAATATTCCTGAATATTATAATCTTGGACCCCACGCGAAGTTAAGTACATGCGCCGCATCTACTTACTAGATGCGCCGCATCCTACCCTCAGACGGTAACTATAAATACCCCAAAGACCAGACGAATTAGAAAGTTTTTAGTTCCGAACAGAAGACCGAAGGACAGAAACCTAGGACGAATTCAGTCAAGGTAGCAGCACAAGACACACCCAAATCAAAGATACAAGAGCTGTAAGAAGGTGCTGCATATGTTTAATTCATTAAGTAGTTTTGTTTTATTGTGTTAGTAAACTTTAATTCATCAAGATTGATGGCTTGTGTAATGTGACAACGGAAAGGTTGCACTCCCTTAAAACTGCTTTCTCATCAATTAAAGTTTGTATGTTTGTGTCATTGGTGACTTTTATTAGTGCATTGATAACCTCTGTGGCTAGCTGAGTGTTGATCGGGTCGCCATGCATCTGCCCTCGCCTGTTTGTTAGATGCCTATGTATTCTATGGTCTGTAGAAAAGTAGGAGAAAGATAAACGGGATAGTCATAAGTAATCATTAAGGGTTTACTCGCCGATAAGATTAGAACCAACGAGAAAGGACTTAATCTCGGTGCATTGCATCGAACTATACACTTCATATAACACTAGCAATAAAACAAGTGACAAACTACTTATCATAAGGACAGCCCTCTTATTGTCTCGAGTATTTATCTGTGTACGTGTGTGCTACTTGCTGATTCGTGCCTATTGGTTTAGTTTATTATTTAATTGCAACAAAATCGTGCCAGTCTCTCAGGCTGAACCCCCTTGCATTAGATTAGATTGTATAGCTAACTTAATATATTAAAATACTGATTAGAATAACTAGATAATACGTTCCACTCTTAGTGATCGACACTCTACTTACCATTATATTCATACTGACCGGGTACACTGCTCGTTAGGTGTGTGTGTTATTGATAAGTCGGCTAAATATAAATTTAAAACTTGATTAGGCATTAAAACTGCTAAACCGCAACGACACACGCAGCAACATCAGATGCACTGCTGTTGCATTCTGCAGGCCCGTGTATAACAGATGGAATACTCATATTCAATGCCGGCTGTTCTTGTAAGTTTTTTGGCCCTTGTAAAGTTTCAAAATTTGTCTGTACCATGTTTGCCGCAAATGGGTTTTCATTGGCAGACCAATAGATGTTGGTAAATACCCTTAATTAGGGTTACTCATCATTTGATTATAACAAAACATAAAACCCTAGCACACCCACTTCCCTCTCCCATCTTTTCCGGCGCCGTCATCCAAATTCCGGCCAACTTCTGCCCACTCAACTTTAATAGCCGAACGTGTAGATCGATATGAAGGTAGTATTTCTGGAGCTTATTAGACCGAGAGGAGTACGTTTGTTCATGTTTTGAAGACCACCGCTGCTCACTACCGTGACACCGCCGTCACCACCACCACCTTCCCTCTCTCGCTCTCATTTTTGTTTGGTATGTTATATGACAACAAAAATTATTTATTTCTTTATATTTTCCCTTATTTGGAAGCGTATAACAAATTTTTATAATGGTTTTCATGGATTAAAACTTTGTATAAACGTTTTTATAACAAAAACTCGTGTGGATCTATGTTTTTAACACAAAACTCGTTCGACTCGTGGGTGAGTGAGTTGAATCAGTACCGAGTTACTTATGACGTGTAGATACTTGTTGTTTAAGTTGATTCTTGGTCTTGTTTTAATCCTTGGTTCATGACAGAAAAGCGAGGATGTGTTTGTATTTACGAATTGTCTGTTTTGAGTCTCGGATTTGGATTCGGATCAGATTCTTGGTTTGTTATTTGCGTGGTAGATTTGGACTTAGGTTGATTATTCGTGAGGTTTGTGAGTTACGTACCATGACCACAAGGTGAACTTTGGTTATTTGAGGTCGACCCGTATAGAGTATTGATTTGTGTATACGTTGGAATTGCTTGAGGGCCAATAAGACCACCCCCGAAGGGTGAGTTGTTTGCCTTGTTTGGTGGGCTAACGAGACACACAAGGGTGTGCTCGTTGGTATGAGTCTTATCTCAACGACCCACGTAGGGCGCGTTTAATCCCGATTTGACATCAAGCACCAAGGTGGTGCTTGCATTGGTGAATAGATTTGGTTGTATTTCTGCGTTTGCTTAGTTGCGTTAAAAACCTGTATTTGTGTTTGTGTATGCGAAGTGTATTACCAGGCCACTAGGGTGCAATTGGTTTGTCTAAAATGGGCCTTAAGCCCAAGTGTAAATATAAGGGTGCGTTTGATACTTCGGATCAGTAGGGTGCTTATGGGTTTGGGTTACGGGCTGAAGCCCAAGGAAATTATAAAGGGGTGCTTGGTTGTTAATGAGATTAGTAGTGTGTTTAGTTTTAGTAAGTAAAGTGTTTAGTTTGTCAAACTTTACTTAACTCGTAATAATATATTTTGGTTATTGGAAATAACTAACTGACGTGTTTGACTTATTTTTTTGTGATCTATTGGTATGTTTCGGACTATATTTGGGATTGTGACTTGGATTTTGGATAAAACGGAATGGCACTTGACATACTTGTATGTATATTGGCTTATATCATTAGACAATTTAACATATATTGGACAATTGAACTATATCTGAAAAATTGGACATTTCGGACTAGAGATGAATGTAATATATTAAACTTGGGACGACTTTCATATATTAGACTTGTAACAGACCTAAATATTCAATTAACACTTATCAAACTAGTAACAAATGGTAAAATTCGATGATTAATAGATATTCTAAAAAGTGGGATTAATTATCATTTTCAATTGTTCTTATTATAAACTTGTCGGGAAATATTGCTTGAGGAAATTGATTTTTATTTAAGTCGCAACGACTTGGGAAAGTTGTATAAATGGACGCGTCATGCCGAAATTTATAAAACTTTCTAGACTTGGACTTTTATTTCGAAACCGTTTATCTTTATGAAACCCGACAATACTCGAAACTCATAGTTTTATTAATTTGTAAACTTTTACCATGTGATATACCAATTTGAGTTCTCTATAAAACTTAAATTACCTTTCCAAAACTTTATTGATTATTTCCAAACTATTTGGGATTATTTGGTAAATACCGAAACTTACCAATTGACTGACCTTCTTGACGTAATTATTTGTCGTTACTACCTCGACTTCTTCCTTGTCATTAGCTCCTCGACTCAAGTCCTCGTCGGTACTCTTCTCGACTATGACGTTATTTATTTCTCTTTGACGTGTGTATACTTGAGTCCTCGTCAGTATTTCTTTACTGTTCTTTTATTACTTACTTTATAATATATTGGGATATATTATACTTTGGCGTGAGTTACATGTCGAGTCTATGTTTTTTACCACCCCACGAAATGTTGATACTAAACTTTTTACAGACGTTGATACGAGTAATCCACGAAAACTAAGACGCTTGTCTTTTGAAAACTCATTTACTTTACGAGACGTATTCTGAGATAACTATATACATATTAGGTTGTGCCGATCCGGTACCGTTGTGCATGTACTCTTGATGCCGTTGTGTTTTGCTATTGATGCCAGTTGTGACCGTTGTGATATTTTAGGTTGCTGCATACTGAGGTGAGTTCATGGCCCCTACTTTTTCTTGTTTTGAAATACTTTTTGGGGGAGAATACATGTACACTTTACTCATTCGTTTTACTCAAACTCTTTAATTAAATTATACTCATACATAATTTAATTACTCGGAAGCATTCTCTACTTTGCTTTGATACTTGTTTAATTTCTTGAATGCAATAGTATGTACTCATTACATACTTGATTTTTACTCATAGATACAAGTGCTTGAAAACATATATGTGAGTTATAGCCTCACTCTTTAACTTCACTTGCATTGCAAAAACTTGGGGTGTGAAACATGCAAACTCTTTTATGGACCAAACTAAAACTTATGCTTTATTAAACTATTACGCAACTTAGCCTAAGCCTTTGAATCCCACTATTCCCAAACTCATGAACTGTCAATTCCTGCTGGGAAGCGCGAATGTTATAAATAGATCTATCGGGGTGACTCCTCCGTTCGGTTTGACCGGATAGGCAAACGCGAACATATAACATGTCGAAATACAAGTGTATTGGGATAAACACTTGCCGGGCCTTTATATTTTACATGCTTCTAGAGCATGCACACTGTTATAGCTTCAGTTTCATGAACTTAGTGCTAGCGTAATAGACTCTTATTTTGATGTGCCATTATATTCGTTGTAATGGTCACATACCGTGCTTATGGTCCAACTCTATTGCTTAATACTTATTGTCTACTCTACTAATGCTTTTTCATGACGTTGTGAGTGAAGCAGTGGTCACTAATACTAAACTTGATTTGTATGTGAACAATTATTCACCCTTGAAAACCTTGTGGTCCACTTTACTAACTTACCTAAAGGTAAACTTTATTTTCATGACATTGTGAGCGACACAATGGTCACAAAACTTTTATGGAACTCACAGTATTTTTACTGCTTTATCACAAACCTATGAACTCACCAACCTCGTGTTGACACTTTTAGCATGTATTTTCAGGTTTAAGGTGATAACCTAGTTGTGGAGGCTTTTGGCATGGCATGGTCATAGAAGACTCTGATGTATTTGGGACCGCTCTACTTCTTTTATGGGCTTATATATCCGCACTGTTTTTGGAAATGTTGTAAACAAAATATTTTTGAATATGAAGTTTCTTTTAAACGGTTGAGGTAAAACCGTTCTTTGTACTTTGTGTTGTGATATCAATTTAGTAGCACACAAACATGTATGCTTCCGCTAAACCAACTTTTGGGGTGTTACATCCATCATCTAATAGCGAGCCTTTTTGCAAGTATAACATACAAAAACAGAGTTCAAGGCCCACTATATCATGTTAATTATTACATAAACAGAGATATAAACTCAACTTTGTTTCATTCAAAACTGAAATCCACCAAAACGATTCTCTGATTCCTAAGACACAACCCAAATGACAAAGTTTATCTTCTCTATTTTAAAAATTCCCCAACATCCTAGACTTATATCCTAAATATTACACACTAATATACTAACAATTTCCACCTTAGTGGTGATAGTTAGCCTTCTCCAATACGCAACAGCTTCAACCAGTGCTGGAATCCTCACTCTCTAAAGAGTCCCTTTAGCCATATATCCTCCTTCACTTCTACAGTAAGTGTCATATACTCCGCTTCAGATGTTAACAAAGCCATCATGCGCTGCAGTATAGCTTCTGAGCTCACCGCGCATTCATGTATCATAGACTCGTACCTTTTGATTGATCTACCCATGGCAGTAATCGGTATACCAATTGTGGCGGCTCAACGTAGCCACCTAGGTCTGATCCTCAGACCCGCTCTGATACCATGTTAGATGATTGAAACCCCCGTAGGTATATCTTTATTATTGACCATTATTTATAATGTTGAAACCCTAGATACCCTAAACCCACAAACCGGGCTTCGGTCGATTTATCCTCTAATAGTAACAACTGCTCTTCTCTAAACCCTAATCGACCTAAGGAATAAATAGATAATTATGATTAGGGCTTGGGTCGTATATATAGATTTCTGTGGGCTAGAATCCTCTACAGCGTAGAGGCTCACTTAGCTATACGTCATAGAACGTGTATCATTAAATTCCTTGAACTGCCTTTACATATATACTGCGCAGAGGCAAAGACCTCTCTACACCGCTTACTCTTTTGTAGAGTAATGCTACATTCTCCACACTATCTACGGCGTAGACGTTTTGATGTTTCTACGTTGTAGAAATCTTGAATAGGGTTTGATATGTACTTCTTAATCTTTACAGCGTAAATATATGGTCTCTTATACGCCGTAGTCATCTTGAATAACATTTTTCACCATTTTCTTCATATTAAGTCCTTTTCCACATCTTTTTGTTTCAACACCTCGTTTAATCCAATTCTGCAAATACGAAGCATTTAAGTACCAAATACATACAAAATGATATAAAACGAAGTAATAAACATGGGATAATGATAACTAAAAAGTGATATTATTTGATGTTATCAACAAACATGCAATACTGAATATGCAAGTAATTTTTGGGTGATGCTTCTCTTTAAGATACACCCACTTCTCTTGAAAAGTGATCATATCCTTAAGACGGCTCATCCACCCGTCGCTAACACACAATGGAGATGCTAACACCAAAAGTAAGACACAACGAATTATGGGCCACAATGTAGTAGATTGTGCTTATGTGTGAGTTTTTAAGGATGAGTGACCTTTTCGGAACTATTCAATTGATCATAAAACAAGCCATACCATTGGTAGGGTCATAAAATCAAGTCCCACTGTGATGGCAGCTGATTTCTACATCCTTTTATCGGGCCATATAATATAATCATTTTCGTTTACCCGCCTGATGAACTCAAATAAGTACATTTTATTACTATCATTTATCCTATTAATTTGACTTGTTTTACTATATTATGTATGAGGATTGATACTTAATCGTTTACTTTTGTAATTCTCAGGTAAAAACAAGCATTTGGTGAAACTTAGCGATTTTGGACTAATTATGGAGCAAAACATGCAAGAAGTTAAGAGTCTACTGAAATGGACAAGATCAAGACGAATCTGCTCCAGATGCGCCGCATCTTGCTTATTACATACGGCGCATCACTATCAATATTTCACCAGATACGATCCAAGATACAAGAGGACATGCGCCGCATCTATAAATGGAGTTACGCCGCATCTTCTGGCGGTGTACGAATATTCCTGAATATTATAATCTTGGACCCCACGCGAAGTTAAGTCAATGCGCCGCATCTACTTACTAGATGCGCCGCATCTTACCCTCAGACAGAAACTATAAATACCCCAAGACCAGACGAATTCCGTAGCCTTTAGTTCCGAAGTTCGACAAAAAAAGACCGAAGTACAGAAACCTAGGACGAATTCAGACGAATAGGCAGCACAAGACACACCCGAACGAAGATACAAGAGCTGTAAGAAGGTGCTGCATGTGTTTAATTCATTAAGTAGTTTTGTTTTATTGTGTTAGTAAACTTTAATTCATCAGGATTGATGGCTTGTGTAATGTGACAACGGAAAGATTGCACTCCCTTAAAACTACTTTCCCATCAATTAAAGTTTATATGTTGATGTCTTTGGTTACAACTTATTGGTGCATTGATAACCTCTGTGTTTATTAGTGGCCTGTGCATTTGACTGCGGAAAATAATGTGGCTCCCACGGTTGTTACTAAATTGATCACTTAGGAATAACTTTTAGACATAAGTAATCATTAAGGGTTTACTCGCCGATAAGAACAGGACCAACGAGAAAGGATTAACTACATACACTTCATATAAAGCTATCAATAAAACAAGTGACAAACTACTTAATCATAAGGACAGATCTTCTTATTGTCTCAAGTATTTATCTGTGTACGTGTGTGCTATTCGCTGATTCGTGCCTATTGGTTTAGTTTATTATTTAATTGCAACCAAATCGTGCCAGTCTCTCAGGCTGAACCCCCTTGCGTTAGAATATTAAAATACTGATTAGAATAACTAGATAATACGTTCCACTCTTAGTGATCGACACTCTACTTACCATTATATTCATACTGACCGGGTACACTGCTCGTTAAGTGTGTGTGTTATTGATAAGTCGGCTAAATATAAATTTAAAACTTGAGTAGGCATTAATACTGCTAAACCGCAACGACACATCGCACGCATCAAGTTTTTGGCGCCGCTGCCGGGGAGTGAATTGTTATTATCTGTTAATTTGATTAGTATTTTAATTAGGTTTTTATTTTTGTTTATCTAACCGCTAATTCTGTTGTATATTAGATTAATTTGCATTCATTGTACTATTTTGCATATTTTCTGTTTTTGTGTGTTATTTGTTTTCTTTTATTTGTGTTTATTTTCGTTTGTGTTTTTATTTGTTTTAATTTTTCGTATTTTTTGTGTTCTGCTATCGTTGTACTGAGCTAAATCGAACGATACGGCGCATCTGATCTCTCAGATACGGCGTATTGCGTTTAATTTTTATAAAATACAACGCGTTTAATTAATTCGATACGACGCATCTTTTCCCCAAGATACGGCGTATATGTTTTTGATAAATTTTTTTTCTAAACGTTAACGCCATACGACGCATCTGCTTTAGCAGATACGGCGTATCTATTATTTTAATTAAAAACAGTTTTCGAATTATTAAACAGATACGGCGTATCGATTTTTATCGATACGGCGCATCTTCTGAATCAAAAATCTTATATTTTGAAACGTAACGAAAATACGGCGCATTAACCTTTGTTAATACGACGAATATAATTTGACAAATATTGTTGATTTTTGATATTTACTTTGATCGGTCCGCTACTCTCGTGTGCAAGTTGTTTATTTTCAGGATAAATGATGACTCGAGCATCACCATGAAAGATTACATTCTGAACCAAACCGAGAAACGCTAGCTGGAGTGATCAAACATAAGACATCGAGAGTGGAGGAGAACTCGGTACCGGTAACATTGAACGTCTTTAATTCTTGAAATAAAACTCCAGGTAACCTCTACGATAATTCAGCCTGCCCAAAGGAAAGTTCTCTACAATATAATCTCAATTTTATTATCCATATAATACATCTGATTAAAATTGTAATCTTAATTTTGTATGCTTAAAAACGATATTTATCCACTAAACAATAAAATTACAATTATTAATAAAATATTTATGCCTATTGCTCTTATTTTGAATTCAATTACATCATATGGTATGACCGTTTAACCCCAATTTGATGTATAAAGAATTGTGTTGCGGAGGCCAAGGTACGTTCCTTATTTAAATTTCGTTCACTAACATAGCGATACGGCGGATCTTAATATCCAAAGCGCCGTATCTCTGACCAACTAGGACTCATTGACTAGTCAACGAGATTAAATAGATACGGCGCATCCCAATTTTCAATACGGCGCATCGTTTTGCCCTATAAATACGACGGGAATGCGCCGGATCTAAATTTTTTACCGCATAATCCTCACACAGTTAAGAATGTACACACAGTAAAATTACACTCCAATTCCGAGCATTTTTCTAAAATCCACCTCTAATCCGATCTATAATCCTTCACCTAATCATACAATTAAGGTAATTATTCTATTTCGATTTAATCTTGTTTAATATGTAAATTAGGGTTTATGTGATTAATTCGATTAGGGCTTTAATGATATAGAGATATGATTAGGACTTGTATTAGATGATCTCCCCCGTATCTAATTTGCGTAAATCATCGAATTTCTAGCCTAGTTTGATTTGAACGAAAATTTAGGTTTTAAATTCGGTTTTGAATTTTAGTGGGAAAATGGATTAGTAGTGGTGCTATGAGCTATTAGAACTGATATAATGGGGTAAATGATACTGTGATATTAAGTGAGAGTTTACGTCACGGATACGGACTCTTGAAAAGCCTGCCTGATCCCCTTTATTTTATACTGATATACTTTTAGATGCGGCGCATCTAGGTTAATTGATGCGGCGTAACGACCTATTTCCAAATTAATAAAACTCTTGATACGCCGTATTACTTAATTTAGATACGGCGCATCTTCATACGCCATATCTCATTTCTTGCTCCGCATCTCTTATATTTTGTGCAGATACGCCGAACTGATTAAATCAGATGCGCCGTATCTACCTCACTTACAGACTGCTTACTAACTTTGAAAATTTATTTCAGATGGCATTACCAGAAGTTGAACAAAGACATCAGTGGTTACGTTTCGAGAATATGGGACTAACCCCTGGCACCTTGGAGGATTACTTACGGAGACTTGAGTCGATTTACTTTAAGAGAATATTCAGGGTACAGGTTTTGGATTTTGCTGATGTGGGATTGATTGGGGCAGGACATGCTGCTGAGAGTTTACAGCATAGGATGGAGATGGTAGTTACTGGTGATGATGAGGAGGTGGTATTCAGATCTAGTGCTTGGGAGAGATTGTTCAGGATTGACGAGCCCTTGGTACGGGAGCTCATGATGGAGTTTTTCAGTACAGTCTACTACAGAGAGACGGATACTGGGTTGGATATTGCTGACACCCTTGTGTTTAGACTAGGTGGGGTGCCGAGGCAGATGTCTATGAGACAGTTCATTTTGGCCATGGGTTTGCATACGGTTGAGGAGATCGATTCTGATGGGTTTGCCAGATATTGGGATGATAGTTTGAGAGCGGTCCCTGACAGAGGACTGTTCAGTGATTACTGGGACAGGATTTCTTCGGGGGTGATATCACTACTTCCACCCCCTCTTACACTTTGATCAGGGAGCCGATGAGGAGGTTGTGCCACCGTCTGATAGCACTTACCATTGCTGGGAGGGGTCAGTCACCTGAGAAGGTGACCACTCTGGACCTCTTCCTCTTGAGGAGCATGGATGAGGGGTTGTCGGTGAACATCCCCCACTTTTTGGCACACTACCTCCACCGATCAGCTGCAGGGAGAGATCGGAGGAGCCATATGACTGGCGGGCATTTTGTTTCTCGGCTGGCCCGCCATTTTGGAGTGATTGGAGAGGAGATCCCAGCAGGGCTGGAGGTTGTGGTGACCCATCTCCCAGTTATTGACAGGGATTATTTGGTTAGACTTGGGATCTGTCAGTTGGCTATGGGAGAGTACGTTTGGGTAGCATTGGGGCCCGCTAGAGCTGCAGGGCCAGAGGCGGAGCAGGGAGGTCCCCCGGGAGCTCCGGCTGCTGCTCCAGCCCATCAGGAGGAGCCACAGGCACCAGTGCCCCCACCAGTACATGTACGCACAGTGAGTCAGAGAGTCGAGGCAGTCGAGGGGGAGTTGAGAGCCTTGAGAGGCATTGTAGATGGCATGAGGAGGGACTCAGAGTGGCTGGTTACGAGTGTGAGCAGACTTTTGGAGCAGCAGGGTATTACCCACACCCGTCCTGATGGTACTCATGTTGCGGGAGTGACACGTGCATACGCTCGCAGAGTCCGGCCTAGGACTGACGATGCCAGCACTTCGGGGACCCACCCACACGACCACACTGACCCTTGATCTCTTGATTCCACGTGTTTATTGACATTGTTCCATGCACATTATTATTATTCTTTTTGGATTGTACTAATCTATATTCTCATTTATGCATTTGATGTTTCAGTTTATATTTCTTAATATGCTTGACAAAGACTGGCATTAAGTTCAGCATGAGAGTACGAGAGGACGTTAGAGATGAACCATGGAATGATCCATATTACAACAGACTGTTAGCAGTCTGGTTGGTGAACACATGCGCCGCATCTGGTAAACAGATGCGACGCATCCTATCCTTTATTTCGTTTTATTTTATTTTTGTTTCAGGCCGCAGAGGATACGGCGCATCTCAATTCTGAGATGCGACGCATCTCCTGCAATGGTCATATCTTTACTTTTTCTGCATTTTTTATTTTCGACTTTTAAAACCTTTTATCAGTTTATTTTAATGCGGCGCATCCCTGGTTAAGGATGCAGCGCATCTTTTATTCTGATCCGTATTTATTCCAGGCTCGATACGGCGTATCTTCTTCCATAAGATACGGCGCATCGACTGACCTGATGATTTTCATTTTAATTTTTAAGTTTTATTTTTTCCTAACTACTAATGTATTATGCAAGTTTGAACCTTTCTTAATTTAGGTGTGTTTAAAAGCCTTGGTGGTATTATAGATTCCTGCATTTCCTGTGGATACATCAATTATGAAGCTTAAACGTTCTAATCCACAAGAAGATGATTTTTGCTCTTATACAAATGGAGGATCATACCGAGCAAATCTCAGGGGAGTTTTTCTGTTCTAATTCTTTTATTTTCCAGTTTTTAACCTTTAATACAAACAACGAGGACGTTGTTTAACTTAAGTGGGGGGATTGGAGAATTAGAACACTTAACACTTACTTGTCCTAAACTTTTCAAAATATGCTTAAAATGTGCTTAATATATCAAAACTTAAAATTTTTTAGCATGTTTTTGTTTAAAGTCTAAGTTGCATAGCTGCACACATGACGTTATTTTCAAAAATTGTGATTTTTCAAAATTCACAAATCTATGAGTGTGCTGGTGACTTGTAAACTTTAGAACTTGGCTTGTATACTATTCGAGACCACCATAATAAGTATTATTTATATAATTGGAATGACTTGTCTAAATTGGTAAATTTCTAGGATTACACCCAAAAAGCCTATTATATGTCTTGTGTTATTAGCTAACTACACTGGTTAGTTAACCCCCGTATAAACCCTTTTGTTACTCTCATTTTTAGAGTAAGATACCCCTAGAAAAACACTCAGAGCCATTCCTTTCGTTTCTTACACCTTTGTTAAAATGTTTCGTTACACCCTTACACCTTAGCCTACCCTGTAGATTAGAATCCGTGGTTGGTTAATTGCTATAGGCAAAGTGTGTTTCCTTACATTACCTGTGTTCGCGTGCGTAATTCATTATCTATGGTTAGGTCGGGAAATTGCACAATGCAATTGGAGTGAAAGTAAATATTGTATATCTTTGAGTTTATTTTTCGTGTGTTTACTACTTTCACTATTACCGTTTATTCTTTGATTAAGATCTTGTTGAGTATAATTCGTGTCTACCTAAAGCGTGTGTTTCAAGTGTTAAAGCGTGAGTTATTCAATGATATGAGTCTTATTCATGGGATGGTTGGGATAGTGATTAACCACACTTAGGATTTTAATTTATTTGTTTTGTTTATTTTTCATTTTACACCAATTTATATCCCAAATATTATCCATACCCTATTATTCTTTATCCAACCAAACCTTTGATTTATTGAGATTAGGGATTTGAGCAATCTTAAGTATCGTAGTCGTGGATTCGGCTATGTATTTATGATTTTGTCGCCCTTTTTGATATATTATTATTGGTGAAGTTTGGACCTATCTTTAGCCTATTCGAGTTAAGGATTTGAGCAATTGCAAGTATCGTGTTCGTGGATTCGATCATGTATCTGTGATTTTGTCGCCTTTTCTGGAATTTGAGATCGATAGAGATTAAGAATAATTAACCCTTAAACCTCAAAACCCTTTTTACCGCTTTAGACTTGTTATTCCTTGGCTTTAGTGGGGGAGATGTGTATACTTGCCAAGCCTATGATAGAATATTCGTCGCGACTGGACAGTTAAACGATTAGATTTGCTTTTATCAAATTGTTTTATTTTACTTCTAATTCGTTAAGTGTTTAGTTGTGTGATTATGACAAAAATGAATACATGCTTAAATATAAAAATAAATCCTAATATCTTTTAGGATACATTTTCATAAGATTAATTCTAAGGTTTACTTGGGGACAAGTAAAGTTCAAGTGGGGGGATATTTGATGAACTCAAATAAGTACATTTTATTACTATCATTTATCCTATTAATTTGACTTGTTTTACTATATTATGTATGAGGATTGATACTTAATCGTTTACTTTTGTAATTCTCAGGTAAAAACAAGCATTTGGTGAAACTTGGCGATTTTGGACTAATTATGGAGCAAAACATGCAAGAAGTTAAGAGTCTACTGAAATGGACAAGATCAAGACGAATCTGCTCCAGATGCGCCGCATCTTGCTTATTACATACGGCGCATCACTATCAATATTTCACCAGATACGATCCAAGATACAAGAGGACATGCGCCGCATCTATAAATGGAGTTACGCCGCATCTTCTGGCGGTGTACGAATATTCCTGAATATTATAATCTTGGACCCCACGCGAAGTTAAGTCAATGCGCCGCATCTACTTACTAGATGCGCCGCATCCTACCCTCAGACAGAAACTATAAATACCTCAAGACCAGACGAATTCCGTAGCCTTTAGTTCCGAAGTTCGACAAAAAAAGACCGAAGTACAGAAACCTAGGACGAATTCAGACGAATAGGCGGCACAAGACACACCCGAACGAAGATACAAGAGCTGTAAGAAGGTGCTGCATGTGTTTAATTCATTAAGTAGTTTTGTTTTATTGTGTTAGTAAACTTTAATTCATCAGGATTGATGGCTTGTGTAATGTGACAACGGAAAGATTGCACTCCCTTAAAACTACTTTCCCATCAATTAAAGTTTATATGTTGATGTCTTTGGTTACTACTTATTAGTGCATTGATAACCTCTGTGTTTATTAGTGGCCTGCGCATTTGACTGCGGAAAATAATGTGGCTCCCACGGTTGTTACTAAATTGATCACTTAGGAATAACTTTTAGACATAAGTAATCATTAAGGGTTTACTCGCCGATAAGAATAGGACCAACGAGAAAGGATTAACTACATACACTTCATATAAAGCTATCAATAAAACAAGTGACAAACTACTTAATCATAAGGACATATCTTCTTATTGTCTCAAGTATTTATCTGTGTACGTGTGTGCTATTCGCTGATTCGTGCCTATTGGTTTATTTTATTATTTAATTGCAACCAAATCGTGCCAGTCTCTCAGGCTGAACCCTCTTGCGTTAGAATATTAAAATACTGATTAGAATAACTAGATAATACGTTCCACTCTTAGTGATCGACACTCTACTTACCATTATATTCATACTGACCGGGTACACTGCTCGTTAAGTGTGTGTGTTATTGATAAGTCGGCTAAATATAAATTTAAAACTTGAGTAGGCATTAATACTGCTAAACCGCAACGACACATCGCACGTATCACCGCCACTGAAGAAGAAGCAACAACTAATCCAAACCGTTTTTCGATATCGTCGCACTTATGAGCAACATGTTTCTTTCAGCGAGCCTTTCATAATCACCGGTCATCAGACCACTGGCATCCGTAGGTTTTATGTGTTTTTGTTTAAAACATTTTGCAGATTAATGTCTTAGTCCTTTGAGGTGTTTGCCCTATAACTTGTGGTTAAAACAACATATTGACTCTTAGTTGTGTGGTATGGTCTTGCCGATCCTCTCCGAGTTCATATAGTTTTTTTATGGCATCCAGTATTGTTGGTGGACCATCCGAGTAGGTCAAGGTTCATCAAGGTCCTCACATAAACTACTTTGTCACGATAAACTTTTCAATGTTATTTGGATTACTAGAAATCTGTTAGACAAGATTAGAGAGTGTATAAACGGATGAGATTTTTCATTTTCAAGTTATTTGTGGAAGACGAGTTTTTTTTTTTTTTTTTTTTTTTTTTTTTTTTTTAAACTCAGATGTATGCGACTTCACTAGGTTAATCTCAGGACCGTTTCTAACGATTCTCTGACCACCCCAAATGTAGGTACCTAACGAAGGTTTGAACTATTGATGAAACCAACAATTTAACCACTAGACCATTAGGTCAAATTTCTAAAGAAGTTATTATTGGTTAACTAGACGTATAATTGTAAGGGGAAATCATACCTACATTAAAATGTAGGCAATTTTTTACATTTAATTTGAAAAAAATTTAAAAATGTACAGTTCAATCTCTGCAGTAAGTCACTGACACATGTTTTCCCGTGTCCCTACCCTTTTTTTCAAAGAAAATGTAGAGAATTAATTACATTATACTATTTCCCCTAATTATAATTCTTAAAAAAAAAAAAAAAAAAAAAAAAAAAAAAAAAAAAAAAAAAAAAATTCAGTAATAAATGGTTCGGGAGAGGGAGGACTTTGACACTTTGTAGGCCCCACAGCAGTTTAGGTGTTAGAGGGGAGGGAGTGGGCATCGGTTAGGGATCGGTGATCTTCGGCAAAAATCGGCAACACCGCCGCGAGTAATCGGTGATCTTCGGCAAAGTTGGATTTCGGTAAATATTACCGATTGTCTTGTGTGAGAGCATAGATATGTTGATTATATATTTTGCAGTCAACACATGCTCAAGTTGATTATATATTGATTAAAAAATATTCTTAAGCATCTTCTTATCCAAGGTAACCTTTTGCAGTCAACACATGCTCAAGTTATTATATATTCTTTACCTGCACTGTGGTATTTAAGTTGTTCGCGGATTAATTCTGCATGTGTTATCTTCTAGTGATGAGGTTGTTTCAATTTGATAAAAAAAGGCGTTAAATTTAAATTTATCACCAATACTGTTAAATTAAATAGTCCACTAGAAAGATATGCGCATTAAATTAAAGAGGTCAAAGCCATACGGGTTTTGCTACATTATATATTATATATTATCTATACTACCTTATAATGTATTTAGGACATCTAAATTTAGAAGTCTTAAAAAATTTTAAGACCAAAAACATTTCTTTAATTAGAAATAACAAGTCATTTGGTAAATGTTGTAATATGAGGTTGGTCAATACGTTTTGTAACAATTTAATTCTCATTTAAACCATTACAACCAGAAAATTAAATACCCACTTGTAATAATCATCTTTAATACATTATAATGCATTTAGAAATACATATGTCTCTTGCTAAACGTAACTGCTACACATTCAAATGAAAATAATTGTATTAATTTTGCTATTAAATCAATATAAAGTCTATTAAATCAATAAAGTATTCAAATTCTGGAAATTAAATACAAGACTTGTAACATCCCAAAACTTGTAACAGGCCATTTACACCATCTTTACTCCCTCCCCATCCAGTTTTGATACCAATTCCAACCTGCCCCATATATATTCCACAACCCACATTCATTTACCAAACAAAAAACACACACAAACAAAAACTCTCAACTCTCTCCCATTTCTTGCAGGCCAAAAGTAAACATGTGCGCTACCAGCCTCTTTGATGCCGCCGGTCCCTTCGCTGCCGCCATCTATGGCGCGTGACGATGGTGATGGGTGTGTGACAACGGTGAGCTAAGGTGGGTGGTGTTTTCGGCTTTTGGTGTATATCCGAAAACTTAGTAATTGTTTCATTCTTTCTTTGTTTCGTACAAACACAAAACGAAATCAGAACAAACCAACCTACCTGGGTAAGAAACCAACTTCAATAAGCCGTGACTTTGAGGTTGTGTACTCGTTCGAACAACAAGACGATTTATGATTTATGTGTTTTGTTTATAAAGAATAAGAAAGAATGATAGAAGTAGGTGACTGCAAAGAAAGGATAGATTGTGTGTTTGAAGTTGTGGTTGGTACGGAGGATTAGGAGCTTATATGTCTAGGGTAAAGCATTTTGGGCCATTATTGGACCTTTAATAGATTAGATTAAATTTTTTGTGATGGAACATGATTTAGATATAAAAGGTATTAAGATTATGGGCTGATGTGTTAATAGCAGTTGGGCTAATTACGAATTTTGTTAAAAAATCATCAAAGGTCAATAATTATTAACAACGTGGAACCGCTAAAAATCATTACTATTAATAATGATTATTAAAAATATATAACCGCATCTACCATATTTTCTTGATGTTTTGAATATCTAAAGTGATGATGTTTTTATTCAGTATACTTTTTGTTTGTTCAATCTTTTGTTGTTGATGATGTTTTAAATGAATATCTTGCATTATACTCATAAATAAAAGTAACCCATTAAACTTACCACAATTTTAATAATTTGCTAAAAAAATTGAACATTGAACGCCTATTAACTTGTAACATTCGTATATATTAATGATAGAAATTGAAAAATGAAACTGCTATCAATTTACTATAATATTAATTTAGATGTTTTGCTTTAGAAAAAATATATATATGTGAAACGTCGATAAGTTTATCATCACAACACACAACATTGTCGATAAAGTTATCATCATGAATAACATATAATAGAAAGACATCCGTTCACCGTTACATATATGTGTGTTCCTTGGATTCGTTCGCCTAATTGAAAGACGTTCGTTCGCCTAAACGTATAAATGAAAAACATTTGTTCGCCACAAAATTTAGTCACAAGGTACCCGCCGCCGCATTGCGCGGGTACCCTGCTAGTATATTATATATATATACTAAAACCCAAAATTTTGGGCCCCACACCACTCTTACACCGAACACTGTTCATTCCAAATATTTACTGTTCATGCTAAAAAAAAAATCATTTTTTTTTTAATAATTCGAATTCGAAAAAAAAAATAAATTTTTTTTTTTTCATGCTACAGTAAATGTTTTTTTTTTTTTTTTTTTTTTTTTTTTAAATAATTTCGAAAAAAAATTCAAAAAACTTTACAGTAAATGGTTTTTTTTTTTTTTTTTTTTTTTTTTTTTTTTTTTTTTAATAATTTCCAAAAAATAAAAAAAAAATTGAAAAAATATTTTCAAAAAAAAAAAATAATAAAATAAAAATTGTGAACCTACAAAACCAACAAAAAACAACTATCTGAACAACCCGCTGTAACAGTACTTTTTTTTTTTTTTTTAAATCCCGCAGCAACGCGCGGGCTGTCCCCGCTTATATACTAAAACCCAAAATTTTGGGCCCCACACAACACTCACACCAACACTGTTGCATTGCAAAAATGAACAGTGTTTACTGTTCATGCTACAGTAATTTTTTTTTTTTAATAATTCCTAAAAAAAAAAATTGAAAAATTATTAAAAAAAAAAAAAAAATTGAAAAAAACTTTAAAATTAATTTTTGTAAAAAAATTAATTTAAAAAATAAAAATACAAAATAATTGTTAACCTACAAAACCAACAAAAAACAACTATCTGAACAACCCGCTGCAACAGTACTTCTTTTTTTTTTTTTTTTTTTTTTTTGAAATCCCGCAGCATCGCGCGGGTTTCCTCGCTCGTATATACTAAAACCCAAAATTTGGGCCCCACACCACTCTCTCACACAACACTGTTCATTCCAAAAAATGAACAGTAACATATTTGCAAACTGCTATCTAATACTATCAGTGTTATAAACCTCCACTCCTCTCTCACATATTCGAGATCCATCTGGAAGTCACAAAACACACACAAACCAATATCGAACTCAATGATTATTTCTCCCAATTTCATCAAATCACAAGATCCATTGATAACATAAACCCTAAATTTAATTTACTAAAGCCAATCCCTTAAACAAATCTTATCTTTACACAAAATCACAGTAACAATGTTAAAAAAATACATCTCCCACTCGGTTTTAATAAGCTGATTAGAGGCTCAAGACGACTACATGGAATTTACCGGGTCGAACAGTTTATTTGTTGACGGGGATGTGGTGGAAGATGATGGTGCGTTTACAGAAGGGGCTGCGATTACACAAGCGGTTAATCATAAAGGTGCGTTGTTTATTAATGATGTTTAAGATAAACTGGGAAGCGGGGTTGTGGCTGATGGTGTGGAAAAGGTTGGTGGAATTGTGCCTACCATGTGTTTGATGAAAATTCTAAGAGAAGTTATGGTGTTAGTAAATTAATTGTCGAATGTTATATTATAGGCTATGTTTTTATTTTAAGTGTAAATTTCAGTGCGATGAACTTGCATATTAAGTGTTTAATGAAATTCATGAATTTAATGGACCAATTTTTTGCAGTGCACTTAAGATACGAGATGGACATGTTAGTAGCTAAAGAGAAGTATATAAGAGGTATTGTTAACCGCATTTCTTACTCTAGAAGTTATGTGCGCGCAATTATGATTCATGTTTAGTATATTGTGACCTTGGTTTTTAACTGCTTTAACTTTCAGGAATTACTATCGTCACGAGACTAAGGAGTTCGAATCTCTCTAAAGGCAGCTTCTTTGTAAGTCTAAAGTTCAGTGTCATTGTTTGGAGTGCATTTCGTATTGTACTTTAAACTTTTAAAGGGTCCTTACGATTTCAGCTGCTTATCTGCTTCAATTTGATGCAAGAAATATATAGTTTTCATCTTTGTACTTTGAGAAACTTTTGGAATTCCTATTGTTTCGGGGTGCAATGTGTTGGAATATCGTGTCTCGCACTATTCTAATTATGTTTGTACTATTCAGATGTTCACTCTCATCACTTGATTCTTGATTATGTGATTGGGGTTATGTAGCTTGCGCATAAGGCTCACAGTTGACTATGCTGTAGATAGACTATGACGACTGCTTCATCATTATACAAAAAAGAGTTCATTCAGGTCCTCATTTTATTTCATTTTCAATCACATTCATTGATACATACAAGTTTAATTCTTTTATTTGGGCTTGATCTGCTGCAATTTGCAATTTTTGGCTGTTTTAGTATGTGTAATTGTTTTGCAAGATGCAAGCTTTTATTTTTATTTTTATTTATTTTTATTTTTTTTAATTGAGTGTGAGTTGGTTTCACTTAATAGTGGTTTGATATGTTGAAATTTGCGATCTTTTGTTTGGATTTTGAGGTTAATATATATTACGAAAGATTTTCTTTTTCCTAATCTTCTTCCAAAGTATTAGTTTTGGATTTTAATGACAGGTTTCAACAGTTTTTTAATTATGATTATGGTTTTCGGTCTATAGAGGTGACACAAGTATGGAGGAATGTGTCCTGATGATGGGATTAGCGAGTGTGAAGCTGAATATTCAGCATATAAGAGGTGTTCAATAGAGGCTAGAGGCTAAAGAAAGCGAGATTGTGACTGCATCGGTAGGAAGCGGACATAATGATGAGAAATGCCCACAGAGAATGCATTTGGAAGCAGACACATAAACTTAGCAATAGGCAAAAAGGTAAACTTTATGTCATTTGAATACCCCGTATCTGCATTTAGATGAAGTTTATTGGAATTAGTGCGATGCACATTGATCTACGCAAATTCATTCAGTGGCGTACTACTTTAGGGGTTGGGTTTATACGCTTATTGAGATTTGGAAGATCAATAACCTTACTTTTTACAGCTTATGAGCTTATTAGTGTAGGTTTATTGATTTTATTAAGCCATAAACTCGAGTTCATAAGCTTATAAGCTGATGTTTATTTTGTGCAGCCAAAAACATTTCATCACCATAATTGGATTTGCAGGGATACGTTTTTATGTAAAAAAGGTTAGTGTGTTATCTCCTAAAGTTCATATTCCATTTAGCAATCTTGATGGTCATTCAGTGCGCTCTATGCACATTTTGTGTTCATTCAGATTTTTTTCTTTATTTTGTGTTCTCATTTAGTCGATTATTTGGAGAACTTTAAAGTCTCATTTTTTACTTTTCACTTTTACAGGTTTTTATGCAATAATTTTTTTTCATCCTCAGAAGGCAAGGGAGCACATGGTCCTAAAGAGGCGAAACAAGAGAAGAATGGTGTATATGGGAAAGTAAAGGAGGTGAAGAAGAAAGGGCGTGGTTCAAAACGACAAGCTATGACCAGTAGTGTCAATATGTGTCCAAATACACATATATTTACCTTGTTCAAACCCACATAAACAGCCAAAAATGCTTTGAAAAGTCAAATAATACAGAAAATATCGTAAAAAGTGTTTTTTTATATGACTCAGGAACAAAAAGATTGAAAACAAGTGAAAAACGAACAAAGTTTGCATAATTGTCATTTTCAGTCCCTGAAGTTTCACAAATTGACAGAACTAGTCCCTGGTTATTCAAAACATGTTAAATATCATCAAAGGTCCTTGGGGATTCATTAGTTATCAAGATTAGTCCTTTAAAGTTCAAGTTTGCAAAATTACAACTTTGGTCCCCCAAGTTTGGAAAATGTCAATATTAGTCCCCGGGTGTTTTAAAATGGAAAATTATGTTTTATGCCCTTGTACTATTCACATTTGGCAAGAAATACCCTTGTGATAACTTTGGAAATATTACACTATCAACCCCTTAAAAATCCAAAATTACAAAAATGGTCCTTGTTTAACTAACCAAAATCCGGACCCTTATTATTATTACAAACCCAAAAACAAAACATAACCCAAAATCCAAACCCACTATCCTTTTCCTTGGCCCAACAACAAACCAGCCCACACCCTTAGTTAATATCTCAGGGTCAAACATTTGTTTGACCCGTCTCCTTCCCTTAAACCGCCAAAACCACCTCACCTCTGCAACCTTATCCCCCCACCTCACCATCCACAGCTGTATCACCACCTCATTCCCCCTCCTCAAACACGTTACCTAACAAAGCCAAGTGCATTTAATGCATTCTTCCACCTCACAGGTTAAAATCCCACTTGATGACTTTTCCCGCCAAAATGGGATTGAACGAACAAGATTGAATGGAGACCATTTTAATGGTGGGATTAGCTCGGATTGACTCAGAGAAGCTTTTTGGATTGCTATATAAGGAAGAGAAGACCAAATGAATAACTTGTCAGTAGTTTTAAGACCAAAGTAGTGTAGAAAAGTAGCTAAAGCTTATTTCAGTTTAAATTAAGGTTTTCTTTGTAATTTCATGTTTGTTTCAAATCATTAGACTTAAGTTACTACTGTATTGTATTAATTTTCCAAGATTAATGAAGTTTCAAATTTTCACATGTTACTGTTAAATTCGAATTAAGTTGTATGTTAATTAAATAGCATATTATATGTTTATATAAGCTTATACAAGCTTGACATAGCTTGTTGTATGCTTGTATTAGTTTACATAGTTCTAATTCAAGAAATCAAGAAATAGTCAACAAAAGTCAACTGAGGTGCCAATAAGCAGTTCTTGGGGTTATAAGCTAAACTGGATGGCTTTTCTGGTTCCTAGCTTGTTGACAACAAGCTAGGAGTAGTTTTTGATCATTGGTTCTTGTTCTAAAAGCCTCTGCAGTTGTAAGAAATTTTTAAGCTTTTTCTTAATTTTCAAGTTTACTGTTCAAACTACTTAAATTTAGCTTATTCCTGCATTTTATTGCTTATTACTAGTTCATGGTTGTATTTCATTAGTATTCTCAGTTTTATATAGCACTTGTCTTAATTTTCCTTGTAAACTCTAAAAAACAAAAAAAATAGACCTATATTAGAAACTGCTTAATACAGCTTATTTTTAATTGATAATCACTAGTTAATCCTTAAATAAGTTAAATAGACTTAGATTGTTAAAAATCTTAGCTTAAAATACCCTGTGCTAGTTCAAATCTCAAAACAGACCCAACAAGGGAGTGTTTGGTTTAAGACTGTCTAGTGTCCAAACAGCCTGTTACTGTTCCATTACCAATTGACCAACTTTGGTCTAGCATAAATAAGCTATAATAAGCTGTTTTCAAGCTTTAATTAGCCATTTGGATAGAAAATTTAGTTTTTAAGGGGTTGTGTTAATTTCAGTCCATATTAAGTCCAAATAAGCCAATGTCAGCAATAAGCTGTTTTGGCCATTATTTTTGGTTTCTTTGTTGTCTATATGGTCTAATTAGAGTATTCCAATAGCTTGGTTTGGTGTCCACAAAGCCTGTGCATTTTCTGCACACCACAGTCCACCACAGCAGACCCAGTGCTGTTAGTTGCTGATCTAGGCTCCAATTGGAGCTCAATTGGGCATTTAATGATAGGGCTTTTTAGGTTTTTAGATAGCCAATAGTATCACCTTGCTTTTGCCCCCATAATCTTCATCTTCTCTGCTTATTTATAAGCTCAAAATCTGTCTGCAAGTTGGGCTCTTTTCTGAATTTTCTACTTTGGTTTTGCAAACAGCCAAAGTGCTTATTCTGTTGATTTTTAGTGCTTATTTGTATTTTCAAGTTGATTTGAGTTTATTTTGGCATATTAATCTGTTTCTGAGCCTTTGGTAGAATTTTGTGCTCATTAGCTTATTTTTGGGCTTATTAGTAAACTGCTTATTAGCCCAAATCAGCTCTCCAGGCTTATTAAACTTCCACTTTTATTTTTCTTAGATTTCTAATAATATTTTAGATTTATCTGTAAATTTTCATAATTTTCTGAATAATTTTGATATTTTTAATCTTTTTTATTAGTTTAAAATAGTAATTAAATCATAATAAATAGAATAATAATCAGAAAAATATAAATCCAATTTTCATAATTTTCTTTTGTCATTTTTAATCCAGGAAAAATATAATTTTATTTTTAGACCTTAAGAAAATCAAAAATAGAAATATAGTGATAGCTTCTATTTAATAGAATTTATCTTTTTAAATTTTAATTAAGTAATTTTCAATTTTATAATTTTATTAGCTTCTATTTACTTAGTAATATTTTTAGAAAAAGTTTTAGAATTTTCTTAGTTCATTTAGTATTTTTTATAATTTAAATTAGTTTAAAAAGTAATTAAATAATAAATAATTAATAATAATTAAATAAAAAGTGTAAAAAAATATAATTTAAGTTTTTAAATAAGTTTTAAGTAATTTTACATTTTTTAGGTTTTAAATTTCATAAATTTTACTTTTTAGTCCATTTTAGATTTTCCGTTGCGCGTTTTTAGGTTAATTAATTCGGTTTAATTTTATTGTGTATATTTGTTTTAATTTGTTATTTAGAATTGTTAATAAAGCAAAATCAAAAGCAATCTAAATCATCAATCACTCTAATCCTAGCTTTTCACAGTTTTCCATTCACACCTCGTTGGGAACGATCCGGGTGATCACTTGCTGTTTCAAACTACACACGAGCATTCGTTTGAGGCTGTTTATATTTTATCATTTATTACGGTTGACCATTCACAAGTGGTTGACTTGTGTGATAGAGAAATAAAGATAATTAGTTTGGGAGGAACCAAGTGTCAATACAGTAAGGGTTTCACTTAATTACATAAATGCATTTACTATTTCATTTTGCCTCCTTTTTGCTTACAATAAATAAAATATTGCTTCATTTTGTGAGCTTATATTTTAAGATGTTTCTGAATCATAGTTGCACCTGGAATGTTGTTTTCAAGGGGGTTTAGCATCTGTTTTTGTTTTCTATTCATAGTATATTTGGCCGTAGGTGTATAATGTGATGTTGTCTTAGATATACCAAAATAATTTAGCTGTTTGTGTGACAGCATGTGCTTTTGTAGTCATTGTTTAATATAAACATGAAATTATTTCGGTATATCTGAGATTTTGAAAGTTACATCAAATTAGGACCTGTTATTGGGAAATTGTTTATATGATGTATGAACATGAAATAAGCAGTTTTTATGAGGATTCCAAACACCCCACAATACGTTACTACTTGACTATGTTGTCTATGTAGAGGTTGGCAATAGAATTAATGGACCCTCTAATTAATTTCACCTACTCATGCTTGCTGCCATCATGGACAGTAGGCTAGCCATTGATACCAACCATTACTCTATAACCATTTAATCTGACGCTATATGACTATAAGCTCTCAACAATGCAATCTTACTGAAAATGGTTCAATGTGAACTTTGCCACAATGCCACACAAATATACCTTACCTCTTAACTAATATGTCTGTCATTTACATCATGTTTTGATGGTTTGATGCTAATACTTTTTATCTCTTATAAGGAATCCATAGTGACTTATTGAATTGTTAGAAAACCGGTCCCCTATTTTGCATATTAGATGTAACTTTCAAAATCTTAACTCTGTTTTTGTATGATCATTTGTAGGCTGAAAATTTGATAGTTGAGATGCGTGGAACATGGCTCTGCTTATTAAACTTCCGTCATTCCAATAACAGGGCCTAATATTTTTTTTTCCAACAATAGGATTTTTCCTAAACGTTATATATTGATAATGATAATGTATCGGCTACTCTCAAATAATAAGGCTAATGAACACCGTACCTAACCTCTTTTATATCATCTCTTAAACATGATCATTACTCATTTGCAGGTTCAGGAAAAAAAAAATTAATGTTGGAGTTCAAGCTTTAATGCTTATGGTTCAAGCTTTATAGTACTATTTGTGAAGAGTTCCTGACCAAAACATATTTGTAAATTTGAGTTTGCATATTATAAATATGTTACACGTAAATGTTACAAACAAAGTTGTGGAGTTTTTGTAACTACATGTTAATATTAGTTAAAAGTAGTAAATTATGTATGTATTTGAATTATGATGCAATTGTTGGGTGAATATGTATGGAGTACATTTCATTCATCGACACAACACTCCCACAGCAACGCGCGGGCTCTCCCGCTTATTATATATTATATATATATACTAAACCCCAAAATCTTGGGCCCCACACAACACTCTCACAAAACACTGTTTCATCTCGAAAATGAACAGTAACATGAACAGTGTTTACTGTTCATGCTACAATGATTTTTTTTTTTTTTTTTTTTTTTTTTTTTTTTTTTTTTTTTTTTTATAATAATTTCGAAAAAATAGAAAAAAAAAATAAAATTGAAAAAATATTTTCAAAAAAAAAAAAAAAATTTAAAAAAACTTTAAAATTAATTTTTGAAAAAAAAATAATTTAAAAAATAAAAATACAAAATAATTGTGAACCTACAAAACCAACAAAAAACAACTATCTGAACAACCCGCTGCAACAATATATATATATTTTTTTTTTCTTTTTTTTTTTTGAAATCCCGCAGCATCGCGCGGGTATCCCCGCTCGTATATACTAAAACCCAAAATTTTGGGCCCCACACAACACTCACACCAACACTGTTGCATTGCAAAAATGAACAGTAGCATGAACAGTGTTTACTGTTCATGCTACAGTAAATGTTTTTTTTTTTTTTTAATAATTCCGAAAAAAAAAAATTGAAAAAATATTTTCAAAAAAAAAAAAAAAAAAAAAATTCAAAAAACTTTAAAATTAATTTTTGTAAAAAAATTAATTTAAAAAATAAAAATACAAAATAATTGTTAACCTACAAAACCAACAAAAAACAACCCGCTGCAACAGTACTTTTTTTTTTTTTTTTTTTGAAATCCCGCAGCATCGCGCGGGTTTCCCCGCTCGTATATACTAAAACCCAAAATTTTGGGCCCCACACAACACTCTCACAAAACACTATTTCATCTCGAAAAATGAACAGTAGCATGAACAGTGTTTACTGTTCATGCTACAATAATTTTTTTTTTAAAATAATTTCGAAAAAATAGGAAAAAAAAAAAATTGAAAAAATATTTTCAAGAAAAAAAAATTTAAAAAACTTTAAAATAAATTTTTGTAAAAAAAATAATTTAAAAAATAAAAATACAAAATAATTGTTAACATACAAAACCAACAAAAAAACAACTATCTGAATAACTCGCTGCAACAATACTTTTTTTTTTTTTTTGAAATCCCGCAGCATCGCGCGGGTTTCCCCGCTCGTATATACTAAACCCCAAAATTTTGGGCCCCACACAACACTCTCACAAAACACTATTTCATCTCTCGAATGAATAGTAGCATGAACCGTGTTTACTGTTCATGCTACAGTAATTTTTTTTTTTTAATAATTTCGAAAAAATTGAAAAAATATTTTCAAAAAAAAAAATAAATAAAATAAAAAAACTTTAAAATTAATTTTTGTAAAAAAAATAATTTAAAAAATAAAAATACAAAATAATTGTGAACCTACAAAACCAACAAAAAACAACTATCTGAACAACCCGCTGCAACAAATTTTTTTTTTTTTTTTTTTTTTTTTTTTGAAATCCCGCAGCATCGCGCGGGCTTTCCCGCTCGTTCAGTATAATGTATAGTAAAAAAAAATTCCTTTTTACTAGTAAAAAAAAAAAAAAAAAGTGATGTTGTAAATTGGTGAAACCGTCGCAACCAATTTGGTGAAAATTGAGGTGAATTGGTGAAGTGTGAGTTGAAAAGTTTTTATTGGGTAATGATGATGTGGAAATATGGCAAGCATACTTACTCCCTCCCCTTAGAACAACAACAAAGAAAAGAGCATGATCATTTCTATCTCCTCACCTCGATCTTCGTACTTATCTTCTCTTCTAATCTAATCACTTCCCCGACACAAATCCTGTTTCATTTCGGTACGAACAAAACCAAAATATAGCTTCAGTTAATATTTGTTTACTTATCTAGCTTTGTTTTGTTTTGTTTTTAAGATCAGCAAGCAAGCAAGCATGAGTGATGAAGAAATGATGAACCCAGAACTTGTTGTTAATCACAAATTTCCAGAGGTATTAGATACAGGCATAAACCAGTTTTAGGGCCTATTTTCTTTGATCATCATCTCATTATTTCAACCTTTTTTTTTTTTCCTTTTACCCGGGTTCTGACTTGACATTGCGAGCCGACTAATCCCAGGGCGACTACCCTTTTGGATAGCCCGTAGTCATCGCAGGTGAACCTCCGTGGCCACATGGGGATTAATTTTCTCCCCAAGGAACTTTTGTTTCTAGTTTATGTGCAACCTATTTTTGTTATCTAGGGGGTGTTTGTTTAAGCTTATATATATGGGCCTATGAGTTATTCGATTTCGGCTTATGTTTCATAAGCCCCAATTTTCCGGCTTATTTTGAGACTTATGGTTTATTTTAAGTTTACCGTATCATAATAAACTTATATAAGCCCGCAAGTCTCAAAATAAGCAGGAAAATTGGGGCTTATGAAATATAAACCAGAAAAACATTAAACAAACACCCCCTAATATTCTGTGCACCCCTTTTGGGCCCTTCTCCAAAGACCAGGCAGCCAATGACCACATGCTCCACCGCGAGTTGACCCATGAGTGATATGCCCCAATCATTATACTCATCTAATATTATAGGGATCAAATAATGAGTTTAATACTCATCTAATATTAAGGGGCCAAGGGGGTGTTTGGATTAACTTATTTTTTGTGCTTATGGGCTTATTTGAATTTGGAAAAGCTCATGAGCTGACTTTTTCCTGCTCTGGAGCTTATGGCTTATTTATAACATTTTTGGGAATGCAGAATTTGCCAAAACCTCAAAACTCAACAGCCTGAAAAATGATATTAGATGCGCATTCAATGGCTATTTCTTGCATTCCTGTGATTCTGATTATTCAGTAACATGTAATCACTTTCTGGGTGCACATCCAAACACGGCTTTAATGTGTATCCATTATGTTGATTAACTATATAGATAATATAAATTAGGAAAATTCTGGGGAAGTCTAGTAGATCATATGTATTTATCTTTTGTTCGTGTATGTAAGCGTTTATGATTCAATAGTCTAGTTGAGGAATCTTTTTTAGTTTGGTACTTAATTGTTATAATTTCTAGAGAAAGTACACTGGGAATTTTGTTCACAGACAAACGGGTAAACGGATTGGTTTTCCTGTTCGGATTACTCGGGAGGGCGAGGATTTTTTGACTCAGATGTACGCGGCCTCACCGGGTTAATCCCGGAACTGTTTCCGACCCTTCCCTGGCCACCCCCAAATGTACACACCTAGCGAGGTTTGAACCCTTGACCTCTTGTTTGAAAGCCAAGGACCTTACCACTAGGCCATTCGGTGGTGGTTAAATTTTGTTCACAAATGGACTAGAAAGTATTTTGAACGGCTGATTAGAAAGTATGAACTATTGCTCTCTCAATCTTCATACTTTCGACTCTGAGATCGAAGATTTGTTTGGATCCATAGTTTCTTTATACCATTGATCATAGGTTTAGATTTTCACTTTCATGTATGCTCTCTTTTGAATGGGCTCTTACTTATAAAATAAGTTTAATTTGGAAAGATTTGATTGAACCGGTATATGTATAATTTTTACTAATATTCATTTAATTTGATGTTTTTTGTTGTAATGCAGACAACATACAACTATAATGAAAGGTAGGTTTAAAAGTTTCCTTTTTGACACTTTCTGGAAGTTAGATTTATTACTACTCAATATGACATCAGTTTCCTCCCTTGACTCAAAACCCTCCCTTGACTCAAAACAGAGATGTGGCACTATATGCCCTTGGAATTGGAGCATGTGCTAAAGATGCATTAGACGATAAGGAGCTCAAATATCTGTATCATGAGGATGGGCAGCAAGCCATTCAGGTGTTGCAAATTAGATATATTTTCGTTTTAGGTCTTTCACAGTTATCAGTATGACCTCAGCAAATCTGTACACGATGGACCTATTTTTAGAAAAAAGAAGATGGTGCAAAAAAATTAGAACTTTTTTACGAAAGTAAAAAGTTCCTCAATATAGGCGGATTGGGTATGGCTGACCCAAAACACTTTTTGTCCTAAACTTTTTAGCTTTTGTTTTGATAAATAATGAAGGGGAAATCATGCCTACATCCACTTTGTAAAAAATTTAAAAAATGTACAGTTTAGTCCCTCCAGTAAGTTCCTGTCCCTTCCATTTTTTTCAAAGGGAATGTAATGAATTGAATTGTTTGATAATCATAATCTAATTCAATAGATAATTGGTTGTTCAAAGTAATCATAGTCTAATTCTTATTAAAGAACTGATTTAAGAAGTTTAAGGCATAAATTGAAACTTTTGATCAGTTTCCTTTTAGCCAATTTTAAATTTACCCACTTGACCTGTTAGTGATAAACAATAACCCGAATCCTCCCATTTATAATAAACTTGGACGTCCATCATGTGGCAACCTTCTTTTCCAAGGTTAAAGATGCTGTAATGGGTTTTGATAAGCTTATACGATCTTCGTATCGTAAATATAGAATGGTTTATACAGATAAACAATGTGTTCTAAACAATGTATGTTGTGCCATTTTGTTGTTTATAGGTATTTCCAACATTTGCTGCTTTATTTTCCATTGGACTTACTTCACAACTAGCGCAGTTGCCAGGATTTATGTAAGTGATATTACTGTATTACAACCTATTGTACACCCATGAATTATCTTAGTTGTAATTCAAATTTGTATCTATTATTCAGGTTTGATCCACGCCTTCTTTTACATGGACAACAATATATTGAGATCTACAAGCCTTTACCTTCTAGTTGTTCGGTGAGAATCTCTTGCACAATTTTGTTATGCTAGTTTTGCGGTTTCACATACTTGTTTACCTCCTCAGCTATAAAAAACAAGACCCATGTGTGTCTGTGGTAGCTAATCAATTAGATTTTGCCCTTTTCTCAAGCAATACTATGGTTAAAGTTATCATTAGTTCATATTTAGTTTATTGCTGCAGAATTCTTTGGGTTATTGACTTTTTTTATTGTTAACTTTGCCTTGCAGATGCAGAACAAGGCGAGCATCGTTGGTTTGCATGATAAAGGTTTGATTGAGCTACTAAGAAGCTGCTATTTTATTCTGTCTATCCATGTGCGCTAATAAAAGTAGTCAACAGTAACATGACTAAAATGATGTTTTACTTTCACGTCATTAGATAAAGCTACAGTTTTTTGAGTAATGTTTGTTCCTTTAGGTAAAGCTGCAATTCTTGAGGTGGAAGTTCTGAGTTATGACAAAGAGACCAGCGAACCACTATGCATGAACAGGTTTATACTCCTTGAGTGGTTGACAGAGGTGGCAAGTGCAACCCAATTAATAGGTCAATGGTTCAATTAGGGTTATATATTCTCTGACAGATCAAATGGGTAAACTTAGCTAAAAAGAAAATGGGACAAAGGGGTGGAAGCTTCTCTGACTGATATTTTACCCGTTTGATCCGGGATCCAACCCATTCATTTTGCCACCTCTAATGATAATGTAGAACATAAGTGTGTACGGGTGCAATTTGTTTGACACAATTAGTCTCTTACTTATCAGGACAACGGTGTATTTGAGGGGTGCTGGTGGCTTTTCGAAATCATCTCAACCATATTCCTTTTCTAAGTATCCAAAAGATCAGACAGCTTCAAAAACTCCTAAGACACGACCGTTTGTAGTACATGAGGAATGCACGCAGCCACAACAGGTGTGTTAAAGCCTTTCCCCTCATTTTTTATTTTTCTTAGTCAAGATATTCTAAAGCTCATACTGCATCTTACTGGCATTTGGTAGAATAGATGTAGAACGTTAAGTATATACTTTACTACCTCGATCCACAAAGTATTGCTATATTTGATTTGACAGAGAGTTTAAGAAAGATGTTTGATTAGTTGTCAAATATCTGTAGATACCCTTTCATAAAGGCAAAATAACAAAGCCTTTTGGGTGCTTTGGTTGTGGATGTCACTGTCCTTAAGAAAATTACGGCCCCCACCATTTTGGTTCCATGTTGATGTCACATTTTCACTGGGATAAAATGATACATCTAGCCTATCAGATTTTTATGAAGTCATTATAGGATGCAATCCAAAGTGGGACAACAAGTCTTGTGTGATGGTATATTTGTTTTTCATTTTTGGTGTCTACAAACAACTACTTGGTGTAATGTATACTTAATGTGGGACAAGGAGTGACTAGCGATTTGTTACCTGTATTATAGCTAGGTACTATTGCTTTTAATCTCTGATGTGGGACCAAATCCGTTAATCGTGAATATATGCAGATCTGTGAGTCAGAGTTATCAGTTTTCTTCTTACTCTTTACCTGGCTCTGCAAATCTGATTATAATTAAGGCTTAGCTAATTATAATTATCTCGGTGATGCCTAATCTTTTGATTAAGTACGAGTTTCAATACTGAGCTCTTAAGTAACGTTTTGCAGGCACTGCTTTACAGGCTCTCTGGTGATTACAACCCTTTACATTCAGATCCTAAGCTTGCTGAAGTGGCAGGGTATGTTGCCTATTTCATTTATTATAATTTTTTTTACATATTAAAGATGGAGAATGGGCATGTGGCGTAACTGGCTGAAACGGGTTCAGCCATTCAGGTTTATGTATATGGAGGTCACCCAAAACTGGTGTGATTGGGTTGACCCTCCAATACTTTTTGGTTCATGTACTATTAATTTAATAAATACCTAAATAGTTAATATATTAAATATGATTACAAAAAGTATACTATTAGATAATAATTTTTATGTTTTTTGTCCAAAAAAGCATATTATTATGCTATTTTTTTCACCTAATATTTACCGAACTACTCATGTGAAGGTTTTCACGCCCAATACTTCATGGGCTGTGCACCCTAGGCTTTGCTGTGAGGGCTGTCATCAGAACCATCTGCAACGGGGATGCAAAACTTGTGAAAGCCATTTCAGGCAGATTTCTGTTGCATGTTTACCCTGGTGAAACATTAATAACTGAAATGTGGCTTGAAGGCTCCAGGTATGGCATCCAAAATATATATGCATACAGAAACAAATATGTTTCTAGTTTCTACAACTGTACTATATCTTTAGGGGAATGCAATGGTACAATGTAAAACTGGTATATACTCCTGAAGAAACCAAAATCTGAGAATATTTGAACCGAGAATCGGACCATATTGTTCAGTCCCAAATCAAACTGTGTGCAGGACTTGAAATTTTGAGTAGTCATTCAAGCCAAGTTCTTTGACTAAACAAAGCCATTACATTCAAGTAAATGAAAAGAAAAAATCAGGTCTGGAACTGCACCGGACCAAAAACTGACTTTTGTTGTTCCGGTTTAGTTTTTCGATTTCACTGTTTTGTTTGAGCTTTTAGGGCCTCATAAAGATTTCAATTGATTGACTGTTGTACCTCATGCTATTCAATTCATACTTTTATGGCAGGAAAAAAAAAAACACAACAATGATTTTTCGTTACTTGTGTTTGGACCAAGATTCTAATAAGTGCAACTGTTGTTGACAAGTTTGATAATAACTCACGAATTTGCATACTTAGTGTGCGTGTGGCAAATTGGACGAGTCGCAATGGGTTTGGTTTCACAAAAATTATATACCATGATTACAAAACTTCAATCTTTTAAATAACCCAACTTTTTTGTATAGTGTCATTTAAGGGGTTTTCTGAATCTCTGCATCAGAATATTATGGTTTGTGTACTTTGAGCTGCTTCATTTGTAGCTCATCTTTTTCAGTTTTTACCCATTTGACCTGTTATAGATAAAATATAACCCAAGTTGACCCATTTTTGGTAATTTGGTTAAAGTTGCTGCCTTTAATTTTTTCTTAACAAACTGACAAGGAATCAAAATTCGCAGAGTTCTATATCAGACAAAGGTTAAAGAACGGAACAGAGCAGTGCTTGCTGGATTCGTGGACCTCAATCATGTAAGATCGTCATCTTTATAAGTTCTTGCAAGGCAAGTACTTCTTCGTTAGCTGTGTAAGAAACTTTATAGATATTTAAGCATTGTTTATGATGTTGTGCTGTTATTATTAATTCTAATAATCTTTATATGTATACACAATTACACAATTATATTCAATCTTTTGAGGGTGTCATAATAAATATGATCTGATCAGATGTTTCTATACATAGTACCCAACCATTGTTACTGGTAGATTGGTCCTATTTACTTACCAATGAGTCGTTATGGGTTGTGTTATATCTTAAACGGACCTAATCGAAAAGTTTAAGTAGGCCGTCTGGTTAATGTAAATGGTTAGAAGTCACCCAAACTCTTTTTAATGCATAGATACATGCATCGCTCTATTTAGATACATAGATTAGTATTGTAACACTTGTTTTGCAATAAACCTTGACAAAAACACTTACAAATGCAAATCAAACAAACATAACAAAAGCATGTCTTTGGTAATGCACATTTTCGTCTTAACTTCTTCTACTTTACAATGAACGTTTTCATTGAGTTCTATTTTAAACTTAGCCTTCTCTACCTCCTCCTTGAGTTGTTTCTTATGTTCTTCAATGGTATAGTTGGCTTCACATTCTTTTTCTTTAATTTTTTTCTTTTGCATCTTCTTCTCTATATATGAGTGTTCCCCTGAGTTCTATTTTCTCCACGGTTTTCTCTTTTTCTCTTTTAGAACTTATGCTTTATACACAACGGCTTCTGTTGGAAAAATTAGTGCACTTGAGGGATGAGTTTACACCTGGTAATGGGTTTGGAGGTATGGAGTATACACCCATTTGGTTAATGAACACCCTGACTCATTTATGTGGTTATGTTGAACAAAGTACTGTTGGCTTGAACAAAGTACTGCTGGCTTGAACAAAGTACTGATGGCTTGAACAAAGTACTGCTAGTTGAACAAGGTACTGCTAGCATAATGAAGGTACTGCTACCTTCATTGCTGCTGATAAGCATTATCTATTCTGCTGCTAGCATTGTTCATTGCTGCTGCTAGTATTATGGTTTGATGTGAAGTTGCTAAGTATCAATGACAATGCTGCTGATGCAGTTGATTCTGCTGTTAGCATTGTCATTCCTGTTGATAGCTTAATTGCTGCTGATAGCTTAATTGCTGCTGATAGCTTCATTGCTGCTGATAGCTTCATTGCTGCTGATAGCATTATCAATCCTGCTGCTAGTGTTATCAACTCTGCTGCTAGCTTTATTGTGTCTGCTGCTAGAACAATAAAGGTGCTGCTGAGCTGATGGGCTCAGACTCTGCTGCTAGCACAATTTATTGTGCTGCTAGGCATCAGACTCTGCTGCTGGTTATAACCACCGACTCCTACTATTATGGAAGCTATTATGGATAATTAATGGGCCGTGAATTATACATAATTCTATGGGCTAGGGTTTTGAGTGAACTCTATAAATAGAGATCATCACATGGCATGAATGATCATCGAACACATAAACACTAAACACTAAATACGATCGGTTCTTGATCTGTGCCTAGAACAAGAACATCACTTGGTTTTATCCCATAGAGATATTCGTGCAACCCAGGCATAGGGTCGAATAGTTTCTATTGGAAAGTGATACCACGACTTCAAGTGAATATCCGGTACCCTTGATTGATTATCTTTACCCTGTTTGGGCGCACACGACTGACACACATAAACCAACAATAGTCACATAAACCAACAATATCCAGTTCACCATTCAAGAATGCTGTCTTCACATCCATCTGATGTATAATCAAATTGTGAATTGATGCCAAGGCAATCAGCAATCTTATGGTACTGATACGAGCCACAGGGGCATAAGTATCAAAATAGTCTATTCCTTCCTTTTGTTTAAAGCCTTGAATGACTAACCTTGCCTTGAACTTTTCAATAGTTCCATCTACCTTCATTTTCTTCTTGAAAATCCATTTGCAGCCTAGAGGCTTGCAACCAGGTGGTAGATCAGCCAACACCCAAGTGTTGTTGCCCATGATGGAGTCCATCTCATCATTTATTGCTTCTTTCCAGAAAGCAACATCTTGGGACTTCATTGCTTCATCAAATGTTTTGGGATCATCCTCAACATTAAAGCAATAGGAGTGTTGGTCAGAGACCTCATCCCTTGTTCCTTCAATTAAGTACAATTGAAATTCAGGTCCAAAAGTTTTTGGAGTCCTCACCCTTGTGCTCCTTCTGAGCTCAGGTTCAGGTTGTTGTTCCACAACCTCATCAGGGACCTCATCAGAGGTTTCTGATATACCAACATCATTGGTTCCATAAGGAATCCTATGACTTGGTCTAGGGACTCAAGAGAATCTATTCTCATCAAAATTTGCATCCCTTGATTCAATTATAGTGTTAATTGAAACAGACTCATTAGGTTCAATAACATAAAACCTATATGCCTTGGAATGCTCAGCATATCCAACAAAGATGCATTCAATGCCTCTTTCACCCAAAGTTTTCAATTTTGGATCAGGGAGTCTTACAACAGCCCTACAACCCCAAACCTTGAGATAATTCAAGTTGGGTTTCCTTTTAGTCCAGAGTTCATAAGGGGTAGTCTTGTTCCTTTTGTTAGGAACCCTATTTAGCAAATAGCAAGCTGTCAACATAGCTTCTCCCCAGAACCCTTGACTCAGTCCAGAGTAGGACAACATGGAATTAACCATCTCCTTTAGCACACGGTTTTTCCTTTCAGAAATTCCATTTTGCTGAGGAGTATAAGGGGCAGTCGTTTCATGGATTATACCAACAGACTGAAAATACAGAGTATCCATGTACTCACCTCCCCTATCAGTCTTTAATCTCTTGATCAGGGACTCTTGTTGCAATTCCACTTCAGTCTTAAATACTTTAAATTTATCTAATGCTTCATCCTTCGTATGCAATAAATAAACATAGCAATACCTAGAAGCATCATCAATAAAAGTAACAAAGTATTTCTTATTCCCCAAAGAGGGAGTAACATGTAAATCACATAAATCACTATGTATTAATTCCAATATCACAGATTCACGTTTTACATCATTAAATGGTTTCCTAGTTATCTTGTTCATCATACAAGTTTTACACTTTTCAGTGTCCATGTCAAATGCAGGGATTAACCCATCCTTAGACATTACTTGCATTCTTTTAAAGTGTACATGGCCAAGTCTAGCATGCCAAAGGGTTGAATCATATTGTTTAGATGACAACATACAAGCAGAATCAATCCTATCATGAACAATGTTAAGTCTAAATATCTGATTACATAAATAACCAAATCCAATAAATACACCATTTTTAGACAAAACAAACTTATCAGATTCAATAACTTGTTTATAACCACAATTATTTAAAACACTACTAGAAACCAAGTTCTTCCTAATAACAGGAACATGCAAAACATTCAATAAAGTAACAATCTTTCCAGAACTAAACTTCAACTCAACACTTCCTCTTTCATGCACCAGGGCAGTTGACTCATTCCCCATATGAAGAATAGAACCATCATTCATTGACTCGTAGGTCTTGAACCAGCTTCTATCTTTACACACATGGATTGTAGCTCCAGAGTCAACCCACCAAGCAACATCATCATCCTGCACAAAGAACAATTCAGATATATATGTAACATAATAAATCCAAAAAGACTTATTAAATATATTCTGACCTTTCAGGGAATTGGAGTTACCATTCCCACTTGTGCCTGATCCATTGGTCTTATTGCCAATCTTTCCACCTTTACAATCCTTCCTGAAGTGTCCAGTTTTACCACACTTCCAACAAGTAGCTTTAGACTTCTTGTTAGGATCAATTTTGGTGTTATCATGATGCTTACGCTTGCCCTTGTTGTCATTGTACCTGGTGGAGTTGTTATGCTCCACCATATTGACAACTGATGGACCAGCAGCAGAGCTGCTCTTTGGCTTGTCAATTTCATGCTCCTTGAGTGATTCCTCAATTCGCAAATGACTGCCCAACTCAGTAAGAGTTAACTCCTCCTTCTTATGCTTAAACATATGCTTGAATTCTTTCCAAGAAGGAGGTAGTTTATCGATGATACAAGAGACTTGAATAGCCTCATCCATGTTCATCTTGTGTTGTGTGAAACGACCAAGTATACCAAGAAGTTCATTGTATTGGTCCATGACCGGTCTAGAATCGACCATTTTGTAATTGTTAAAATTACTTACAAGAAACTTCTTACTTGATGCATCCTCTGCCATGTATTTGGCTTCCAGAGAATCCCATAGTTCTTGAGAAGATTCAACGTTTTGATAGATATCAAAGAGAGTATCAGACATACCATTGAGGATTAAACCTCTGCAGACATAGTCATCGTTCTCCCACTTGCTTCTGGCCCTCATCTGTTCCATCGTAGCATCATCCCCATAATCAGTAGGGATAGGTGTGGTCAGGACAGTCACCACATTCATGCTGGTCAGCAGGAACTTCATCTTCTTTTGCCACCTTCGAAAATCCACACCTTTAAACTTTTCTAGCTTGGAAAAGTTAGCAGCTATTTGTCTCATAGCAGCAGCCATTGATTATCTCAAAATAGTTTCTATTGATTGTTGGTTTATGTGTGTCAGTCGTGTGCGCCCAAACAGGGTAAAGATAATCAATCAAGGGTACCGGATATTCACTTGAAGTCGTGGTATCACTTTCCAATAGAAACTATTCGACCCTATGCCTGGGTTGCACGAATATCTCTATGGGATAAAACCAAGTGATGTTCTTGTTCTAGGCACAGATCAAGAACCGATCGTATTTAGTGTTTAGGGTTTATGTGTTCGATGATCATTCATGCCATGTGATGATCTCTATTTATAGAGTTCACTCAAAACCCTAGCCCATGGAATTATGTATAATTAACGGCCCATTAATTATCCATAATAGTTTCCATAATAGTAGGAGTCGGTGGTTATAACCAGCAGCAGAGTCTGATGCCTAGCAGCACAATACATTGTGCTAGCAGCAGAGTCTGAGCCCATCAGCTCAGCAGCACCTTTATTGTTCTAGCAGCAGACACAATAAAGCTAGCAGCAGAGTTGATAACACTAGCAGCAGGATTGATCATGCTATCAGCAGCAATGAAGCTATCAGCAGCAATTAAGCTATCAGCAGGAATGACAATGCTAACAGCAGAATCAACTGCATCAGCAGCATTGTCATTTATACTTAGCAACTTCACATCAAACCATAATACTAGCAGCAGCAATGAACAATGCTAGCAGCAGAATAGATAATGCTTATCAGCAGCAATGAAGGTAGCAGTACCTTCATTATGCTAGCAGTACCTTGTTCAACTAGCAGTACTTTGTTCAAGCCAACAGTACTTTGTTCAAGCCAACAGTACTTTGTTCAACATAACCACATAAATGAGTCAGGGTGTTCATTGACCAAATGAGTGTATACTCCATACCTCCAAACCCATTACCAGGTGTAAACTCATCCCTCAAGTGCACTAATTTTTCCAACAGCTTCCTTGAGTTCTTGTAATTTTAAGTTGGCATTCGCTGCTTCATCCTTGAGTTTTTCTTTGCTTTCTTCTTTCTTGTAGTTGGCTTCATATTCTTTTTCATTGATCTTCTCTTTGACCTTTTCCACTTCACCCTCCATTTTCTTCTTTAGTTATTCTATTTTCTCTTTCACGTCTTGTACTTTACATTCAACGTTTTCCTTGAGTTCTTCCATTATGTACCTAGCCTTCTGTATGTCTTCGTGAAGTGTTTCCTTGCGTGCGTCCTTCTTATAATCTCTTCCAGCTCACACCCGACTTCCTCTTTGATTTCATCTATCTTTTTCATAATTTTTTCGTTATTGCATCTGCCCACGTGAATCTTATCTTCAATCTTCTCCTTCTCCTCTTCTATTTTCTCGCTGAATTTTCCCTGCACCTCTTCTACTATTTTCTCAATCTTTTCCTTCAATTCACTTTTCTTCATCTTCTCTCCTTGAACACATTCTTTGTCTCAATGCTGCAAGTGTCCCAACAAACACAATTTCTTATTAGTTAAAATCCAAAACTCTAAAACTAAACGATAAACAAAATATAGTGAAAACTGTTAGCTCTTAAAATATAACATAAGGTTTTATCATTCTAGATTTTGTTACCTCTCGGTAATCTAATTTGTTTTACATAAATCCAGTTGATAACTAATTATAATAAGTGAACAATAAACCAGAGAACAAAGAGTTAGCATAAATGTTCCTGTTCTTCTTTTCAGGGTAAAGAAATAGATTTATTTACATGTGAAATTTAAGATAGATTTATTTCTGTCGGTGGTAATAAGCCCAGAACAGGGTGAAGATAATCAATGACCTAACTACGTACCAATGAATGGTTACCGGATATCACTTGGAATAGTGTTATCACTTTCCAAAGTAAAATATTCGACCCTATTGCCTGGGTATCACGAATATCTACTTGGGATAAGACCAAATGTTTGTTATTGAATTATTCACAAATCAATAACCTTTGCGCATCCAAGTGTTTATGTTTTTTGTTATGTATCTCTCATGCATAATTGATTTCCAATATATCGGAAAATACTCATAGCTAGTCAAATGGAATTATGAGGATTAATCGGCCCATTAATCGCCTCATAATTATCCCCATTATAGCCAATAGTGGTTACATGACCAATTAAACGTGGTCATAAAGGCAGTTTTAACTGCCACTTGAATAGGTCAAAGTAGTTACATACTCATTCCAGCAGTACTAACTTAGTACTAACAGTAATAACTTGCTCCAGCAGTACTAACTTAGTACTAGCAGTAGTAACTCTGCTCCAGCAGTACTAACATAGTACTAGCAGTAGTAACTCTGCTCCAGCAGTACTAACTTAGAACTAGCAGTAGTAACTCTCTGAAGGATTGAAACTTCTGATGGGTGTACACTCCGTACCTCCAAACCCATTTCCAAGTATGATCATATCCCTCAATTGAACTAAATTTCCAACAATCCTCCCCAATTTAGTACAATTCTTTTGCATGAAAATTAAACATTAAACAAAACAAATGCATAAACGAAAATATCCTGAGGATTGAATTTCCATCTTAGTACATTACACGTTCAAATATTCGAGAATCAGGGTGTTCTAAGAATTGAACCCTTCAACCCATTTGAATACCTGAAGATAAAATACACACAAGTTTTCAAACACTTAAACGCTCCTGACACTAAATAAGCCATGTGTCCATATCCAATTCACAAATGTTGTAAGAGCCAAAAGTCCAAAGCTCCCTAAAGCGGCAAAACTTCAACATTCACATAGGTGGTTCCTCTTTATTCATGCTCCTGCCAAGCACTTTTTCAAAGAAAATTAACCATTAAGAAGTAAAGGCTTCATCCTCCTTTCCAACAGGTTCTGAGCACAACCTTGGGATGATTGTAAAACACGTGCTCCAGTCCACTAAACGTTCAGCTTTCCACATTGAACTCAGTTCCCAAGTTTCCTTAGGAGGGAGTTAAGTGTCCTAGCATTCAGTGACTAAGTTGGACTTTAAACCCATATCTTTAGCAGACTTTATGACCAAGTCTCTAGCCAAACCCTTCGTCAAGTGATCAACTAAATTTTGTTGAGATCTAACAAACTCTATAGATACCACCCCATTCATGATAAGCTCACGAATCATGCTATGTCTGACACCTAAGTTTCTAGACTTCCCATTGTACATCTGGCTATAAACCTTTGCCAATGTAGCTGCATTATCACAACGGATAGAAATATGTGTTATGGTTTAGGCCACAATGGAATCTCAAGAAGCAAGTTTTTCAACCGTTCAACCTCTTTACCAGCAGCTGCTAAAGCTACAAATTCAGATTTCATTGTTGAACTGGTGATGCAAGTTTGCTTCTTGGATGCCCAAGAAATTGCACCTCCACCATGTAGGAATACCCAGCCACTGGTAGACGAATTACCTTCAGTGTTACTGATCCAACTTGCATCAATGTATCATTCTAATACTGAAGGATAACCAGTATATGAGAGACTATAATCCATAGTTATCTTCAAATACTTCAGTACCATCTAAATTGCTTGCCAGTGCTGAGCACTAGGATTACTATACCTGCTCAGTTTTTCCACTGCAAATGTAATATCAGGTCTTGTACAAGTCATGGCATACATTAGGCAGTCAATCACCCTAGAATACTCAAGTTGAGATACAGCTTTACCGGTATTAGGCATCAGCTTCTCAGTTGTATCGATAGGTGTACTCACTGGAGTACAATCAGAGTGGTTGAATTACCTCAGTACCTTCTCAATATAATGAGACTGAGTGATAGAAATTCCCTTACTCTCATGTTTGATCCTTATACCAAGGATAACATCAGCCTCCCCCATGTCCTTCATGAAGAACCTTGATGACAAGAATTCCTTTGTCAGGTCAACCTGATTTTGGTCAACATGCAAGTCTTACACTTTTTTAGTGTCCATGTCAAATGCTGGGATTAACCCATCCTTAGACATATCTTGCATCCTTTTATAGTGTACATGACCAAGTCTAGCATGCTAGATGGTAGAGTCGTTCAGTTTAGAGGTTGACATAAAGGCTGAATTAACAATATCAGTGACAATATTAAGCCTGAATATTTGATTACACAAATAGCCAAAACTAATAAACACACCAAGTTTAGACAAAACAAACTTATCAGATTCAATAACTTGTTTAAAACCATGATTATTCAAAACACTACTTGAAACCAAGTTTTTCCTTATATCAGGAACATGAATAACATTAAACAAAGTTACAATCTTTCCAGAACTAAAACTAAGATCTACACAACCACGACCATGCACCAGGGCTGTTGACTCATTTCCTACGTGAAGAATAGAGCCATCATTCAGTGACTCGTAAGTCTTGAACCAGCGTCTATCTTTGCACACATGAACAGTTGCTCCAGAGTCAACCCACCACGCAACATCATCATCCTGTACATAGTTAGATTCAGATACATATGTAACATAATAAATCTGAAAGGATTTATTAAACATATTCTGACCTTTAAGTGAGCTGGCTGAACCACCACTCCCTGAACCACTGGTGCCTAAACCATTGGCTTTACCACCAACCTTAACACCTTTGCAATCCCTTTTAATGTGACCAGTTTTGCCACATTTCCAACAAGTAGGTGTTCCTTTCTTGTTAGGGTCAGCTCTTGTGTTATCATGATGTTTACGTTTTCCCTTATTGTCATTATACCTGGTGGAATTGTTATGTTCCACCATATTGACAACAGATGCACCAGTAGCATTGCTACTTTTTGGCTTGTCATTATCCTGCGCCCTGAGGGATTCCTCAATACGCAGATGACTGCCCGACTGAACAAGAGTCAATTCATCTTTATTGTGTTTCAAGGTATGCTTGAAATCTTTCCAAGAATGAGGTAGTTTGTCAACGATACAAGAGACTGAAATAGCCTCATTCATGTTCATTTTATGTTGTGTAAACCTTCCAAGTATACCAAGAAGTTCATTGTATTGTTCCATAACTGGTCTTGAATCAGTCATTTTGTAATTTGTGAAATTACTTACAAGAAAATTCTTACTTGATGCATCCTCAGCCATATGTTTGGCATCCAAGGAATCCCTTATTTCTTTGAAAGATTCAACATTCTAATAAATATCAAATAGAGAATCAGACATACCATTGAGGATTAAACCTCTGCAAATGTAATCATCATTCTCCCATTTGCTCCTCTTCCTCATTTGTTTCACAGTAGCATCATCCCCATCATCAGGAATAGGTGTGCTCAGAACATACACCACACTCATGCTTGAAAGCAAGAAGTGCATCTTCTTCTGCCATCTTCTGAAATCCACCCCTTCAAACTTATCAAGCTTGGCAAAGTTTGAAGCCACGTGTTACATAGCAGCAGCCATTGATTATCACAAAATAGTTTACTTTGATTGTTGGTGGTAAAAAGCCCAGAACAGGGTGAAGATAATCAATGACCTAACTACTACCAATAAATGGTTACCGGATATCACTTGGACTCGTGTTATCACTTTCCAAAGTAAACTATTCGACCCTATTACCTGGGTATCACGAATATCTACTTGGGATAAGACCAAATGTTTGTTATTGAATTAGGCACAAATCAATAACCCTTGCGCATCCAAGTGTTTATGTTTTCTGTTATGTATCTCTCATGCATAATTGATTTCCAATATATAGAAAATACTCATAGCTAGTCAAATGGAATTCTAAAGATTAATCGGCCCATTAATCACCTTATAATTATCCCCATTATAGCCAATTGTGGTTACATGACCAATTAAACGTGGTCATAAAGGTAGTTTTAACTGCCACTTGAATAGGTCAAAGTAGTTACATACTCATTCCAGCAGTACTAACTTAGTACTAACGGTAATAACTTGCTCCAGCAGTACTAACTTAGTACTAGCAGTAGTAACTCTGTTCCAACAGTACTAACTCTGCTCCAGCAGTACTAACTTAGAGCTAGCAGTATTAACTCTCTGAAGGATTGAACCTTCGGATGAGTTACTCTCAACCACTATTAGAGTCAGGGTAATCAGGGACTTAATGGGTATACACTCCGTACCTCCAAACCTATTTTCAAGTATGATCATATTCCTCAATTGAACTAAATTTCCAACAATTTCTATCACTAAAGGTCTAAAAGATTAAAAATTACGTGAAGATATCAACACAAAGTAATGTCACACTCTACCATCCATTTGGTTTATTATGAAATGAGGATGGACCAAGTAAACTACCTAGGTTCATTTTTGTCTTGCCAAGATCGAAATTTTAAGATCTGATAAAGATTTTAATATATCATTTTTTGTAATATTATACAAATTGTTATATATCAAGTACAAAATTACATGAATGTGTCTTGAAAATGTGGGCTTGATTTATGAATTTTATAATGTTCAAGAGAATTAACTTCTCGTTTCCTAGATTATATAAAAGTTAATTTATAAAGTAAGCTGTTTAAGCAATTTCCTGCGGGTTGGGTGATTCTTCCGAAAGTCCTTCGGCCTTGAGGTTGTCAAGTTCTTCGGACAACTGCTAAGAAAGTAAGCGCGTTAGTCTCGCCCCGGGTGTGACCCCAGGACCAAACTCCGGCATGAGAGTAAGTATTGGCAGGTGGGATAATAGGTATATTAGTAAAGTAAATACTGTGTGTAAAAGTGAGTTACCATTACTGTAGAAATTGCCCCTTTATATAGTAGTCCTTTTTTTGTCTCCATCGGATGCGTCCAAGCATGATGGCGACCGTTTCGGGCAGCGACTGGGATTTTACCCTGTTTGGGTCTTTTCCCTGACCTGACATGGTTCCTGCAATTCTGTCACATACTACTAATATCAAGGTTGACTTTCTGATCTGGAGATGACCGTTGGTCCGAACGGGTAAGGTGGGTCGTTCGGAAATGGGGATCCGTTCGGATAAAACCTTTCGGACTCATATGTTCTAAGTCTTGACCTGTTCTGGAATTATCTAATCCGAACGGCCTGTCTGGTCGTTCGGAAATGGTCAGTCGGCCATATACGCCGACATAAGCGAAACTGATCGAGATATTACGATCCAATGGTTAAGATAGATATCTTATTAAGATTCTACACTTGCAAAGATCCTACGTAGAATCGAATAATTTTTGTTTTGTAGTATTGTATAATCGCAAAATTCCAAAACCAGAATCGGGATCCTTAACAACAATAATACTAATGATTTATTGTTGTTGTGGTGCAAGTTTATGTCCGTCGTGACAGAAAAAAAGACTTATAACACATAGGATTATATAGATGAGGTTTAAAATAGAGTAAACTACAAAATACATCCCTGTGGTTTGGTCAATTTCACACGATACATCCCTCTCAAAAAAGTTGCGCCATACACATCCCTCCGTTAGTAAAAGTCAGACACAATACATCCCTTCGTTAAAAAAAGGACTAACGGCGCAAACCATTTCTCCGTTATCTCCTAACGAGATAGAAAATGTTTACACCGTTAGTCCTCTAGGTTAACTCTATTTGCACCGTTAGTCCTTTTTTACGTTTTCGTCCGCTTTTTTACGTTTTCGTCCATTTTTTTACGTTTACGTCCGCTTTTTTATGTTTTCGTCCGTTTGGTTTCAAGGATTGACTTAATCAGCTGACTCGAATCATTTATAAAAATTCGAAAAATTTATATAAATTCGAAAAAATTTATAAAAATTCGAAAAAACTTATAAAAATTCAAAAAATTAATAAAAATTCGAAAAAACTAATATAAATTCGAAAAATTTATAAAAATTCAAAAAATTTATAAAAATTCGAAAAAACTTATATAAATTCGAAAAATTTATAAAAATTCAAAAAATTTATAAAACTTCGAAAAAACTTAAATAAATTCGAAAAATTTATAAAATTTCAAAAAATATATAAAAATTCGAAAAATTTATATAAATTCGAAAAAATTTATAAAAATTCGAAAAAACATATATAAATTCGAAAAAACCTATATAAAATCGAAAATTTATAAAAATTAAAAAAATTTATAAAAATTCAAAAAAATTTATAAAAATTCAAAAAATTTATAAAATTTGAAAAAACTTATATAAATTCGAAAAATTTATAAAAATTCAAAAAATTTATAAAAATTCGAAAAAACTTATATAAATTTGAAAAATTTATAAAATTTCAAAAAATATATACAAATTCGAAAAAATTTATAAAAATTAGAAAAATTTATATAAATTCGAAAAAAAATTTAAAAATTCAAAAATTTTTAAAAATTCAAAAAATTTATAAAAATTCGAAAAAACTTATATAAATTCGAAAAAAGCTATATAAATTCGAAAAATTTATAAGAATTCAAAAAATTTATAAAAATTCAAAAAATCTATAAGAATTAAAAAAAATTTATAAAAATTCGAAAAAACTTATATAAATTCGAAAAATTTATAAAAATTCAAAAAATTTATAAAAATTCGAAAAAATTTATAAAATTTTAAAAATTCAAAAATTTAAAAATTTAAAAATTTTATAAAAATTTTATAAATTTTTTGAAAATTTTTTCGAATTATAAAAAAATTTTAAAAAATTTTTCGAATTTTTTCGAATTTTATAAAAACTTTAAAAATTTAAAATTTTTTTTTCGAATTTTGAAATTTTTTTCAAATTTATATAAATTTTTCGAATTTTGAAATTTTTTTCGAATTTATATAAATTTTTCGAATTTTGAATTTGTTCGAATTTTGAAATTTTTTTCGAATTTATTTAAATTTTTAGAATTTTTATAAATTTTTTCGAATTTATATAAATTTTTAGAATTTTTATAAATTTTTTCGAATTTTTATAAATTTTTTGAATTTTTATAAATTTTTTCGAATTTATATAAATTTTTAGAATTTTTATAAATTTTTTTGGAATTTATATAAATTTTTTGAATTTTTATAAATTTTTTTGAATTTTTATTAATTTTTTGAATTTTTATAAATTTTTTCGAATTTTTATAATTTTTTTGAATTTTTATTAGTTTTTTTCGAATTTTTATTAATTTTTCGAATTTTTATAAGTTTTTTTCGAATTTTTATAAATTTTTTGAATTTTTATAAATTTTTCGAATTTATATTAGTTTTTTCGAATTTTTATTAATTTTTTGAATTTTTATAAATTTTTTCGAATTTTTATAAATTTTTTCGAATTTATATAAATTTTTCGAATTTTTATAAATTTTTTCAAATTTTTATAAATGATTCGAGTCAGCTGATTAAGTCAATCCTTGAAACCAAACGGACGAAAACGTAAAAAAGCGGACGTAAACGTAAAAAAATGGACGAAAACGTAAAAAAGCAGACGAAAACGTAAAAAAACGGACGATAACGTAAAAAAGGACTAACGGTGTAAACATTTTCTATCTCGTTAGGAGATAACGGAGAAATGGTTTGCGCCGTTAGTCCTTTTTTTAACGGAGGGATGTATTGTGTCTGACTTTTACTAACGGAGGGATGTGTATGGCGCAACTTTTTTGGGAGGGATGTATCGTGTGAAATTGACCAAACCACAGGGATGTATTTTGTAGTTTACTCTTTAAAATATCATGTAAAAGAAATTAGTCAACAAACATTACTTTCACAAAATCTTACAATAAATGTGAAGTCGATGAATAAAAAGTTGTTTTAAATAGGGCTAATGGCCTCTAAATGTATCATAGTTGTCATCATTTCCTTCTATATGTATCGAACAATTTTTTTTTGCTATTATGTGTACTAAACTTTATTTTTTAGGCATTTTTGTGTACTTTATGACCATTTTGCCCCTCTCATGTTAATAAAATGAGGGGCAAAATGGTCATAAAGTACACAAAAATGCTCAAAAAATCAAGTTTAGTACACAGAATAGCAAAAAAAATTGTTCGATACATATAAAAGGAATAAGTGACAACTATAATACATTTTGGTGCCATTAGACTTTTTAAATAACTTTACAAAAAAAGGTTGTCATTTTTTTTAGATTAAGTTATACCGTTGGTCCTTTTGGTTGTATTAAAATTGCAAGTTTCATCCTTTTTCTCTAAAATATTACGCCATCAATCCTTAATGTTTCCGGCAGTGCCCGAATTTATATCCAAACACCCCTGTTAATTAAAACATCACGATGAACAAAAATTTTGTTTTGCTTTTAAAAGTTGGGACAAATTTGTGTTTTCTAATTTTTTGTTAATTAAAACGCTAATTTTGTTACATTATGGAGCTACAACTTAAAGATGCATGTTTTAGATCACAACACCAATCTGATATAGGTAAACCTTTAAATGATAAAAATGATCTCTTTAGCATGACATTGTGAAAAACATACTCTCTACGTACTACAAAAAGTGTTCATGTTCATGATTTTTGTTGTGAAAATATAAATGTTCACTTTTAATTGCAACTAATAATTTCTTTTATATGATCTTAAAAACGGCTATCAACTACAGTACTTTTTTAAAACCATGTGACACTTTGAAAATGGACATCTGTTAGACGAAAACAATATTTTAGAAATTAACAACACAGTTACCATACATACTTCGATATAATTGTGTGAACTAATAGTAAACCTTTTCTTTTTTTTTGTAAACCTTTTTTTTTTTTTTTTTTTTTTTAATTGCGTAAAAAGAAATTTCATCAATTTTCCTTGCTCTAACATCTTCTTTGTTGTCATTTTTTAGATGTTACCCTAAACCTTTTAAAAGTTGAGCACTTTTTATCATTCTCGTAGCCTTGAAAGTTAAAACTAGAATTTGAATTCTATTTTTGTTATTAACACTCTGTTATCGAACTTTATTTTTAAGGAATGGAAGAGGATGAGAAGGGAAATAAAAAAATATTGGTGTTCTTAAGTTTTTTTTAGAAGAAACCGTAAGGGACAAGAATAGCCGAAGGGGGAAGGAGGGAAGTTATGGGCTTTTTAGTGTAGATTTGTTCCGTCTAATATTGAGGGGATTGGAAGGGAAGTGGTTCACTAACATCATGCAGTAACTACTTTCTTCACAATATCATCCCTTATTCGCCTTTACCATCCATCCTTTCCATTCTTTATAATTTAGACTCGAAAACAGAGCGTAAACGAATGCTTATTTTTTTTGGAGGAGAGTTATTTTACATACCAAACTTATCTTACATGCCAAGGGACTCATCCCTACCATCAGTTTAAAATGAAATCAATGTTTGAGATTAAAAGCATTTTAATATTTCACTTATTTTTAATAATTTAAATATCTCTTAAATCGTTAATCGTTAAGCGAAAATAATTACACCACCGCGACGAGCATTTAATTATCTTTCTATAGATGGGTACTTTGATATACTTTCGACAATTTTTTTTTTCACTTTTTTTTTCTCATTTTTTCGCCTTTTTTTTCGTTTTTTTTCATTATTGAAATTTGCATTAAAAATCACATGTGATATTAGTGTTAAATCACATATGATATTTTCATGCAAATTTCAGTAACGAAAAAAATATGAAAAAAACGTAAAAAAAAGTGAAAAACACGAAAAATAATTTTGTCGAAAGTATATCGAAGTGCATATCTATAGAAAGATAATTAAATGCTCGTCGTAACGGTATATATATATATATTATTTTTTTTTTGGCTTAATGATTAAGGATTCTAAAGATATTAACATTTGAAAAAAAAGGATGAAAGTGAGTTTTTTAAATTGTTGGATTAATCTCATCCATTAAATCAAATAAAGATTGAGGGTGAAGATTAGTACCTTGGCATGTAAAAAAAATTTGGTCTGTCAAATGATCTATTTTTTTGTCAGGTTAGTTTATGTACAAGAAGTATGAAGATTTAACTATGGGTCATCTATTATCTATATATTCTAATATACAGCAGTTGAAAAAGACAATGAATGCCCCTATTAAAAAGCAATACTGAAATTCTAAGATGTCTACATTTGTCAATTTACAATTAGATTTCAATATTTACATGATTTTCGGAGAATAATTAATACATTTAATTCGTGCATTATTTTCGGTGAAAGCTTTGTAATTTTAAAACTATTTTAAAAATTACCAAAGCTTATGGTGAAAGCTTCATTTTTTTCGGGCCGTTTGAAATATTGTAGGTCACATGCGCATCAGTGTCAATTGTAGAATCAAAGTGCATTCTTCTCCACAATGATCTCACCGATTCAAGAATTATAATTTTTCTTTTAATCTTGCAGGTTTAATTCACTGATCTTTCGTCTTCTTCATGTACTATGAAACCCGGAGGCAAGCATTGCTCATAAATTAGCTTTAATACTATAAGTTTTAGTTTATGTTAGTTTGTTTAGTTTGATTTGTTTAGAACATCTTCTTGATATTATCTAGACTATCTTTTTATAGGTTCCTCTTGATACCGATTTTCATCATTCATTTCTATCCATAATAAAAAATTAGTGACGCAGAATAAAAAGGTTAGTCTTGGTTTGATTTTTGTTTCTTTCCTTTATAATGAGTTCAATTTTGATTTCTTATGATTGTCAGTTAATTTGAATGCTACGGTTAAAGTTGAACACCAACTATATGATAGAATGTCTGACTAGAAAGAAACATTGTTAACATCACTAGATCCCTATGGCATGGATGATCTTGAATTCCACCCAATAATTTCGGTAAGTTTTAATTGTATTGAATCAATTTGGTTTATTTATTGCTTATTTTTTATGTAAACCCAGGAATGTCAGCTAAATCATTATTGTAACCAAACCCTAAGATAAAAGTTGGGGAAAACCTCTCATATGAATTGGGGGTAATCTATTTGTATGAACCGATATTCCAGAACAAGGTGAGATAATTATTTTATGACATTTTTCACTACTTCTGCCTAAATTCTGTTTTTGCATTTGTACTAATTGGATTTTATTGGGGTTTCGTTTTGATTTCAGTTGATTTATTTGTGCCGATTTTCATGTTTCGATATGTGTTCAAGTTTCAAAGGCTCTCAAGTAGTCACTGGTAAGTCTTTTTTACGTTAACTGATTCATATACCAACCGCTAACTGAAATGGTGTAAAATGACAGGGTGTGCCTCTCCTGAAAATATGCTTGATCACCACAGTAGTATCAACCCACAAACGATCGAGTCACGTGCGCTTATGAGACTGTTTGTCTAGCCATTTCCCAATTAACTATGGTAAAGTTCCCATTTTCATTGTTGTGGTTGCTCTTATGTGTCGATTTGGGTACAAAGTATTTGCTCAGGGTCTTATTAATAAGCCGGCTTATGGTTAAGACTTTTTGGATCATGTTTGAGGCTGCCATTGGTATTATTAACGAGGTAAAAAAAACTAAATGATGGTTGCTTATTAACGAGGTACAAAAAACTAAATGATGCCTGCTTATTGATTTCACATTGTGTGTCTCTATATTTGAAGTGCCTATTTAAGAATACAATAATGATATAGGTTATATTAATGAGGAGTGTAACGAGTCAAAACGGGTACTTATTGGGAGTCAAAATGAGTACTTTCTGGTGGTGATTAAATAATGAAATGGATTGTATCTTGTAAGTTTGACCTTAGGCATTATTGTGTTTAATTTGTTCTTAAGACTAATTTTTATAGGCACATATGATATTTTTACCCATAAGGATAGATGTGCAGTGGATCAACTGAAAGTTGATTATTGTGGACTTTAACTGATGATACACGAGACCGAGTTCATATCACGTTACTTGATAGGTTGTTCTGTGGCATTATATGCTTACCTTTTTATTGTGGACTGAGCTTCTGGTGGTAGACCGGAACAAGTCCTACTTGTGCCTATGCTTCTTTGTCCTTTTAGGCTAATGGTCATTGTATCTAAAGTGAGTGATAAGAGATGGATAATCGGGGGGATCCTGTGTTTTACTTTTATTACCTGAAAGTGAGTATGAGCCTGCTACCTTTAGCATATTAAATTAGATTGTACCTTATATTTGCTCCCTTTAGCATATTTTTGATTAATTTGTTTAGTTCATTTTTCATGTTTATTTTAAGTCGTATAGCTTTTTTATCTTGAGTTGAGTTGTTACTGAGTAATTATTGTAGGGCAACCCATTGATGAGAACGAGATTCGAATTACTATCCAAGGGAAGAATCTTCAAATTACGGTTATTGAAACAACCAGAAGTGCAGGTATAAATGTTTTGAGTCTCACTTATGTTTCATACATCAAAGAGCATACTATGGACGTTTTTCAGCTATTTACTTTTCATTTAATCTTTTCATATTTTACTTAAGTGGACCTAATAGAGATGAACACTTAACTGAAATTGACCCATTCACAAGTTGTGGTGCTGAAAATGACATCACTTAATTTGCAGAATTGCAGCATGATGTTTTCATTATGTTCATATTACTTACTGAGGTAAAACATCCATTGTAGGTTAGCTTCAACATCACACTGCGCTTGCCAAATAATTGATCAGGAACATTTATTCGTCATTATATCCTCCACATCAGGATTTGCCAGGTTCGAAAATCCCAACTTTTCTTAGTTCATCTCTTAATATTATAGTGACTCCTTGTGTTTCAGTGGCTTATTTTGATTTCAGTTTCGCAGTTCAATTCCACTCTTGTGGGAGCAAATTGTTGATTTCAGCTATAAACCATGTCTTTCTATTATTGACCATGAAGATACGGTATGAATGTTGATCATGCAATGTTTTGTTGTATAATTTATGAATATCTCTATAATGAGAATATAATCGGGTTCCTCTGAATATAATTTGGGTAAATTCCTGCTGCCCATGGCCGTGAAACGCAACTTTCGTGATCTTTTATAAAGATACGGCAATACAATTGTTGTTGACTTGACTGATAAGGTAAGAGTTTACCAAAGCATTATAATGTGATTGCATTGTATCGTATATAATGAGGGTCTTTTCACACTTTTTCATGAGTATATATAGTATTGAAAACCATTATTAGTTCATCACAAAAGCATTATACCCTTTACTTACATGCATATATCGTTGCGTTTGCATGCCTTTTTCACCCTTTTTCATATCTTCTCTTAGTTGCCTGAGAAAACTATGAATATGTAACCATCATGTGATATGGTTATCTATTTATACATCTTAAAGTAAGTTAGCTATATTTGTTATTATGATAAGTTATCAGCTAAGTTTTATAAAAGATTACCAAACTAATGACAATCAAGTTTTAAGTCAATATGTTTCTATTTTGATTTGCATACGCCCTGAACTAATTGATATACTCTTTGTTTAGCTAACTCGATAGCTTAATTACTTTGTTTAGCTAACTTAATGACAGTAGGTGTTTCTTTTTGCCACTAAAACAGTAGCTTTAATTTTTATTGAACTGAACAAACCTCATGACAGTAGGTGTTTTCAGTTGCCAGCTTAATCACTTTGTTTTAGTGCGCACAGGAGTTTATAAGATGAGGCTTTGATGTAAAGTTACATATCTGGTTCTTTAATATGTGATGAATAACCACGTTCCAAATCTACATATGTGATGAATATGTGATGAATAACCACATTCCAGATAAAACGTGAGTTGTTATGGAAGGTTCATGCCTCGCATGGTTGCATGTTTCAAAATATTCTTCACTTTGTGCATACTTTATGTGTCTCTGTGACTTTGTGGTAGAAGTAGGAAAACTGGTGGCTTAAGTTATTGGTTCGGGTCAAAATGGGTGGTTTTGGTATGGTCGGGTCATGTTGACACCGAACATTTCTTTTAAACATTTTAAACTTTGTACAAATTTTTAGAGATAAAACATCTTCCAATTTGACCCATTTATAAGTAAGTGGGTCGAAATTACTATGTCTAAATGAGAACTTATAACTATAGCTCACATATTATTAAATAATGTTGTACATGTAAGAACCATATGCATCACAAGTAAATTTTATAATAAATATATTATATATGCATAAACTAAAGGTGGCAATTTCGGCTAATGACTTGATTTGGATTTTAGGTGAAACTTGTCAAAAATTAAGAGATGAACTGGGTCAAATGAGTGGCAAGTTACCAAAAGTTTACTTTTTGTATGTACAGTATTTATAGTTTTACTAAAAACTAGCCCATGTAAGAATCACATATTTTGACCAAAACAAGTTTGAGTATTTAATTACTTCTACTAGAAATTCAGAATATGTAACATCATAATAACTTTTCATGTACACTGCAGGTCTTGAAAACCATGCACGAGGCAGTTGTAATTTGTTTTTATTATGAAATGAATATTCTCAACAACGCTCAACCATTCCATGATAAAAAGAAGGCTAATCAGTTTAGGTGATCGAATACGTCTATTGTAATCTATATCTATATCTATATCTATATATTCTAATATACAGCAGTTGAAAAAGACCATGAATACCCCTCTCAAAAAGGAATACTCAAATTCTAGAGTGTCTACATTTGTCATTTTACACACTAATTTTAAGTAAACAATTAATTAAGGAAATTATGTATTATTAGTCAAAGCTTGTGAGGTAAGCCGCCTAATTTTCGGGCTTTTCAAAACTCGCATATCCTAAAAAAAAGACGGAATACAACCTCTTCTTCATTCCAAAAACTCCAACATCAGTGTCAATCATAAACATGTCATCATTAGATAATCGCATTCTCTCCTGCAGGCCTCAACATACACGAACCATAACTCTCAATCATCATCGGGAAAACACAATACCTCCGGCAGCTATTCTTTAGGATTGATTATATTCGGACAAAGAATTATGTTTTCTCAAATTAAAAAAGTAAGTATTTTTTTCTTCTTTATTTTAGCAATTTTCAATTATGATAAGAACAATCATATATTTTTTATGCGAATCAAGCATACATTGTTATCTCGATATTATTTCTTTAAGTTTCAATTTTTCAATGGTTTTGATTTATTGCTGCTCGTGTTTGTTGTGGTTTGAAAATGGATAATTAATTAATCTTCAATTCTAATTTGTTTGCGTTTTAGGTCTAAAAGGGTTCATAAAGAACGATGAGTGAATTTCATGGACAAAATAAAGGTAAAATTTATTGATATCATATGTATTTGTTTAATTTAATTCATTTGAAGTGAAATTGCCTTCGATTATCCGAGGCACACCAAGTGTTTGTAATAATGTCCGAATGAGTTTGGTATGTGTGTTTCGTTCAGGTGGTCTGTATATTTGTTGATGATAATGCCTTTATGTGTCGATGAACGAATGTGATTGAGAGGTTGAAGAATGTAGTGTTGTTAATGTCTGTCAAGTGTTTGATGAAGTCATGAGGGGAGCAGATGTGTAGATGGTGGTGTTGGGTTGATTGAAACTAATGAGGGTAAGTATGTTTGGATCAACGAAGCAAGAAGATTGTGTGGAGTGTTATGAGGTGAAGCAGTAAGTTTATGGGATGAGGGATTGATGTGTGTGTGTGTGTTTTTTTTTTTGTCCGAGATTTGGTGTTGAATTATTGTAACAGAGACTTCACAATATGCAAACAAAGGTTAGATGTTAAGATTTGTGTCTTGATTTTTTAAAGTTCAATTTTTAGTTTGCTTAATCTGATAATTTGTTTCAATGGACCGTTCATCATTTTTTTTTTTTTTTTTTTTTTTTTTTAATCTTTTCTTTAATATGGTAGTACTTTTTGCAAATTGGCCTTATTTTATTGTTATATGTGAACCATTGTATGTTAATAAATTTATGAATATGTTGGTTTTTTATAACTTATATGTAGCCAACTTAGTCCGGGATTACTAATGACCATTTTTGACCCAAAATCCAACCCTGCCATCTTGGCTCCTCTGTTAATTGTTGTATGGATAAAAGTGTTACAGATCACTTAAATAAGAGACACATTTTGTCATAAGCTGTCCTATTTTGTTATACCAGGTTTTGTATTCACTTTGTTTCTTTTTCACTGATTTTATATATTATATTGCTATGCAGGGGGCTAAATGTGCAACTGGGTTACGACGCAAACAACTTCACCAACGGGTTATACACTTTTCCAGTATATTTCTTATTGACTTGAACGAATGGTTCATGTTTTATATTGAATATGTGAAAACAAGAAATGCCAAATAAGAGATGGTGCAATGGTTAAACAGTGCACATGAACGAATATATTTCATAATATATTGTATATGTACCATAAAGCTATGCTGATTGCTTGAACTTTTTGTGGAGGTTGTACAGGTTGTTATGGGCTCCGCTCGAATCTTTGGCTCTAATAGTCATTTGTGTGTAGATTGACCTTATTGAAAAAGCCAAAGTTGACGTTTCACAGCAAAAAAACCCTCGCACGAAACAATACAGTTGGAGACTGAGGCTAAGGTTAGTAAGACACAGCTTAGTTCAGTTTTATGAAATCATAAAGAAGGAATTAGCACATATCCATCGGTTATCGAAGTTTTTGAAATTTTAATCAATTTTATTGTTAACACGATGACAAGGTGTTTCTGTTGCCATTCTATGCTCTTTTTGGTTAGTTAGAGGTCCAGTAGCACAACAATTGTAATTTGAATCAGGTACAAACCATTCTATGCTCTTTTAATGGTGGGTCTGGTCGAAAAATATGTATGCCAACCTGCACATACCAAGATAGGGGTATGATTCATTTATCTGCATATTTGTGATTGAAGTGAAGTTTTATAAATAAGCAATTAGACATTGATAATTCAAAATAAGCGATATAAAACTGCATATTTGGATTGTTTGGTGATGCTTTTGTGGTTTTTGTGTTTAGGTCAGTGAAGACGGATGGTTTTTGTGGTTATTATGAGCAAAAGTACACATGACCCACGAAAAAGTACAAAAAAGTACTCAAGTACTCATGAATTTTGTGTCTCCCAAAGTACCTTTTTGTACTTTTTTATGGGTCTTTTAGTACTTTTTGCACTTTTTTGGCACAAGTTAGAAAAACATTTTTTATATTCATACATACATATTATAGCTTACGAAATTATATCCCATACGTGAAATCTTGTCAAAAGTACATACCAAAAAATACTTTATACATTTTATATCATTTCTAAACTTTATTTTATTCTTATGTAACATGACTATTATCTATTGATACATCTAACATATTATTTATTTGCGTGATATCACAAATCGATCGCTTATATAAACATATTTCTCTTCATAATAGATACAAAACTACTATTTCATTGTTTTAAATTTAATCCCGTGAATTTCACGGGTCAATAAACTAGTTGATTATAAATAACGGATTGATTATGTGCCTGAAGTCGGTCAAAATTGGTAGATGAGCACGTTCTTGTATCCTATATAAGTTCCTAACAGACAAACGAAGGACCAAACCCTAAGAATTTTGATAATGTCAGACAACATCCCCTTTGATATCCAAATCGAAATCATCAAAAGGGTTCCTGCTGTCAAGTCTTTGATTCGATTCAGGTCCGTTTCCAAACCATGGAAGTCTTTCATCGACAGCTCCGAGTTTATCATCGGTTACGGCGCCCGCGACACTCGGCCACATAGTCTACTTTTAAGGTACATAGATAATTTTAATGTTGAAAAGTATGTTCGTTTAGTAGATGAGAATGATAATAACATTTTGACCCAACAACAACAACAAGACTTTGCTCCAAATGTTCCTCTGCTCATTAAGCAACTTATTTATTCAGAAGTAATTGGTAGCTCTTGTGGCCTCTGGTGTTTGCGCGGTTACAACAGCTCCGAAAAAACAGAGATGGTTGTTATTTGGAACCCATCAATCAGGAAATCGGTTGGTATTGTCGTGCCTTGTGCACTCAACAACGCCTCTGGAAAAATGACTGTTTTTAGTTTTGGGGTTTCTCCTTCAACTTATGATCCAACTATTGTTTTAATGTCGTATTCCTATGGGTATTTAGGAAAGAAATTAACGGTTAAGTGGCAAGTTGAATTTTTTACATTGAGCTCCAAGACTTGGAAGGTGATACCAAGTAGCAATCTGCCTCGTGAATCAATTGAACTTAGATCATCAACTCATGTTGCTATACATAGGTTTATCTTTTGGGTTCTTTTGATAGGATTGCTGGTAATGATAGATCGTATATTCTATTAAAGGATTTGATCTTGTCATTTGATTTGATTACCCATGATTTTAAAGAGGTAAAACTCCCGGATAAAAAAGAAAACCGGAATATAACAGATTTCTTAATTTTTAAGCTAAGGGAGTCTCTTGTTGTACCCGCATACACTCTTGAGGTCAATGATGAACTAGTATATAACATATGGATGATGGGGGAGGAGGGTGGTGTTATGACATCTTTTACAAAGCTGTTCACTATTAAACACACCTGATTTATCAATAAGTACATTATTGGGATTCATGAAGAGTGGTGAACCTATAATGGAAACTTTAAAGGAGGACGAACAGTTTGCTGCACTCGAAGTTTATGAACCATGCTCAAAACACATCAATAATCTTGGGATTTATGGAAAAAGCGGTTCATTCTTCATTTGCCCCTACACCAAAGCACTTCTTCTTACTGATCACTCGGATGGTTGTATTATCTCCAACGATTGTTGAGGAGGAAAATGATTGTTATCGTGTAAGATGTGGAGCTATTAGAAGCTTTCAAAGAAGTTCTGGAGTTAGGATTTATGAAATCCTACGGAAGCTAATGTAAGTTTTACCAATCCATGGGGTTAATATGGTGTTTGTAACAATCACATTAATGAACTGCTAGTGCAAGTGCTTGATGCTCATTTTGTCTCATCTTTACTCCTTTAATTGCTACTGTTGGCTCATATAACCCATTGCAGTCATTGTTTCAACTATCATTTGTTCCTTGAGAAGTCAAACATAAACTAAAATGTCTAAGTATGTACTTATGCGCTGAATAATTTTCCTCTACTTTGATATAACATTGTTCACTAATCTAATTGACATGTAGAGAAGTCAAACATAATTAAAATGGCTAAATAAGTAGTTATGTACCAAATAGTTACCTTCTCCATGTTATCTAAGCACATGAACGAATAGGGTCTTTCCGGTCATAAAATATGGATGCTTGAATCTGTTATAACAGTTTATTTGGATTTTATTCCGGTCATAAAATACGGACGCAACGTATAAAAAACGTAAGAATACCTATAAAAACTTATGAAACATTAATAAAAACGGACAAAAACGTGTAAAAACGCCTGAAAACGTAAAAAGTAGACGAAAACGTTTAAAAACGAACAACGACATATGAAAACAGGCGAAAACATATAAAAACGTATGAAAACATAAGAAAACGGATAAAAACGTAAGATAAACATATTTTTAAGTTAATTACAAACGGCTGTCAGTCAAAAGAACTAACGGTGCAAAGAGATGACTCTAAAACGTATGATAACGAAACAAATTTTGAAAGTTGGATAGGTATTGTGGTATTTTTTTGAGTTCGTATATGATATTTGAACAAATGAGAAAGTACGTTGCTATTACATGTCATTAACCCTTAAATAAAATTATAATTTTACGAGTTTTTAACTATAACGAATTTTCCTTTTTCGACATGGGCGGACCCAATGGAGTTTTCCGGGGTTCCCAGAAACCCCATGGACTTTTGCCGTGTAGTATAATTGTTTTGCCAAAAGCCTTGACTTTTCTGAAATGAACATGATCTCCAAATTTTATGTTACGTGTCTTATTTGGTTAGTCCATTGTATTGTGGTAAAAATGTGAGTCCCCCTCTATAGATATATCAATTTTACTACCCTATTTATTACTCATATCTAAAATAAAATAAATGTAAAAAGCCTGTGTTACAGGGGTTTTAAACTAGTTGTCTTTATTGTATAACTTTACAACACACGAGGCATGGTCAAGCCCGTGCGTTGCACCAATTGTGTCTAGGTGTTTGTAGCGGAATGGTTGGTATTCATTGGGTTTACACCATAAACTAATTTGTATGCGTTTATGGTGTGTGTAACAGGCAGGTGAAGATTATACATTTGTCAAATTACTTTTTTCTTATTGTCAACATTTGAGGTGTGTAATGGCAAAGAAGTATACAATAATGGTGAACATGGAAGCTTTAGGTCCTCGTGTTGTTGCTTAATGCCATTAAGATGAATTAGTTTAATTAGTTGTTTGGTTTTACATATTTTTGTTTTACAATACTATTTGATCGTTATTGTGTTTAGAGATGTCCTTTGATGGGAAAATGTTAAATGTGATGAATTAGTTTTATTAGTTGTTTGGTTGTACATATTTTTGTTTTACAATACTATTTGGGCATTATTGCAGTTGCTTGTATAAGCACATGACGGTATTTAGATGCCTATTAGAGAAGTTGTATTGTATTTATTTTAGTGGAATTGATATTTAGATGCCTAGTAATGTTATAATAACTTGTTGCATTTAAATTAGTTTATTTTCATTAAAAGTTTCAATTAACATATAAACTATAAAGATAAATTATAAACATTTTTTTTAAAGTTTAGGATGTTAATGGTAATACATTGTGCATGGAGGGGTTTTTTTTTTTTAATTATTTTATTTGAAGGACTTGTCCGTCATTCTTCTTAATGTGAGGGGGCTTTTGTTACTAAATGAGTTTTTTGGTTTCTTCTTCATGCATTGCCTGAACCCAACTTGGATGTAATTTTCCAGAAGATGCAAAGGCTGCATTAACACCCAAATTAAATGTTGAAATGCCTCTTGGGTGTCTTTTGTGGTTAATTTTGCAACGTATTAACTGTTCACAATGTACTTTGCTAATCGTATTCTCATTATATATACGCTAACTATTTTTAATCCTAATTTTAACACACAACTATTAACATTTTAACCCTAATTTAACACACAACTATCAACATTTTAAGCCTAATCTTGAGATGGCAGAGACACCAAATCTTGATGAGATGAAAAAAGCAACTGAATCCGGTAAGCTTGCCGATGGATTCAAGTTGCTGATAAGTCATGAGAAGGCAGAAGAGGAAAGTTTTATCGCTCGTATTGGAGAGGAGAGCAGCCAGTTGAGGGCAGTGATTGAGAAAAAGGAGCAAACAATCACTGAGGCAGCTACGGCATATTCTCGTTTCCATGCTGTGGCTGCAACTGGGAGTGATTGTCTGCTTGAAATACAACTGAAGGACCGTAGGAAACTTGATCTGTTGGCTCAACTACTGCTGCTGTCTCGTCAAAGCTTGGAGGAGAAGGATGAACTTTTGGAGAGGGTGGAAGACGCCGAAGATTCTGATGACGAAGATTAATATCTGTTGGGCATTTTCTTTTGTGTTTTGATGTATGTACTTGGTTGGGATGTATCTATGTTTTATCTGAATGGTAATGAAGTGATGATGTAAAAAAATTACTGGTATCTATAAATGGAAAAACTGATTAAGTATCAGTTATGTTTTTAGTATTAATTGTTTATTATGTTTAAGAATTTATTAATTTTTATTTTTTATTTTTATTATAAAGGGTTAAAATATATATGTGTTGACTTTCTTCTCTCACACACACATGAGTGAAACACACACTCTTTTTAGATCTGGCGAAAAAAAATTAGGGTTTTATCTCAAATTAGGCCGATCGATTACACAACATATTAATAAAATTAAATGATAGGTTAATTTGATTTAAGTATCGTGGTGCTTGTGTATTCAATTTCTTGTTTTAATTTTCATGAAATGATGCTCTAGTGCTTATAATCGTATGACTGTGTAAGGTTCCTTGTGAAATGATATGTTAGATGTTGTTGAGTATGTTTTTTTTTGGAATATTAGGAGTTTGTTTATTGATTTGTCTATCTGTTATCATATTTGGTTAAGTTTGATTGAATTTGGGTATTCATTGTTTAGTATGAATTAAGAAGTTTGGGATAATTGTATTTTGGTTTAATTGTTATTACAGTTTTTGTGGTTGTATAGTTGGTGATATGAATTTTCTTGGTGGTTGTACATCCACCATTGATACTTTGTCAAATTTTGTCCATTCACACGTTCCGACAGTTGCCTATCTGAGTACAATATATTTCATTGCATATTAGTATTAGATAATACATATCAAATTGTCTGATTATAAAGTTTTTTTGATGTATTGCGGATACCGTTAAGTAAGGTTATATTGATTGTTGGTGATTGTATAGAGTATACAATGGGATTCATTTTATTACAGTAAGTTGATATTCAAGAGTTGGCATCATTAAAAGAATTGTTTTGAGGGAAATTTCTCAAATATAAGTATTTGGTCTGCATAGAACATGTGTAGAAGTCTGCATCTGTGTTTGTTCACTGTGCTAGTTCTTATTTCTAGATTATATGCTTTTAATTTTATGAAAGTTTATGATTATAAACTTTTATTGCTGTCTTGCGGATAACAACCTTGCTTTTTAGTACTCTAGCAAACATGTATTCATTGTTGTTAAAAAGGCTCATTTTTTTCAGCTTTACTTCATAATTCTAATGTCAGTTACGATAATTTTTTATTGCAACTGAGCTACAACAGAAATACTAAACTTACATGAATGTGGTTTGGTTTGTTAATGAGTAGTTATTCACACTGCATGTTCACAGCGCATAAGATGTTTGAAAACATGTGTATAATTTCATGACTAAGCTAAATATTGAATGCAAATATTTATTACATATCATCTGTGAACATTAGATAGCTATGCTAAGATAGGTTGCTGAAAGTTTCCTTGAAAACAATGTTGCGCATGTAGTTCGCAAGTTCCGGATCCTTATCTTCGATCATTAGAATTTTAAGGCCATCAGGACTGGTGACTCTAGAGAATGCCACATAAAGTTGTCCATGACTGAATACGGGAGTAGGCAAATAGAGACCAACATAATTAAGTGACTGACCCTGGCTTTTGTTAATGGTCATTGCATAACATGGTTTTAGAGGGAATTTCCTACGTTTCAAGACGAATGGCCACTTAGTCTGTGTTGATGTGAGTATAATCCTGTGTATAATAACATTGTCCCCTACATTTGAACCTGTTAGCACCTTAGCGTGAATAACAAACTGGCCTTGATCTGTTATGAGTAACCTTGTTCCATTACATAGTCCTTTGCTTGGATTGACATTTCGAAATAACATAACGGGCAGTTCCTTTTTTAAGTGAAGAGCATGTGGGGGCATACCTGGGAAATTTAAGGAATTTAGAAATTCAATCGGATACAGGTCGTGCTGTTCAAGATTGTCTGTAGATCCCTTGCAAATCTCATCTGCACTGTTGTATGTAACAGTTTCTCCTTCTAACTGGTTAAACATATACTCATTGATGGCATCAGCATCCTCATTCTTAGGAGTTAAGATTGCCCTTTCTTTGAGGTAGTCATCGTCGGTTTGTCTTGTTGTAAAATCAGGGTATGTCTCTGCAACAATTTTCTCGATAGGAGAATCCCATGATTTAATTAAAAAGTATTTGGGAATATCAATCCAAGTTGGCTCATCTTCCCCTTCTTTACATTTTGCTGGCAACGCGCCATCCCCCACAGCAAAAACCCATCTATTGAAATCCTTTTTTCGAGTATCAATCTGGCCATTTTCGGTATACTCATTCATACGCATGCTGCGTGTAAGGGTGAAGACCTTGCAATGATTCTATAATGCAGACTGGTTTATGCAAGATTGGACAATGTCAGGCCTGCTCCCTTTTGGTATAACTGGGAGAACTTGTCGAAAGTCACCTCCCGGTAAGATCGTTACACCTCCAAATATTCGATTCCTACTGTCTGGTTCATGATATCCTAAAATATCTTTTAGAGTCTTGTCCAATGCTTCAAAAGCATATTTTTGATTCATTGGCTCTTCATCCCAGATGATAAGTTTAACTTCCTGTATGAGTTCTGCCATATGTGTGTTTTGCTTTATGCCGCATGTACTGTTCTCCAATAATTCAAGCGGTATAACAAAATGACTATGTGCGGTTCTTCCTGCTGGTAGTAATAATGAAGCGATTCCTATATAAATTGAGACTATTAGTTCAATATGTATTTTATAAAGTTAATAGAGTAGTTTTTGTTTTGTTTGAGTATTCATTTTTACCTAAAGATGCGACAGCAAGGACGATCATACGTTCTGATCTTAACCTTGAGATGATGGTTTTGTATAAAAACGTCTTCCCGGTTCCTCCTGGTCCATATACAAAGTAAAAATTGCCTTTTTTATTATGCACAGATTCAATTACCTCTTCATAGATTAATCGTTGTTCGGGATTTAACAATGAATGAAGCTGTTGATGTTCAACACTACTCTTCTTCATATCATAATCTAATGCTTCTCTGACGAGACGATTGTCCAAGTTGGTTAGTAATTTTGGGTTAGGCAGCGGCAGATCTTGAAACTCTGATAAAGATTTTCCATGCCTACTTAACAACTCTTGGATTTCTAGCAAACAATAGTTCTGGAGCTGTTCATCCGTGAATTCCAATTCGGGGTATTTAAATTTTTTCCTTTTCTTATGGAGGATATCCTCTGATAAGAACTCCCAGTTTTCTTCCCATAATTTTAAAGGCCTGCTGACATCACAAAATAACAAAATTGTCACAAACATGTCTCGTAGCTGTGGTCCAAACGCCCATACACTTGCTTCTGATATAGCATGCTTCCATTCGGTGTCATCATTTAAAAGGCCATACTCAAAACAGGCTTCTTTGAATGTAGAACATAGTCTGGTGTTAACTGTCATGAGATTTTGAAAAGATTCAGGCCCTCTCACAATGTTCAATAGCATTCTAAGATAATATCGTTCTCCAGAAGCCGGGTGAGAGTAAACAATCCTGCCAAAGCATCTTTTACGTTTTCTTTGTTTCCACATTTTGTCTTTCTCATGCCACACATAATGTTGAGGTATCTCAGCATATGTATATGCTCTCGCTGATGAATCACGCTTTTTTAATTCAAACCAGTCAGTGAACATAGTTATGTCGATACCTTCCTTTTGAATTAAGGCGGGTAAGTTTTCTGAGTCACGAACTGTGATTGCGTTCTGATTTGGCAAGTGGTAATTCAGTCTCATTACTAATGGATATGAGTAATGGTATCATATGAAAACAAACGCCAGACAGCCTCACATGGAGCTAAGAAATGACAATTCAAATAATTTTTTATTTCGTCCACCTCCAAAACTTGGACATTTCCCAAATCACCATCGGTTGTAACATTCTCTTGTATAACAATTGTAGCTCTGTCGGGCCCTTTATTTAAGTACTTAAATAAGTACTTAATTGCCTTTGATCTGTTGCACCATTCTACATTAATGTGGGCGTGGTACTTCATGAGGAGATAACGATTATGAGGAACGACATATCTGTTAGCATATTTAAACTTTACTTTTATATGGTAAGCTTTATTATCCCTTCGACGATAAATCGCATAGCCATCACTATCAACTACTTTTTCTTCCACAAAATGTTTAGGAAAATGTTTCGAGCACTTACCTTCAACTGTACATGGGGCGTGTTTAGCGTCTTCACCGCAAGGTCCATGTAACATAAATTCAGTTACTATTTTATATCCTTCTGGATCACTTGATTTACATGGTATCTCTGCTGTAATCATGTCATCTATCTCGCGTGCGGTTTTGCATTTCAACTCTTCTTCTAGCCATAATAGGATATGAGCGTGTGGGAGTCCACGTTTTTGAAATTCTATGACATATACAACTGAAAAGAAATGCAAGAAAAACATAAGTTGGTGCATGCATTTGACGTAGAATAGTAGAAATTTACATTTTGCATCAAGTTGTATTACCTGCCCGTGAAGTACCAAAAATATGGTGCTTTGTAAGATCATCTAACATCTCAGTTAGTTTAATCTTGAATACACGGGTCGCAATTTCTGGACGGTCAATACCTTTTTTGCCCGGGATGTGCTTTAACATTTCACTAACCTCTGGCCATTTTGGATTGGCGGTGAAAGTGATGAACAGGTCTGGATTTCCATAGGTTCGACATATAGCCATAGCATCTTGGTAGTTTTGTATCATATACCTTGGCCTGCCCGTAAAACTCCTTGGTAGAACAATCCGTTTCCCGAGGCCTGCTGCATTTGTATCACCCCTTGTTACAGCATCACACAGGTTATGATATAGATCCACTCGTAACGTATCTTGATTTTGCCTAGTCCATTTAAGTCTTTGCTCCTCAACAGCCGCGTATGCATCCACCAGGTATTGTTGAAATAATCGCCCACCTCTAAGCAAGGTAGTACCTTGGTTATTTCGCTGTTGTATTATGTATGCATAGTACTCTTTCATTGTGAGACAACCCCTTTTAGTTTTGCGTGCACCTGTGTTCTTGTGATACTGTATATTTTCATGAAATCCTTCTTCTCCATATGGGAATAACAATGGATATTGGAGGGCCATGTATTCTGAATGCAACTCAGAAATACGTTTCAGACCTTCATCCTTGTTACTTACCACAATATCTCTCGTAGGAATACCATCACCAAAGTCGTTAGTAATTAGAGCTGCTATTTGAGGCACAGTCGGTGCGTTGTATTGCCGTGATGCACTCCGACCACTTAGCAGGCGTAATTCAAACTTTGATGAATTCTGGGAGTTACACCAATCCCTGGCCATTCGAAATGCCTTGGCAATTGAACTTGATTGGTCGAACATTTGAATCAGGCTTGCTACTATCTTTTCATCCACCACTTCTCTACTCTCCTTGTCTATAAAAGCTTCCATCCGGTTTTTCACTTCATTTCCAGTATCATAAAAGTATAGTTGTGCATATTTGGTTTGAGTACCCCTTGTAGGCAGTAGAGAACCTATTCGATGATAGCTTTGGCCATTTATTCTAAATGTATATGGTGCCCTGCCAGTATTGATTGAATGATCTACTTTCGCTCCAAAAGAAGGGTAGCAAAACATGCCATTATAGACTCTAATTTGTTCTTTGAATCTTAAAGATTCAGGATTGTTATAGTCCATCAGCTTGTTAAGAGGCGCAGGTGCTTCATTAAATCTGGGGAGAAGCACCTTACCTTCTTGGCAGCAAAGGGAGAATACTGGGTTGCTAGTGTTGGATCCTTTGTCACTTCTCTCTTCGTACCACATAATTGCCTTGCAATTTTGACATTCAAAGGATGGAGGACCAATGTTATGATAAACCACAGGAATACCTTGACAAAATAGGTAATTATTAGTGTAAATAACAATATTTTATAAATCAAATAATAGGGTTCAAGATTTATAACATATAGAATTACCCGTAGATGCAAATGCAGCTCGTTTCTGACTTTGTTTTGCTGCACGCAGATAGACTGGTCTTGTAAGAAGCAAGGTAATGGTAAGAAACACTTGTATGAAATTAAAAGTTTAACAAATGCATAACATTTTTTAAGATATATTGACTTTTGCTATCATTTGCTTAATTAGTCACCTGAAGATGTTCTTTTTTTGTACGTGAAGGTACTTTTGGAAGTAGAAATCATTTGGCTCGGTGGCACATCTGTTGAAGTACCTATTGGGTGCATCACTTGATCTAACAAATTTTGTTGTAAATGCAACGTTAACAAATCAGGCATGTATTTTCTCAATAATTTTCCTAATTACATATTTCAATTAAATGTTTAATGCCGGTGTTTACCTGTAGATGATTCAACTATTTCCGCCAGTTTTAAACCACAATAGCTTTGTACTCTGCCATCTTGACTGACTATTGTTTTTGAATCAATGATGACAGATTTGTGCAACATGCCTGACATGGATGGAACTTCAGCATCTTTGGGTCGTGATCCTGTAACACACACACAAATATGGGTTTAAACAGACAAATAATTGCAACTTATGAAAACTTGTAAGTTTGAATTATACTTTTATTCATATTTTTTTTTTATGATCTGCTTTACTTTTGTAACACAGAACATTGCAATTTTGGCTACATATAGAATGAAGATGTCCAATAAACCATCTTTTGGTATTCTGTTGCTGAACTTATGCAATAACTGTCATAACCAATGAAAAGTCTTCCATTTGTAGAGGATGTTAAGTGTGCCCAGGTTAGTAATAGTTTTAATATTTGTTTTAATAATGATACTAAATTTCTAAATAATTCCACATTTTTGGGTTTTAGTTAACAATTCAATATTCGCATTTTGGTTCAGGTATGTATATATATCAACGATTGGTTTAAATGGATGGAAACATACAAATTTTTGCGGAAACAACAACGATATAACATTGGATGTAAGTATCTTTCAACCCCAATAGTCACACAATTTTATCCATTACATTCAGCAAAATAACCATCAAACTTAAAAATACATAATTTATTTTTCAACATTTAGTTGAATTGGGATATTTCAAATGCAAATTTCGGCTAATCTTCCTGACTAAAGTCAGTACCATAATCATCTTGAATATTTACATGAACTGAGCTACTTCCGTTCAATTGTGCTGCCACATTTATTGTTGTCTGGTTTGTTAGTGACCATAACGAACGCATGCTTTTCATTCTTTTGTGTTTGGATTTGAAATAAAACTGTCTCAACTTCTTTGTACTTTCAGCAAGTTCTATATCAGGGTTTTCTTCTACATGGCGCTTTTCTTCTTTTAGCCTTGTAATGATTTCTTGAGTGTTCCCATCAACTTTTGCACCTCCATTTTCAGCCTATAATGCAATATAAGTTTGTGCCCAACATAAAAAACAAAGTATTAAATTCAAGTTAATTCTGACCTGGAGTGTGCTAATTAATAATTGTATACTCCTCAGCTTACGATATGGCCAACGCTGAATACCCACTTCTCGACAGTACCTTTTGAACATACTCAAACCAATATTGAACTCTTTTGCAGCTTTTGCAATTGGCATGTAGTAGTATTGTGCTATCATTTCTCTAGTGAATACCATGATGTTGAAATATGAATAACAACTGGATGAATTGGGAAAGATAGTATAACATGACTTTTAAAGGTCTTGGAAATCTACTGATATTCCATGTAGGTTAACAGATTTTGTAACTTATATTTTTCCATAAACACTATTTATTATATATTTAAAACAAATTTTGTAACTGAATTTATTCAGTTCAGTGACCCTTCATGTAGGACACTTGTGTAACAGTTATATTTTTTGTTGATCAATCTGTCTATGCAAGTATAATATCTATCCAATAAGGTATTACATATTTGATTGATATAAAATGATGGCAGTTTTTTTTTTATTGTAACAGATACATATTCACATCAACGTCTCATGAACAAAAAATTTTAAACACATCAAAGGAGGAACGCTGGGTACACAACATGGTAAGGTTTGAAATAGGTTGGTTTGCATTTCTCAGAGTTGCGTAAGACAATGAAACTATTGATTAAAAAACCGCATGTACAAAAGTATAGAATATAGGATTTCATTCCTTATAAATTATAAAAATAGTATACATATCTCATACATTGGGTTATTGAATATGAAAAACAGAACAATCTTGTATATTATAGATAACATATTATTTAAACCACATACAGACAATCTTTAATATAGAACATTTGCCTTTAAAATTTGTTTAAAAAATATATATATATATATATATATATATATATATATATATATATATATATATATATATATATATATATATATATATATATATATATATATATATATATATCCCTTATCGCATGCATTTGATCAGGTGCAACAACTGTCTCAGACACAGTAGATCCACTTCAATGTACCTGCAATCAAATATTAACACAAAAGAAACACCCGTTCCATATTGGGTAGGGGCAATAAATCATCAATCATAAAAGAAAAATAAGACATAGTCCTATGAATCAGTTTGTGGGGTTATATCGTTGAAAGAACAATAACAAATAGTCCCCAATGAAGTTATAATGAAACATATTATTCATGTTCTAAGTGTCTATTTTAAAAAGACATCTTGGTATGCACCCTGTGGAAACTCATTCTGAATCTGTTACCACAAACCTGAAAATTAAATATAGAAAGGAAACCATGTTAATACATGGAAAAATGTAAGATAATTGGTGAAGAAAGGGTGTGTGTAACATGTGCTCACCGTTTTGGCTTCTTATTGGCAGGTGGGGCATTAGCTTCTCCTTGGACATCATCAGCAGGAATCACTTCAGTTTCAGTATCCGAATCTTCGATGTCTAACCTACAAACAATTGAATCATGATGGTCATGTCAACTTTGTTGTTTTCTTTTATCTTTTTTTTTTCCAGGAGGTAAATATTATTTGACTTGCGTACTTCTTTTTTTTCTTATCCTCCGTAGGCTTGGCTGGTGTAGCAACTGATGGATCTTTGGGATGTGGATTGGATGATGACCCTCCAGCGACAGATCCATCATCAACAGTGCTTGAGCTACCGCTTTCCACCGTTGGTTGGCGCGGGTCTACCGTCCAGCAGGTAAAACTCTCAAAGCTTCCATACTCATAATAGGTATGAGTTTTGATTTCAAACACGTGTGTTGTGCCGATGAGGTTGGTTATAGCAGATGGCAAGTTTTTGTTGTCTTCCAAACCCTGTATGGTAACGTGTGAGTAATGGAGATTGGTAATGAACAGGAAATTTATAAATATACCTTATCATCATCGCCCACTATTGCTGCAGCTGGGAACTTCACCAATTCAGTTGCAGGGTCATCAAAAAGAACTACCACAGTCTGTTCAGTATCATCCGATATACCAAGCTCTAGGCGATACCTGATAGGGTTTGTTGCAGATAGCATGTATCAAGGTTAGTCATGTTATATATTGAATGAAAATGTACGCACTATTAGTAACAAAAATAACATTACCTTAATAATGGGTATTCAACTGGCCTGTCACACGCATCACACCAGAACCGCCCCTCCTTTCTGGTAATACCTTTTTTGCATTTTTCACCTCCACATGATGGATAATTCCATCCCTTCCTAGTCCGCACATTTTCGATCCGGGCCTTACAAATGAAAGTTGCTGACTGTGTAGGAATAAGGTATGGCAATATTAGGCAGAGGAATGAGTCTAAAGGCACGGCAGCCACAAAAGAATACATACATCATTTTTTCGATTGCGAGACCATATGAGGAGATTCTCAATCGTCCCTTCCCTTGGTTCAGAGTTATCTGCACGGGATGCTACTCTTGAAGCTTCAACACTGCTATCAAACAGGTAAACAATTTGGTAAAACATATGGAATATTGGAACTTTTCAATAATAAACATTAAATTGATACATATTCAGACCTGTTCCCTGATCTCAACTCTTTAATAGCAGGCATCTCAACATCATCAAGTATCATGGTAGACGAACTACTGGATAAATAAAACTTATCTTGAAGGTAACATTATAACTTAAATTAGAATGTGAAAGTTGCGTAACAGGAATAACCTAGTTAGTTAAGCCCAACTCACTGTTATAGTGTTTTGCAGATGTGCAGGTCACCACAACAGGAAGCAGACCTGAATATTTTGCTTTCTTGTCAATCAGTATATCACCAAGGCCTCCCCATAGAGTCACCCGTATTGATTGCCCCCTTGATGCACAACAAAAAAGATTACAATAAACGGTAAGTTACTTGATAGATATTTCTTAAAAAAGAAATCAATTTTACAACATCGTTTGAAAACATAAATATACCAACCTTTGATTGGCCAGGTAAAAATCAAGGTTTTTTGAGCCTGTTTTCGTGTAGTTCATCCTCCCAATATTTGTTACATATCCTACAACATCTAATAGCCAACATATTTTATGCCAGGTTAGCAACATTATTTTCAGAAATTTTTTTTTTTAAACCTACATAACTAAACAGGAAATTACCAATGAGATACTTGTTGTGTGTAGGTACAATCTGCTCTAAATCCACCAGTTGTAAAGGATACCTAACAAATCCTTGTTGCTTTACAACAGCTTTCCTTATCATTGTTGATCCATCAAATTGAAGCATAAAGGTATCGTCCTTCCTAATACGAAAGTCCTCCCTGTTTTGCATGACGATAAAATTTTTAATCGAATACACACTCCCTTCTTTTAACCTCAAGAAATTGTGAGCCACAGTCCCCTTGGCAGTACAATGAATTACACCACCCTGCGAAACAAACGGGTTAAAAATGGCTATAGATTCTTATTTACTTTTCCCTATATTTGTATTACACAGATTCTTGTAAGAGAAGGATGAATATACCTTTGCACCAGACACCAAAAAATCAGTGCTCAAGTACCGGCCAGTAACAGCATTCACATCCCACATCCTACACAGCATAACCACAATCGGTCCAGTGACATCTAGTTGGAGATCGTCCAGGAACAATTCAGACTTCTCAATTCCAACTTCTGCAGCCATGAATATTACAATTTCTGGACAGTGAGTCGAATTGATGATTACAATTTGTGGATAGCCAATGGGTGCACGCATCATTTATGCAGCCTACATTTACCATAGTTGTAATTATAGGTCCATTTGTATTCTTTGGGGAGGTTACAAAATTAGAGTCCTTTACCATTCCACAATAACCTATTTGATGTAATTGCATTCAATACTCTTTTACTTATACGTGTATATGCATATACTCTACATATTGCTTGAACTACCTTGTACCATACAACCCTCTATGCACAATCACTCTTCCACAATAAATTAAGCCATTGAATATTTAGATATAACGAGGCATGGTCAAGCCCGTGCGTTGCACCAATTGTGTCTAGGTGTTTGTAGCGGAATGGTTGGTATTCATTGGGTTTACACTATAAACTAATTTGTATGTGTTTATGGTGTGTGTAACAGGCAGGTGAAGATTATACATTTGTCAAATTACTTTTTTCTTATTGTCAACATTTGAGGTGTGTAATGGCAAAGAAGTATACAATGATGGTGAACATGGAAGCTTTAGGTCCTCGTGTTGTTGCTTAATGCCATTAAGATGAATTAGTTTAATTAGTTGTTTGGTTTTACATATTCTTGTTTTACAATACTATTTGATCGTTATTGTGTTTAGAGATGTCCTTTGATGGGAAAATGTTAAATGTGATGAATTAGTTTTATTAGTTGTTTGGTTGTACATATTTTTGTTTTACAATACTATTTGGGCATTATTGCAGTTGCTTGTATAAGCACATGACGGTATTTAGATGCCTATTAGAGAAGTTGTATTGTATTTATTTTAGTGGAATTGATATTTATATGCCTAGTAATGTTATAATAACTTGTTGCATTTAAATTAGTTTATTTTCATTAAAAGTTTCAATTAACATATAAACTATAAAGATAAATTATAAACATTTTTTTTTAAAGTTTAGGATGTTAATGGTAATACATTGTGCATGGAGGGGTTTTTTTTTATAATTATTTTATTTGAAGGACTTGTCCGTCATTCTTCTTAATGTGAGGGGGCTTTTGTTACTAAATGAGTTTTTTGGTTTCTTCTTCATGCATTGCCTGAACCCAACTTGGATGTAATTTTCCAGAAGATGCAAAGGCTGCATTAACACCCAAATTAAATGTTGAAATGCCTCTTGGGTGTCTTTTGTGGTTAATTTTGCAACGTATTAACTGTTCACAATGTAGTTTGCTAATCGTATTCTCATTATATATACGCTAAATATTTTTAATCCTAATTTTAACACACAACTATTAACATTTTAACCCTAATTTAACACACAACTATCAACATTTTAAGCCTAATCTTGAGATGGCAGAGACACCAAATCTTGATGAGATGAAAAAAGCAACTGAATCCGGTAAGCTTGCCGATGGATTCAAGCTGCTGATAAGTCATGAGAAGGCAGAAGAGGAAAGTTTTATCGCTCGTATTGGAGAGGAGAGCAGCCAGTTGAGGGCAGTGATTGAGAAAAAGGAGCAAACAATCACTGAGGCAGCTACGGCATATTCTCGTTTCCATGCTGTGGCTGCAACAGGGCGTGATTGTCTCCTTGAAATACAACTGAAGGACCGTAGGAAACTTGATCTGTTGGCTCAACTACTGCTGCTGTCTCGTCAAAGCTTGGAGGAGAAGGATGAACTTTTGGAGAGGGTGGAAGACGCCGAAGATTCTGATGATGAAGATTAGGATCTGTTGGGCATTTTCTTTTGTGTTTTGATGTATGTACTTGGTTGGGATGTATCTATGTTTTATCTGAATGGTAATGAAGTGATGATGTAAAAAAATTACTGGTATCTATGAATGGAAAAACTGATTAAGTATCAGTTATGTTTTTAGTATTAATTGTTTATTATGTTTAAGAATTTATTAATTTTTATTTTTTATTTTTATTATAAAGGGTTAAAATATATATGTGTTGACTTTCTTCTCTCACACACACATGAGTGAAACACACACTCTTTTTAGATCTGGCGAAAAAAATTAGGGTTTTATCTCAAATTAGGCCGATCCATTATACAACATATTAATCAAATTAAATGATAGGTTAATTTGATTTAAGTATCGTGGTGCTTGTGTATTGAATTTCTTGTTTTAATTTTCATTAAATGATGCTCTAGTGCTTATAATCGTATGACTGTGTAAGGTTCCTTGTGAAATGATATGTTAGATGTTGTTGAGTATGGCTTTTTTTTTTTTTGGAATATTAGGAGTTTGTTTATTGATTTGTTTATCTGTTATCATATTTGGTTAAGTTTGATTGAATTTGGGTATTCATTGTTTAGTATGAATTAAGAAGTTTGGGATAATTGTATTTTGGTTTAATTGTTATTACAGTTTTTGTGGTTGTATAGTTGGTGATATGAATTTTCTTGGTGGCTGTACATCCACCATTGATACTTTGTCAAATTTTGTCCATTTCACACGTTCCGACAGTTGCCTATCTGAGTACAATATATTTCATTGCAGATTAGTATTAGATAATACATATCAAATTGTCTGATTATAAAGTTTTTTTGATGTATTGCGGATACCTATAAGTAAGGTTATATTGATTGTTGGTGATTGTATAGAGTATACAATGGGATTCATTTTGTTACAGTAAGTAGATATTCAAGAGTTGGCATCATTAAAAGAATTGTTTTGAGGGAAATTTCTCAAATATAAGTATTTGTTCTGCATAGAACATGTGTAGAAGTATGCATCTGTGTTTGTTCACTGTGCTAGTTCTTATTTCTAGATTATATGCTTTTAATTTTATGAAAGTTTATGATTATAAACTTTTATTGCTGTCTTGCGGATAACAACCTTGCTTTTTAGTACTCTAGCAAACATGTATTCATTGTTGTTAAAAAGGCTCATTTTTTTCAGCTTTACTTCAAAATTCTAATATCAGTTACGATAATTTTTTATTGCAACTGAGCTACAACAGAAATGCTAAACTTACATGAGTGTGGTTTGGTTTGTTAATGACTAGTTATTCACACTGCATGTTCACAGCGCATAAGATGTTTGAAAACATGTGTATAATTTCATGACTAAGCTAAATATTGAATGCATATATTTATTACATATCATCTGTGAACATTAGATAGCTATGCTAAGATAGGTTGCTGAAAGTTTCCTTGAAAATAATGTTGCGCGTGCAGTTCGCAAGTTCCGGATCCTTATCTTCGATCATTAGAATTTTAAGGCCATCAGGACTGGTGACTCTAGAGAATGCCACATAAAGTTGTCCATGACTGAATACGGGAGTAGGCAAATAGAGACCAACATAATTAAGTGACTGACCCTGGCTTTTGTTAATGGTCATTGCATAACATGGTTTTAGAGGGAATTGCCTACGTTTCAAGACGAATGGCCACTTAGTCTGTGTTGATGTGAGTATAATCCTATGTATAATAACATTGTCCCCTACATTTGAACCTGTTAGCACCTTAGCGTGAATAACAAACTGGCCTAGATCTGTAATGAGTAACCTTGTTCCATTACATAGTCCTTTGCTTGGATTGACATTTCGCAATAACATAACGGGCAGTTCCTTTTTTAAGTGAAAAGCATGTGGGGGCATACCTGGGAAATTTAAGGAATTTAGAAATTCTATCGGATACAGGTCGTGCTGTTCAAGATTGTCTGTAGATCCCTTGCAAATCTCATCTGCACTGTTGTATGTAACAGTTTCTCCTTCTAACTGGTTAAACATATACTCATTGATGGCATCAGCATCCTCATTCTTAGGAGTTAAGATTGCGCTTTCTTTGAGGTAGTCATCATTGGTTTGTCTTGTTGTAAAATCAGGGTATGTCTCTGCAACAATTTTCTCGATAGGAGAATCCCATGATTTAATTAAAAAGTCTTTGGGAATATCAATCCAAGTTGGCTCATCTTCCCCTTCTTTACATTTTGCTGGCAACGCGCCATCCCCCACAGCCAAAACCCATCTATTGAAATCCTTTTTTCAAGTATCAATCTGGCCATTTTCGGTATACTCATTCACACGCATGCTGCGTATAAGGGTGAAGACCTTGCAATGATTCCATAATACAGACTGGTTTATGCAAGATTGGACAATGTCAGGCCTGCTCCCTTTTGGTATAACTGGGAGAACTTGTCGAAAGTCACCTCCCAGTAAGACCGTTACACTTCCAAATATTCGATTCCTACTGTCTAGTTCATGATATCCTAAAATATCTTTTAGAGTCTTGTCCAATGCTTCAAAAGCATATTTTTGAGTCATTGGCGCTTCATCCCAGATGATAAGTTTAACTTCCTGCATGAGTTCTGCTATATGTGTGTTTTGCTTTATGCCGCATGTACGGTTCTCCAATAATTCAAGCGGTATAACAAAACGACTATGTGCGGTTCTTCCTGCTGGTAGTAATAATGAAGCGATTCCTATATAAATTGAGACTATTAGTTCAATATGTATTTTATAAAGTTAATAGAGTAGTTTTTGTTTTGTTTGAGTATTCATTTTTACCTGAAGATGCGACAGCAAGGACGATCATACGTTCTGATCTTAACCTTGAGATGATGGTTTTGTATAAAAACGTCTTCCCGGTTCCTCCTGGTCCATATACAAAGTAAAAATTGACTTTTTTATTATGCACAGATTCAATTACCTCTTCATAGATTAATCGTTGTTCGGGATTTAACAATGAATGAAGCTGTTGATGTTCAACACTACTCTTCTTCATATCATAATCTAATGCTTCTCTGATGAGACGATTGTCCAAGTTGGTTAGTAATTTTGGGTTAGGCAGCGGCAGATCTTGAAACTCTGATAAAGATATTCCATGCCTACTTAACAACTCTTGGATTTCTAGCAAACAATAGTTCTGGAGCTGTTCATCCGTGAATTCCAATTCGGGGTATTTAAAATTTTTCCTTTTCTTTTGGAGGATATCCTCTGATAAGAACTCCCAGTTTTCTTCCCATAATTTTAAAGGCCTGCTGACATCACAAAAATAACAAAATTGTCACAAACATGTCTCGTAGCTGTGGTCCAAACGCCCATACACTTGCTTCTGATATAGCATGCTTCCATTCGGTGTCATCATTTAAAAGGCCATACTCAAAACAGGCTTCTTTGAATGTGGAACATAGTCTGGTGTTAACTGTCATGAGATTTTGAAAAGATTCAGGCCCTCTCACAATGTTCAATAGCATTCTAAGATAATATCGTTCTCCAGAAGCCGGGTGAGAGTAAACAATCCTGCCAATGCATTTTTTACATTTTCTTTGTTTCCACATTTTGTCTTTCTCATGCCACAAATAATGTTGAGGTATCTCAGCATATGTATATGCTCTCGCTGATGTATCACGCTTGTTTAATTCAAACCAGTCAGTGAACATAGTTATGTCGATACCTTCCTTTTGAATTAAGGCGGGTAAGCTTTCTGAGTCACGAAGTGTGATTGTGTTCTGAGTTGGCAAGTGGTAATTCAGTCTCATTACTGATGGATATGAGTAATGGATATCATATGAAAACAAACGCCAGACAGCCTCACATGGAGCTAAGAAACGACAATTCAAATAATTTTTTATTTCGTCCACCTCCAAAACTTGGACATTTCCCAAATCACCATCGGTTGTAACATTCTCTTGTATAACAATTGTAGCTCTGTCGGGCCCTTTATTTAAGTACTTAAATAAGTACTTAATTGCCTTTGATCTGTTGCACCATTCTACATTAATGTGGGTGTGGTACTTCATGAGGAGATAACGATTGTGAGGAACGACATATCTGTTATCATATTTAAACTTTACTTTTATATGGTAAGCTTTATTATCCCTTCGACGATAAATTGCTTAGCCATCACTATCAACTATTGTTTCTTACACAAAATGTTTAGGAAAATGTTTCGAGCACTTACCTTCAACTGTACATGGGGCGTGTTTAGCGTCTTCACTGCAAGGTCCATGTAACATAAATTCAGTTACTATTTTATATCCTTCTGGATCACTTGATTTACATGGTATCTCTGCTATAATCATGTCATCTATCTCGCATGCGGTTTTGCATTTCAACTCTTCTTCTAGCCATAATAGGATATGAGCGTGTGGGAGTCCACGTTTTTGAAATTCTATGACATACACAACTGAAAAGAAATGCAAGAAAAACTTAAGTTGGTGCATGCATTTGACGTAGAATAGTAGAAATTTACATTTTGCATCAAGTTGTATTACGTGCCCGTGAAGTACCAAAAATATGGTGCTTTGTAAGATCATCTAGCATCTCAGTTAGTTTAATCTTGAATACACAGGTCGCAATTTCTGGACGGTCATTACCTTTTTGGCCCGGGATGTGCTTTAACATTTCACTAACCTCTGGCCATTTTGGATTGGCGGTGAAAGTGATGAACAGGTCTTGATTTCCATAGGTTCGACATATAGCCATAGCATCCTGGTAGTTTTGCATCATATACCTTGGCCTGCCCGTAAAACTCCTTGGTAGAACAATCTGTTTCCCGAGGCCTGCTGCATTTGTATCACCCCTTGTTACAGCGTCACACAGGTTATGATATAGATCCACTCGTAACGTATCTTGATTTTGCCTAGTCCATTTAAGTCTTTGCTCCTCAACAGCCACGTATGCATCCACCAGGTATTGTTGAAATAATCGCCAACCTCTAAGCAAGGTAGTACCTTGGTTATTTCGCTTTTGTATTATGTACGCATAGTACTCTTTCATTGTGAGACAACCCCTTTTAGTTTTGCGTGCACCTGTGTTCTTGTGATACTGTATATTTTCATGAAATCCTTCTTCTCCATATGGGAATAACAATGGATATTGGAGGGCCATGTATTCTGAATGCAACTCAGAAATACGTTTCATACCTTCATCCTTGTTACTTACCACAATATCTCTCGTAGGAATACCATCACCAAAGTCGTTAGTAATTAGAGCTGCTATTTCAGGCACAGTCGGTGCGTTGTATTGCCGTGATGCACTCCGACCACTTAGCAGGCGTAATTCAAACTTTGATGAATTCTGGGAGTTACACCAATCCCTGGCCATTCGAAATGCCTTGGCAATTGAACTTGATTGGTCGAACATTTGAATCAGGCTTGCTACTATCTTTTCATCCACCACTTCTCTACTCTCCTTGTCTATAAAAGCTTCCATCTGGTTTTTTACTTCATTTCCAGTATCATAAAAGTATAGTTGTGCATATTTGGGTTGAGTACCCCTTGTAGGCAGTAGAGAACCTATTTGAGGATAGCTTTGGCCATTTATTCTAAATGTATATGGTGCCCTGCCAGTATTGATTGAATGATCTATTTTCGCTCCAAAAGAAGTGTAGCAAAACATGCCATTATAGACTCTAATTTGTTCTTTGAATCTTAAAGATTCAGGATTGTTATAGTCCATCAGCTTGTTAAGAGGCGAAGGTGCTTCATTAAATCTAAAGAGAAGCACCTTACCTTCTTGGCAGCAAAGGGAGAATACTGGGTTGCTAGTGTTGGATCCTTTGTCACTTCTCTCTTCGTACCACATAATTGCCTTGCAATTTTGACATTCAAAGGATGGAGGACCAATGTTATGATAAACCACCGGAATACCTTGACAAAATAGGTAATTATTAGTGTAAATAACAATATTTTATAAATCAAATAATAGGGTTCAAGATTTATAACATATACAATTACCCGTAGATGCAAATGTAGCTCGTTTCTGGCTTTGTTTTGCTGCACGCAGATAGACTGGTCCTGTAAGAAGTAAGGTAATGGTAAGAAACACTTGTATGAAATTAAAAGTTTACCAAATGCATAACATTTTTTAAGATATATTGACTTTTGCTATCATTTGCTTAATTAGTCACCTGAAGATGTTCTTTTTTTTGTACGTGAAGGTACTTTTGGAAGTAGAAATCATTTGGCTCGGTGGCACATCTGTTGAAGTACCTATTGGGTGCATCACTTGATCTAACAAATTATGTTGTAAATGCAACGTTAACAAATCAGGCATGTATTTTCTCAATAATTTTCCTAATTACATATTTCAATTAAATGTTTAATGCCGGTGTTTACCTGTAGATGATTCAACTATTTCCGCCAGTTTTAAACCACAATAGCTTTGTACTCTGCCATCTTGACTGACTATTGTTTTTGAATCAATGATGACAGATTTGTGCAACATGCCTGACATGGATGGAACTTCAGCATCTTTGGGTCGTGATCCTGTAACACACACACAAATATGGGTTTAAACAGACAAATAATTGCAACTTATGAAAACTTGTAAGTTTGAATTATACTTTTATTCATATTTTTTTTATGATCTGCTTTACTTTTGTAACACAGAACATTGCAATTTTGGCTACATATAGAATGAAGATGTCCAATAAACCATCTTTTGGTATTCTGTTGCTGAACTTATGCAATAACTGTCATAACCAATGAAAAGTCTTCCATTTGTAGAGGATGTTAAGTGTGCCCAGGTTAGTAATAGTTTTAATATTTGTTTTAATAATGATACTAAATTTCTAAATAATTCCACATTTTTGGGTTTTAGTTAACAATTCAATATTCGCATTTTGGTTCAGGTATGTATATATATCAACGATTGGTTTAAATGGATGGAAACATACAAATTTTTGCGGAAACAGCAACGATATAACATTGGATGTAAGTATCTTTCAACCCCAATAGTCACACAATTTTATCCATTACATTCAGCAAAATAACCATCAAACTTAAAAATACATAATTTATTTTTCAACATTTAGTTGAATTGGGATATTTCAAATGCAAATTTCGGCTAATCTTCCTGACTAAAGTCAGTACCATAATCATCTTGAATATTTCCATGAACTGAGCTACTTCCGTTCAATTGTGCTGCCACATTTATTGTTGTCTGGTTTGTTAGTGACCATAACGAACGCATGCTTTTCATTCTTTTGTGTTTGGATTTGAAATAAAACTGTCTCAACTTCTTTGTACTTTCAGCAAGTTCTATATCAGGGTTTTCTTCTACATGGCGCTTTTCTTCTTTTAGCCTTGTAATGATTTCTTGAGTGTTCCCATCAACTTTTGCACCTCCATTTTCAGCCTATAATGCAATATAAGTTTGTGCCCAACATAAAAAACAAAGTATTAAATTCAAGTTAATTCTGACCTGGAGTGTGCTAATTAATAATTGTATACTCCTCAGCTTACGATATGGCCAACGCTGAATACCCACTTCTCGACAGTGCCTTTTGAACATACTCAAACCAATATTGAACTCTTTTGCAGCTTTTGCAATTGGCATGTAGTAGTATTGTGCTATCATTTCTCTAGTGAATACCATGATGTTGAAATATGAATAACAACTGGATGAATTGGGAAAGATAGTATAACATGACTTTTAAAGGTCTTGGAAATCTACTGATATTCCATGTAGGTTAACAGATTTTGTAACTTATATTTTTCCATAAACACTATTTATTATTTATTAAAACAAATTTTGTAACTGAATTTATTCAGTTCAGTGACCCTTCTTTTAGGACACTTGTGTAACAGTTATATTTTTTGTTGATCAATCTGTCTATGCAAGTATAATATCTATCCAATAAGGTATTACATATTTGATTGATATAAAATGATGGCAGTTTTTTTTTATTGTAACAGATACATATTCACATCAACGTCTCATGAACAACAAATTTTAAACACATCAAAGGAGGAACGCTGGGTACACAACATGGTAAGGTTTTAAATAGGTTGGTTTGCATTTCTCAGAGTTGCGTAAGACAATGAAACTATTGATTAAAAAACCGCATGTACAAAAGTATAGAATATAGGATTTCATTCCTTATAAATTATAAAAATAGTATACATATCTCATACATTGGGTTATTGAATATGAAAAACAGAACAATCTTGTATATTATAGATAACATATTATTTAAACCACATACAGACAATCTTTAATATAGAACATTTGCCTTTAAAATTTGTTTAAAATATATATATATATATATATATATATATATATATATATATATATATATATATATATATATATATATATATATATATATATATATATCCCTTATCGCATGCATTTGATCAGGTGCAACAACTGTCTCAGACATAGTAGATTCTTATTTACTTTTCCCTATATTTGTATTACACAGATTCTTGTAAGAGAAGGATGAATATACCTTTGCATCAGACACCAAAAAATCAGTGCTCAAGTACCGGCCAGTAACAGCATTCACATCCCACATCCTACACAGCATAACCACAATCGGTCTAGTGACATCTAGTTGGAGATCGTCCAGGAACAATTCAGACTTCTCAATTCCAACTTCTGCAGCCATGAATATTACAATTTCTGGACAGTGAGTCGAATTGATGATTACAATTTGTGGATAGCCAATGGGTGCACGCATCATTTATGCAGCCTACATTTACCATAGTTGTAATTATAGGTCCATTTGTATTCTTTGGGGAGGTTACAAAATTAGAGTCCTTTACCATTCCACAATAACCTATTTGATGTAATTGCATTCAATACTCTTTTACTTATACGTGTATATGCATATACTCTACATATTGCTTGAACTACCTTGTACCATACAACCCTCTATGCACAATCACTCTTCCACAATAAATTAAGCCATTGAATCTTTAGATATAATAGATAGATGAACACTTATTTTGGGGAAAAAAAGTTTATGTCTGTTAGTTTATTATTGTTATTATTTGGTGCTTTTTTTTTTTTTTCTTCTTAAAATTGGTGTTATCTTATTATGACGTTTACAAATTCGGCTTTAAAGATACGAAACCACGATAAATAAACTAAAAATCAAAAAGTAAATCATCATAAATCAAACACCGAACGGTTTGTAAAAGGAAAAATACAATTTTTTATTCGGACTCAGTTTTAGGCAAAAACGAATCAAGGCGAACCATGCACACCATACGATTTAATGAATTTCGTTTAGTAAGTGTTATTAGAGCATTGTACAAGAGATTTTGTTAAACACGATTTTTATGCTTAAATGTATCAAAGTTCCTAACACTTTCTATGTTGTGTACACACTAGTTATTACACAAAAAAATAAGGACATTAGTAGCTTATTGCACACTAACAGGGAAAATAAAAGGTATATACTAAGCAAAAATACCAAATCATGTGAGCAACGCCTTCCACCTTCCAAATATGTACAAAGGACATGCCTTTCAAATGAATTACCTAGTTAGACCAAACCCTCAAATTCCACATTCCAAAACCGCTCCAAAATTATTTCAGAAACCCTAAGAACTTTCAAAATGTCAGACAACATCCCTTTTGAAATCCAAATGGAAATCATCAAAAAGGTTCCTGATGTCAAGTCTTTGATTCGATGCAGGGCCGTTTCGAAACAATGGAAGTCTTTTATCGACAGCCCCGAGTTTATCACCAGTTACGGCGCCCGCGACACTCAGCCGCATAGTCTACATTTAAGGTACAAAAAAGCTGGTCATCCTCGTGGGGTAAAATATGTTTCTTTTGTAGATGATGTCTCTTTCCCCCAACAACAACTAGACTTTGCTCCAAATGTTCCTGACCTCGTAAAACAACTTAAATATTCAAGAGTAATTGGTAGCTCTTGTGGCCTCTGGTGTTTGCGCGGTTACAACAGCTGGGAAAAAACAAAGATGGTTGTTATTTGGAACCCATCAATCAGGAAATCGGTTGGTATCGTTGTGCCTCATTTGCTCAATCATTTTGCTTTTGGGGTTTGTCCTTCAACTTATGATCCAACTATTGTTGGAATCTCTTTCTCAAAGATGTTTCAAGTTGGAATTTTTACATTGAGCTCCAAGACTTGGAAGATGATACCAAGTAGCAATGTGCCTCGTGAATCAATTAGTCTTGAATCGTCAACTCAAGTTGCTATAGATAGGTTTATTTTTTGGGTTGCTTATGATAGGATTGTTGGTAATGATGGTGTATCTCAATATAAGAGTTTGATCGTGTCATTTGATTTGATTACCCATGATTTTAAAGAGGTAAACCTCCCGGTTAGTATAGCAAACCCGGTTAGTCTAGCAGACTGGACTTCACGATATATCTCCATTTCTAAGCTAAACGAGTCTCTTGTTGTGTCTGCATACGATCTTGAGGTCAATGATGAACTAGTATATGGCGTATGGATGATGGGGGAGGAGGGTGGTGTTATGACATCTTTTACAAAGCTATTCAACATTAACACACCCGATACATTATATAGGAGATTATTGGGATTTAGGAAGAGTGGCGAACCTATAATGGAAACTGTAAAGGACGAACAGTTTGCTGCACTCGAAGTTTACGAACCATGCTCAAAACACATCAATAATCTGGGGATTTATGGAAAAAGGTTAAATTCTTCATTCGCCCTTACACCGAAGCACTACTTCTTATTGATCACTCGGATGGGTGTATTATTTCCAGCGATTATTGAGGATGAAAATGATGGCTATGGTGTAAGATATGTAGCTAGGAATGACGAGTTTTGGAAGCTTACAATTACATCAATGATCTTTGGATTTGTGGAACTAGGATTTACGAAATTCTACCGAAGCTAATGTAAGTTTTACGAATGCATGTGGTTACTGATTCAATATATGGTGTTTGTATGAATAACAATTGCCTTATCTTTGCTACTCTAATTGCTACTGTTGTCTCAAATAACCCACTACAGTCATGAGGAATGCACTCTTCAATGATCAATTCACCATAGAGAAATCAAACATAAACTAAAATGGCTAAGTAAATACTTCTGGGCCGAATATTTAGGGTTAAATGTTAAAAAAACGTACGCAAGTATACGTGAAAACCGGTTTGACGTAGTGAACTAAAAAACTTCCCAAATTTTAGTCTAAACTTATGAAAATCCCTTTAAAAAACGCATCATTTGACCAACGCAGCAGGTGAAAGGTTTTTTTAAGTAATAATGACCATTTTGCCCCCATCTTTTTGGAAAATTGCAGCCACTGTCCTAACACTAAGTTACATAAATAGTCCCTGTCGTTACGCTAAATTGCGTCCAACGTCCAAAATCATTTTTTTACAAATTTTTTTTTATTAACCGAAATTTTAAAAAAAAAAATTATTTTTTTTTTTCGAAAATCATTTTTTTCGAAAAAATTATTTTTTTGAGGAAAATATTTTTTTTTTGAAAAATAAATTTTTTTCGAAATTAAATTTTCTAAAATAACTAATTTTTTCATCAAAATAATAATTTTTTTTTCCGAAAATAATTTTTTTAGAAAAATAATTTATTTTTTTCAGAAAAAAAAAATTTAGAAAAAAAAATTTTTTTTACAAAAATAAATTTTAGAAAAATTATTTTTGAAAAATTTTATTTTCCAAAAAAAATTATTTCCGAAAAAAAAATAATTTTTCTAAAAATAAAAATTTCGGAAAAAATTATTTTTTTCTAAAAAAATTATTTTAAAATAAAATTCGGAAATAAAAATTTACAAATTTAAAATAAAATTATTTTTTATAAAAAATTATTTTTTTAAAATTTAGAAATTTAAAATAAAATTATTTTTTTTCTAAAAAAATTATTTTGAAATAAAATTCGGAAATAAAATTTTAAATTTTTATTCAATATTAACTTCGAAAAAAATTTTTTTTTCTTAAAAAATTAATTTCAAAAAAAAATGATTTGGACGTCGGACGCAATTTAGTTTAACGAGAGGAACCATTTATGTAACTTGTGGGGTAGGGGTACTTGTGAAAAAAAAAAAAAAAAAATGCTGACGCGGCGAAAACCGGTTAACCAGGTCAATTCATGCATTTTTAGAGGTATTTTCATGAGTTTTGACAAAAAATTGGGAAGTTTTTTAGTTGAGTGGTGATATATAGGCCTAACAATGAGACCTAACAATAGACCTACTCCATTCATTTTTTGACAAGTGTATTACACTTTTTCTCTTTCATCATTTCCCACCAATTAATTTTTCAAATGCACCAATCATATTTGTAGGTCTAATTTTAGGCTTGGGTTTTAGGCATCCAAATCATTTTTCTTTTTAGTTCACTACGTTAAACCGGTTTTCACGTATACTTGCGTACGTTTTTTAAACATTTAACCCGAATATTTATCCTCTAGCTTGATATAATAGTGCTCATTAGTCTAAAATGGCTAAGTATTTATATGCTAAATTGTTACCTTGATGTTATCTAAACACGTGACTTAGGATGATTAAAAACAGTTTATTTGGATGGTATTATTTGGCTAAGTTGTTGTGTATACCAAAGTAAAAGGAATTGTAGATATATATAGTGGCCTAAGTAGGAATAGTACCGCCCGTAAATTCAATGGTGAATACCAGGAATTTACATGATCACTCATCAGTTCAATTTTCTTCATGTGTTTTAACTTTTAAGAAATATTTATTTTTACAGCAATCTTGACTCTTGGCATGTTGAAACTTGACTATGATGCCTTTTTCTATGTTTTCTTTTTGTTATCAGCTTGTTGTTCACTTTTGGATAAACAATGTATTTGGCCTAACAGAATTGCAGCTGAGACTCTTTGATAATTACAAGCATAGGTCCAACAGGGCACTCTTGGGAAGCTATCAAAATACATGAATGTTATATGTAACTTTGGGTTAGCTTATACTATCCCACAAACTATCCCACAAACTATCCCACGTGTCCTAAGCTAACCCAAAAATGGGTTATATACTAGCGCAGGGATCAAAAATGTCAAAACACAAAGATAAGGGGGCGGCGGAGTATTTAATACCACAGGGACCATAACTGTAATTTTGACTATCTTTCACTAAATGAGGTTCGGGACACATTTAGGCTAACAAACAGTAGATTCAAGACGCGAGGACAACGCCATTACGCTCAGAATAATATTTCCAATAAAAACGATTATACAAACGCCTAGTTTCTCGAAATAAATAAAATAATCAAATCAAATCTTCGGTCGTGCCATTACGCGTTATGTGCAAAGTCCACGTTTCGCGAGATAACTCCACGTTTCCAAGTCGAATGAGTTCAGGTTGTAAACGTAGAGCAGGGATAATTCCGTATAGAAGTACGTCTAGAAAATTTCGGGTTGTCACAGATTTAACGACTCAAAATTTTATTTGAACATCTCTTTTCATCTTTTATTTATTTATTTACTAGACTATAGACCCGCGAAATTCGCGGGTGGCAAAAGAAATTGTACTTTAACATATCATGTGCAAGGATAAAATAGGCATCGTAACATGTTTGTACCAATGTTTTTCATATTTTAAATCTTTATTGAAGTGTGCATCTGAGAAGTAACATTTGTTATACTTCACAAGTTTATTAGAAAGTCATTAACATGTTAAGGAAGAAAAAAAAAGTACAAAACCAAAGCTTTCAAAAGGGCAATAGCCAATACCCAAAAGTAAATTGAAAATTACAAAAACAAATCAACTAAAGCGAAAAGCTGCACACCCAAAAATAAAGTTGCAAAAATCATATCCAAACACCATTCAATACAAAGGCATCTAACAAATACACAATCTGCATAAACATAAACATAGTGACTATAACTAAACATTGTTAGAAACTGCAAAAGAGCAAAAAATGTATATAAATGTTGAAGAGTAGTTTACCATCTACAATTGTAAGAACATAAAATACCCCATAATGCAATACTGTTGTACCCAAGCTAATTACGTAAAAAAAAAAAAAAAAAAAAAAAAAAAAGAAGATAATATAAATCCTGATAAACTAATTCCACATTAATATGGCTTATTTTAACGTAATCGTCCAGGATACTTTTTGAAAAACGTTGTGATAAACACCGGTTGTAGTAGTGTTGCAATCCTTTCCATGTCTGACGTATATAAACATCTTCGTCCCTTTGCGACCTTTGACTCTTGAGTTGAGATCGTGACATACATCTCTATCCCTTTTGCGGCCTTTGACTCATGAGTTGAATCTTGTAATTGAAACCATTTCACCTACTTCTGTTCTGCTCATTATTTCGGCTTTAATAGCACATTCACTGGGTGTCTTATTATGTAATCTAGTTCCATAGCATAACCTTGCACTTTGATAGATGTTACGAAGCAACATAACCGGTGCCCCGACTTTTAACACTAACTTATTATTTACCGGCCAACTTGAGACATTAACTGAAGACCCATGTGACATAAAATAAATAAAATTAGATGCCAGTAACTGTACTTGGATGCCAGAAATATGGTATGAAAAAAGATAAAAAGGTTTTTTTTTTTTTTTTTTTTTTTTTTTTTTTTTTTTTTTTTTTTTTTTTTTTTTTAATGCGCAAGCATTGTTAAGAGTGGGTCAAAGATTCTAGTAAGACACCAAATATATACATACTTGTTTGTTAATCACACCCAGAAAAACTTTGATTCGATTGACAAAAGCTAGGCTATGAGATAATGGTTTGACAAATTAAACTAATAGATCCAATTCTAATAAGAAACACAAGCTAGCCTAAGTTATGAAATATGAAAAATTACTCCACTTTGAGTTGTCTTAAACATATGGCAAATGGAATAATATGAGGATAACAACAACAGATTCACGTCATGTAAAACTTGAAGTCCAATAAGAAACAGAATATCAGTGAATTAGAAACGAAGTATTAGTAAATATATTAAACAGTTGGCAAAAGAAAAGGAAAAAAATGGTGGGTCGGGTAATGGGTCAAAATACAACGTACTTCTAAAAACAATAAAGTGTGCCAAGTTACTAAAAAGAACAAAAAGTTGAGCATACAAATCATTGAATTGTAGTCTCTCTAATTGACGAGATATTAAGAAACAACATCAACTCAATAAAAGTGAATTCAAATTATAGGGAAGGTAGCAGATTATAAAAATGGATTGTAAACAAACTATTTATAACAAAGTATTTTACCTAAATCTATCCATTTGCTTATATCTATAAACAAATAGGCTGAAAGCTCACTCACCAACTTCATGCATACTAAAAAACATATTTTAGAGCTCGAATTAGAGTTACAAAGTCCTTACTGATATTTTTGTTGCTGGCAATAACGAAATCATACTACCACAATGGTTCAGAGATTACACATTAAGAAGACTTAAGCTCATTTGTCTATACATGTTTAGGTCATACACACTTGTTAAGGCTATTTCACAATCTCATTTAGTGTATTAGATTAATATGACGAATATAGAACACCTAAAGTTAGTGTTACTGAACCAGTTCAACAAACCTTAGGTTATATGTTAGTTGACTTTCCATTTTAGCATGAAAATTACGAAATCTGACTAAAAAATATTAGCAAAAAGTGGGACGGAGATTACCTGCAATTGAAGAGTGTGAAGCAAACAGTTATTGACAATCTCTCCTTTTCCATTAAGCAAGAATGCAAGTGCCGATGGAACAAAATCATGAATAAAGTCAATAAACACCTGATCATAGTCTAGCGGCAGCTTATCAGCTGGATCAACTGCTGCAAGTGTTCCAACTGGTGTTCCACAATAATCCACAATCCACCCGCGAAGCATAGAATATGCCAAGTTACTAATAAGAACAAAAAATTGAGCAAAGAAATCATTGAATTGTAGTCTCTCTGACTCACGAGATATTAAGAAACAACATCAACTAAATAAACGTGAATTCAAGTTATAGGGAAGGTAGCAGATTATAAAAACAGATTGTAAACAAACTATCCATCATAAAGTATTTTACCTAAAATCTATCCATTAGCTTGTATCTATAAACAAATAGGCTCAAAGCTCACTCACCAACTGCATACGAATTAAAAAACATATTTTTGAGCTCGAATTAGAGTTATAAAGTCCTTACTCTCGTAGTCTAATATAAGTACAAAATGAAGGGTCGAAATGCATCATCGGTAGCATTTTGAGACCAAACACTTATGAATAAAAGTAACCAGATTTCAATATGTCAGCTTAAAAAGCGTCCCTACAAATGCATGAAATCGTGAGGAAAAGTACATAGGATTGTATACTTGGATACTTTATAGTATAAACATAAACAATATCTTGCCTTCATGACACTGTAAATAAAAGTCAAAACATTAACACTAAATATGCATAAAAGAGGCAAGGACTCTCGTGGTGCTTCAGAGTGTATTTATTTACTCAAGTACCAAACATCTGATGTAATTCTGTATTTAAAAATCAAGATTGAAATTTATAGAAACCTTATGTCATCAGGCACAATCATAATTTACTTTTGTTATTTATATAGTTGTAGTTACCTAAAACACAAAAGCATAGTCAACATGAAGAAAATAAACATATGAAAAATTAAGGGGAAAAAAAGAGCTTTACACCTCAAAGGCTTAGATGAAATATCAATTCCAACTTAGTTTTAGTGAAACATTATCTAAAATTATGAAAAGCATAAATCCAAAATTCTAATCACATAAAGTATATTGAAGATGTAAATTATGAAGAAATTAATTCCTAATTTCACTAAAAGTTAATAATCAAAACAAAATCAGCCATATAAAGCGTCTTAGGCAAAACCCCCAATTTGATTAGGGTTTATAAAAATTGAAATTAAAAAAAATACAAACTATACATACAAAATTATACCTAACAAATTATTTTGCTTCCTCTTCTGCGAACGGATCTTGAATCTGGAATAAGGAGTGGAGTAAACATAGAAACTTTCATTTTATTCTTGGATTATAATAAATACTGATGATAATTTGTTCTTGTTAGAGATGAGGCTAGCAAAAAAGAAGGAAAGAAGTCAAAGTGTATATATGACGTCAATATATGACGTCAGAATAGGAGGTGGTGGCATTCAAAAAACTTTTCATTTATTATATGATCAAAGATCATTTGAGGACAAAACATTTCTTAGATACAAAGGGACGAATCCAAACCTTTCATTCATTTTGATCTAAAGACTGATATTAAATTCATTATTTACACTACAGGGGTATAATTGTCATCTATATAAACACAAAATTAAATTACTCATCTTCTATTCTCTCAAAAAAACACACACGAAACCGTGTTTCATCCCTGATTTAAAATACTTCCACCATCCAATCCACATATCAAATCCCTAAATCCAAATTCGGTGGAGAAGATAAAGGACATGCCACTCCACCCTAACACCTCTGCAATACCACCGCTACTCTACCGCAACACCACCGCAACACCTCCGCAACTCCATCACAGCAACCGCTACACACCGAGACACCACCGCGACTCCTCCGGTATTTACGTTTTTAATAGATTTGCTTTAATCTGATGCTTTAGTCATGATTTTAATTGATATATCTGCTATGATTTGATTTGATTGGGTTCGAAATTAGATTAAAGTTAGCAAATCATGAAATCGCTCATTTATGCAATTATTGATGAAAGGATTTTTGATATAATCAGCTTTAATAGCTATAATTTAGATTTTTTAGTTAGTGTTAGGATGTTTAAGAGTAAAGGAACAAATATAACACCTTTGGATTTGCAATAATTTTTAGGTGAAGAGTCAATTTTATAGTATTTCCACTTGACTTGACTGGATAAGTAAGTAGTAAAAGAAGAAAATTGGCGGGAATTGAGAATAGGAAAATCGAAGACGAGAGTGGAGGTATTGATAACCAAATATGTGATTTATTGCTATCATGTTATAAGGTTTTATTTAAGTATGAATACAACTCAAAAATTTGATGAATTAATACAAATTCTAGAAAACGAAATGAGATCCTCTGACCTTAAGAAGTTAAAGTTCACTATCATGTATTCATATTAAGCTGTCTTTTTGTATTTACTAGAGAATGTACTAACTGACTTTTTGGGTCAAATGTTGTCTGTCCCGACCACATGTTCTTAATAACCACCAGCACGATACTATTTCGATAAGAGTAAATTGTTTCTTTACTAGCTTGAAACTAGTGCAATTCAAGAGCCTATTGGGGCATGAGAGACGCTTAGTGAAATTGAATTTTATAACAATATGGCTACTGTATCACCAGATGGGCGGTTTATTGCTGCAGCCGCTTTCACAGCTGATGTCAAGGTGACATGCTGAAATAACTGTTTATCTTTCAGTTGGCTTACTTTAGTAGATTATGCAAAGTAATACTTTAATGAGAAATCTTCGCTATGACTTTTACACAACATTAGATTTGCCTGTGGAATTTATCATTATTATATTTGAAAGGCCTAATGTAAACCTGAGATTCTGGCTTTTAGTGCTACCAAGAGTTCATGTACCTCTTTTACAAGCAAATTTGAGTACCAATCTAGTCCCATATCTGATTTATACAAATTTGTAACTCAAATGTGCCCAATTTTTGCTTGCATTTTTGGTTGGTATGAATCTCAGCCTTGACTATGTGAAGGGCATAATAACCATGTAAATCAAAATCAGTGTCATGTTTTAACAGTAAGTTTGTACGAATATTGTCCTCACTTACCTCAGTAGAAACTAAGGGACTAAAATTGTACTGATTTATTGTGCACCATGTGTCCAATTCTTGTTAGGCATCTGATATGGTGAACATGGGGGCAATTAAGGGGGAAAAGTTTTTGTTTGACAACATCTGAATATGGTATGATACTGTGTTGTAGCCTCTGGTCCTACAGAAAAAATTTCAATGTGCAAACTCAGTGAGGCTTGTTGTCGTTAATGACAATAAGTTTCCTTCTCATTTAATTGTAGTATTATTAGATAGGCAGAATTCAAAACACATTGACTATTAAGTGGTCCACGTGGTTTGAACCTGGAGCTTTTTCTTTTTTTTTTTTATCTTACATGGTGCAATATTATTGTATTGTGCATCTAATATTATATCATAGACTGTTAGGTTTGGGAGATAGTGTATTCAAAGGATAGCTCAGTCAAAGAGGTTACAAAAGTTATGCAACTGAAAGGCCATAAGGTCATCAAGCTTCCTCTCTTTATGTCCCTCTCTCAGTGTACTTTTATAATTAGTTTTATCTATGTTCCACTCTAAATATCCTTCAAGTCTTCTTTAAAAGACTCAGCACAAGTTGATATCGTATTTGACCGTGTCTTACTTTTTATAGAATTAGTTGATTACTTGATTCTCATGGTTGTATTAATAATGTTTGTTAGACTGATTGCGGTAACGGTGGCTTAACGGTGGATTAACGTGGTTGATTACTGAAATTTGACTTCAGAATATCACAAGTGATATTCAGAATATCACAAGTGGGGATATTCAGAAAATCACCAATATGTTCTTACCTCTTGACGTCGTTGCAGTTGTGGAAGGTCATTTGTTAAAAGAGTCGCACACTCACACATGCACGCTTTTCAGTTTCTGTAAATCTGTTGACTTAGTTGAGTAATTAAGGTCTCTATGTGTTGATGTTTGCAGTTGCGGAGGGTTATTGCGGAGGGTTATTAATATACGAATTCAACGTTCCGAATTGTAACATCAGAAGTACAAAATTATAACTGTGGTTGGTTGCCGGAGATGGTGCCTGACCTTTGAATCACCATTTTTATTTTAGTTTTTTGAACAGACCTTTGAAGCACAATTAGCCTTGTAATGTTAGGTGTTTGTTATTTATAGCGTTATAAGTTATTTGGATATCTCAACCTAGCTACACATATCTTGCCGAAAACCTCCCAGCGATCCATCCGGTTATTTGGATATCTCAACCTAGTCACACAAATGTAGCTCAAAACACATGGTAGGTCTATTTGCCTAATATCTTATTTTGTATCACATGTGATACCTAATATCTTATTTTGTATCACATGTGATACCTAATATTTTATTTTGTATCACAGGTGATACCTAGTATCTTATTTTGTATCACAGGTGATACCTAATATCTTATTTTGTATCACAGGTGATACCTAATATTTGGTATGTATCACAGGTAATACCTAATATCTTTTTTTGTATCACAGGTGATACCTAATAAGTTATTCTGTATCACAGGTGATACCTAAAGTTGCCCGGTGTACTAACTTTTGAATCAATGAAGTGAATTTGTTTATATAATATGGGCAATTCTAAGTTCCGGATTCGTAATTTTTATTCACTCATATTTGGTTATCTTGAATGCAGGGGCTAATAGGCAGTTGAACAAGACGCCATAGCTGGTGAATAAACAGGTCTGGTTTGGTTGACCCACAAGCACTTCTTTGTCAATTTTGAAAAATGATAATAATAAATCTTCGAGTGGAAGCGATTTAGGAGGCTGCATGTATTAAAAAATCGTCTGGCTTTCAACCAGTATGATGTTTCTTTCAACCCATATGATTTGACCCAATAGAGATAAAACACATCCGAAATCGACAGATTCATTAGTAAATGGATATTGTCAATATAAATCTAGAAACATTCTGGTCTGTAAGACATGTTGATCATATTGGTATTTATTTTCTAATTTAATTCAATAATTTGCTATTAACGTAATTGCAGGTGAATCTCTTAAATGCTGAGCTTGACCAAAAGAGTGCTACAACCCGATCATCTATACTTGTTAAACCAGATGATCCAATAATAAAAAAATTCCATAGCTGCTGACATTAATAAAAATTCAGCTTCTGAGACCGATCCAATGCAATCGTTAGGAGAAAAATCAGACACAATCAGCGATTTGGGTCTGTCATCTGAAGCCAGAGATGGTTTATATGTTTCTACAAGAAATATTGAATTTTATGTTTTAATTCTAATATTTTTGTTATGTAATGTTTTTATCAAAATATTAAGAAATTGATAAGCTATTTTCATGTTGCTTATTATTGTGTAGACATTGAACTTTTTTTTTTTTTTTTTTTTTTTTTTTTTTTTTTTTGCTAAATACTTGTTGTTTGATGCGTGGTTTTGTAACCTTACAACAGGTTTTACCTCTCGAGGGATCTCAAGAAGCTTACAACCCCACCAGGCAGTGTACCTGACCGATGTAGTATAGTGTAGTGGTAAGTACGGGGGATTGATCGTTCTCCACAGGGAATAGTGTTCGTTAGGTATGAAAGACTACTCTAATTAGGTCTAAGGGTTGAGGAAGATTCTTTTTTATGTTTTTATATTTTTATGAAAGCAAGTAAAATCTCGGTTTTGATAGAGTGGGCGGAATTAGTTGCTAGTCAACTAACCCAAATTACTACGAATGCAAATAAAATAAAATAACAAAAATGAAAATGTGGTGAGAAACTTATGTGTAGAGAAATGTGTTTACTTAGATTTCCTTACTCCCTAACTATCTTTTACCGGTTAATTAGTGTGTATTAGTCGCGTGGATGACGGGTGTATTCCTTAATACCATTCGTGGGGTGGCGTACTTACTTCCCCAACTCTACAAGCTCCTACTTCACTCCTATGTCGAGCCGGCTAGGAAGCTCCTAACATGGGATCACTAGAATTCGCTTGTGCATTAAATACAACCATAAAAACCTTTAGTACGCGTTTGGTTCATGTTTCTTAAGACGTTCAAGCAAGTTACCGAATAGGAAGTTAGCCAGTTTTCTTAAGCCTAACATAGATAAACAATCATCCAATACAACTAATAACACACTAACAACCAATAATCAATAGCTAGGTTTCATTAGATCTAAGCAAACACAAGATAAATTTAGCCTAACATGTTAAACAAAAGACAAGAATAAGATAGAATCAAACAACACATAGACATATTGAATGATTAATTGATAACTTATCTTTCAATGAAACATGGAAGATCTCAAGGCAAAAAGCCCTGAAAAAGATGCTAAAATCGTCTTAGGGTTTTCTCCCAAAATTCCACACACTAAGCTCTCCCTAATGACAAAAAATTAGAAAACTATATATAGATTTTTGGATCTGACGGCGTCACCTTATGGAGTGTGACGCCGTCACCTCGCCGCTTTTAGGGTTCCCGGATGACCTTCTTGACGCCGTCCCTCTTTAGCTCTTCAAAAATCCATTCTGGCTTATCAAGGCTTGACGCCGTCGAACCATGAACGTGACGCCGTCCCCTTATGATTTAAGCCGTGACGCCCTCGATCAAGTTAAAGCGTGACGGCGTCAGAATTCACATGCTATTTTCACTGGCCCGTCATGAGTAAATTTCACGTCCAACTTTTCTTGCCAAGGCATGACGCCGTCCAGCGTAAAGTCTGACGCCGTCAAGAGTAACTTTTAGCCGATTTTTGAGACTTTGCCGTTTTCTTCACTTTAATGCTCCAAAAACGTCCAAAATGCCTACTTTTCCAGATTTCTCCTCAAAAGTACCTAAAATGACAAAAGGAACGATTTAGGGCAATATTTGATCAAATAAATACGATTTAAGGCTTAAATGACCCCTTAAAAGCGGTACACTTTTCGCCTCATCAAATACCCTTACACTTGAGATTTGCTTGTCCTCAAGCAAATGTGCTTTTATTCTAATCAAAATACAAGTTAGGGGTCATTTAATGCTAACATAAAAGTAATTGCAACAAATAGTCGTTCCACTTTAATCATAATAAGCACGGAGATTACAAACTAGCACCTCACAAGTAGTGTTTAGATACTCACATCTCTCAAGTGTCATCAAAATAAATCTCATAAATGAAAACGGATAATATCTCTCACTACCTGTCATAGCAAATAGATTACCATAGGCTTGGGAAAGGATCGAAAACCTCCTCCACTAGGCGTAAGCACCAAAGATAAACTATCAAAGAGGGCTTTTACATGGGTTATAACGTTAGGTGTAGGGAAAAGGAAAACACGGTTTTGTTGGATAAAGGATATTTTACTGGTGGCAAGTTAAAGATCTTGATCAATTACATGTACTATACAATGTTGCTAAGCCAAGACTCGACTCGATTTAAACTAAAAACAAAATAACAAAAACATAAAATAAACATAAAATGAAACGGGATGGTAGTCCGTATGTTTTTTCTATTTTTCTATATATTTTTTTTCATTTTCTCATTTTTTTGTATTTTTCTTGATTTTTTTTTTTTTTTTTTTTGTGCATACACTCTTGCCCTACCATCCAAAATAATACATCATAGGGGCATTGCATTCCCCTTACACTTGAACTTTTACATAACTTTACAAATAACTATTCTAATGACTCGAATTAAGATAATTGAAAAACTTGGAGTACTTTTAAAACATTTAGCACATATGGGGGTAATAAATGATGTTCTTCCCCATTACTCCATTACACTAGTACTTTACCCAAGAGTCCCAATCGTCCCAAAACAATATGTACAAGGATATGACTCGACTTAGCAACCATGTAATCAACTAGATAATTAACTTGGGTTTAAACAAATGTTGTCACAATAATGCACTAAAAATGAGTGCATACAAGGTAGGCTAAGGCGATTTGGGTGTACATTTTAGTGGGGTGTAAACAAATTCTTCCTTTAAGTAAAATACTTAAAGGTCGAAACGAAAAGATAGGCTCTGAGGGGTGTACTAGGGGTATCGTGTACTAAAAATGAGTACAACGCAAAGGGTGTGGGAGAATTACTTGACTACTGTAGCCAAAGTAATTATAACAAAAACACAGGTGTAAAACAATGGGTTAATCCTAATGCCTCTTATCATGTAGTAAATCTAACTACACGAATGTAGTCTCACTTGTGGCCTTGGAATGGTCCTAACGCAAGTTCTAGAATCTAAGTGCTACCGGTACACACATCATAGCATAAATGCTTTTCCTACCAATTCTAGGGGCGAACCTCACATATTTGGGGTGGAAAAATTTTTTTAGTGGTACGGTTTTTGTGCTAGTCATATAAATCCTATCCGTGAGACGCTCATTAAGATCAAAGTTTCACTCCTATATGTTGTAAAAAATTTTAAATTTGGCACTAAAATTACCTTAACAAGTATTTCTCTCAGTTTTATTACACATCTACTATTAAACAAACAAAAATCAAGCGCAATGGCATTCTCTAAAATCGTACTTTTACCCTCCCCTTACACTTAAGATGAACATTGTCCCCAATGTTCAAATAACAAGATGTAAAAGAAAAAAGTAAAAGGATGAAATCAAATACTCCCCTGATTCGTTCGGTGGATAATGAAATTACACGGTTAAATCTTCCTCCAAAGAGAATGTTGAAGCTCCATGACTAATGCATCGCCATAAGCTTGATTCCATAAACATCTCCTTGTCCAAAATAACCTGTTAAACCTGAGAAAACAAACACGAAAACCTGCATAACATCGGCGGGAAAAATCTATATATAAGGATATAATGCTTGTGGAATGATAATTTTGCAGATTCCTGGAGATTATAAGTTGGAGATTTAATAAAAACTTTTTATGAAAACAAAACTTTCAAAAATTTCTGGAAATTAAATCTGACGCCGTCAGGTTATAACCCCTGACGCCGTCAGAAATGACCTGACAAAAGTTTTCGTTTTAAGTTCCCGGAAAATTTCTGGAAAAACCTTTACCTTACTTCCTGGAAATCCTGCAAAACATCATTATGACTCGATACAAGCATTTGACTCAAACAACTACTAATATGTATGCTAATTTATTATTATTACGATTCATGTTAATTTGTGTTCTAATAAACCGATTTAGATTTCCCTTACACTTATCTTTTGCAAAATACCTTTATATGTAGTTAAGACGAAGTTAAAAACAAAATAAAGCATTTTCACAAATTACTTTTGAACATGAACCAATACTAATAAAAATTAAACACACATACGGAAACAAATAAAATCAAACAAACAAATAAATAAACACACAAAGCAAATAAAATAAAGCTTGGGTTGCCTCCCAAGAAGCGCTTTTCTTTATTAACGAGTCTTGTAGCTAGACTCAAAGTCACGTACATTACGTGACTCCATCATCGGTCACGGTTCCTAGGCCATCCTCCTTCCCGGTTTTATATTCTGGTCCTAATTTCAAACAATCCTTGTAGAAACCGAATATCCTTTCCATAACATAGTCTACTCCTTTACTTCTATCCTCATCATTCCTATAGTAGACCGCTTGCTTGAGCTCCTTCTCAACATTTGACAAGTGTTGGAATTGTTCTATCTTATATGGCATTTGGTAGCTTACTTCATCGGTCTCATCCTTAAATCTAACTATCCCTAAGGAAGGTTCATAAGTCATTCTAGAGACCTCAACAAATGGTTTTCCAAAAACCACTTGAGTCAAGGATGCATCGACTATTGGGCGGATATCTTCTACAATTACAAATTCGGTGACATAGGTGAAGTTTCCTACATAAACCGGTAATCCCTTAACTCTTCCCGTGAAGTTACTCATCCAACCCTTGTCAGGGAACATCCTATACCCAAGTTGATTCTTCATTATCAAGTTGTAGTGGGCTCTAGTCATGATGTTTATGGGTGATCTAAGGTCGATGTAAGCTTTCCACACATGTAGATGTCCGATGTTGCATGGTATGTTGAGATTAGAAGGGTCGCCTATTTCTATGATTGGTCTACCTAGGAAGTATGGTGCCTCGGGGTCATCGAATAAGTTTGTATGATATGCGCGCTCTTCCTTAGTGGGTAGCCTATTGAAGTAGTCCTCATCATCATCTACTTCTTCAATCTCACTTGTCCTAACTTCCTTATCAACCTCGACTTTCTTATCCTCATCCTTAGGTTCACTATTATCCTCATTCCTATCAATTGGTTTAATAGTGACAATGTTGACAAAGTGGACGTGTTTGGATGAAGAGGGGTCTTTTACTTGGGGTCCGCTATTTGTGTTCCTAGCGTCCTTATGTGGAGGTGATAGCACTTGGTTATTGAGGGCTTTCAACAAGTTGTCAATTTTATTGGTCATCTCAGTTTGTTGCTGATTGAATTCGGATTCGAATCTAGCTATCCGAGCTTCTTGAGATGCCATAAATTGAGACATCAATCCTTCAAAGTTATTGGTACTACCATTGCCGGAAGGATTGTTGTTGAAAGTACGGTTCGAGTTGGAACCGCTTGATTGGAAACGATTAGGTGGGTTGGAAGAATTGGTTTGTTGCGTGTTTTGGTTTTGTTTCCACCTAAGGTTCGGGTGATTTTTCCATGAAGGGTTGTATGTATCACCGTAATGGTTTGGCTCGGGTTTGAAAGTGTACCACTTGTCTCCCGCTCCGTCGGTACGCGAAGATGCGTAGTCCACAAAAGCTTGTTCGGGGAGTTCCATGCAATCATGAGTGTCGTGGGGACCACTACATAATTCACATGAAGAAGTGATTTTGTTCACTTGGCTTGAAGGTTTAGGAGCCTCGTAGGATTTCATGAGAAACTTGACTTGGTCTTCAAGTTCTATGATCCTACGGTCAGAAGTGCTTGAATTGTTCGAAGGCAAAGATATTGCCTTGACCGTTTTATTCAAATCACGGGGATCACTCCAACTTTCGTTGTCATAAAGAGCAAGATCCTCTAGGAGAGCCCATGATTGTTCCGCACTTAGATCACGTAGCTTGCCACCGGCCGATTGGTCAATGGTTTGCCTCGTGGAGAGATTGATATGGTCATAGAAGATTTGGACTTGGAGCCAAAGTTCTATGCCATGGTGGGGGACTTTTTGGAGTAAGTCCTTGAATCGAGTCCATGCCTCGTAGAGAGTTTCGCCTTGACATTGTTGGAACATCAAGATATCATTCCTTAGCTTAGTAGTTCTTCCCGGTGGGAAAAACTGAGCAAGGAAACGAGTGGTGAGATCATCCCAAGAGGTGATGGATCCTGCGGGTTGACGTTCTAGCCACTGACTAGCTTGGTCCCGCAAAGAGAATTGGAAGAGACGCAATCGGGTCGTCTCTCGAGTGGCAACATCAAGGTATTCATATTAAGCTGTCTTTTATTGCTATCATGTTATAAGGTTTTATTTAAGTATGAATACAACTCAAAAATTTGATGAATTAATACAAATTCTAGAAAACGAAATGAGATCCTCTGACCTTAAGAAGTTAAAGTTCACTATCATGTATTCATATTAAGCTGTCTTTTTGTATTTACTAGAGAATGTACTAACTGACTTTTTGGGTCAAATGTTGTCTGTCCCGACCACATGTTCTTAATAACCACCAGCACGATACTATTTCTATAAGAGTAAATTGTTTCTTTACTAGCTTGAGACTAGTGCAATTCAAGAGCCTATTGGGGCATGAGAGACGCTTAGTGAAATTGAATTTTATAAACAATATGGCTACTGTATCACCAGATGGGCGGTTTATTGCTGCAGCCGCTTTCACAGCTGATGTCAAGGTGACATGCTGAAATAACTGTTTATCTTTCAGTTGGCTTACTTTAGTAGATTATGCAAAGTAATACTTTAATGAGAAATCTTCGCTATGACTTTTACACAACATTAGATTTGCCTGTGGAATTTATCATTATTATATTTGAAAGGCCTAATGTAAACCTGAGATTCTGGCTTTTAGTGCTACCAAGAGTTCATGTACCTCTTTTACAAGCAAATTTGAGTACCAATCTAGTCCCATATCTGATTTATACAAATTTGTAACTCAAATGTGCCCAATTTTTGCTTGCATTTTTGGTTGGTATGAATCTCAGCCTTGACTATGTGAAGGGCATAATAACCATGTAAATCAAAATCAGTGTCATGTTTTAACAGTAAGTTTGTACGAATATTGTCCTCACTTACCTCAGTAGAAACTAAGGGACTAAAATTGTACTGATTTATTGTGCACCATGTGTCCAATTCTTGTTAGGCATCTGATATGGTGAACATGGGGGCAATTAAGGGGGAAAAGTTTTTGTTTGACAACATCTGAATATGGTATGATACTGTGTTGTAGCCTCTGGTCCTACAGAAAAAATTTCAATGTGCAAACTCAGTGAGGCTTGTTGTCGTTAATGACAATAAGTTTCCTTCTCATTTAATTGTAGTATTATTAGATAGGCAGAATTCAAAACACATTGACTATTAAGTGGTCCACGTGGTTTGAACCTGGAGCTTTTTTTTTTTTTTTTTTTATCTTACATGGTGCAATATTATTGTATTGTGCATCTAATATTATATCATAGACTGTTAGGTTTGGGAGATAGTGTATTCAAAGGATAGCTCAGTCAAAGAGGTTACAAAAGTTATGCAACTGAAAGGCCATAAGGTCATCAAGCTTCCTCTCTTTATGTCCCTCTCTCAGTGTACTTTTATAATTAGTTTTATCTATGTTCCACTCTAAATATCCTTCAAGTCTTCTTTAAAAGACTCAGCACAAGTTGATATCGTATTTGACCGTGTCTTACTTTTTATAGAATTAGTTGATTACTTGATTCTCATGGTTGTATTAATAATGTTTGTTAGACTGATTGCGGTAACGGTGGCTTAACGGTGGATTAACGTGGTTGATTACTGAAATTTGACTTCAGAATATCACAAGTGATATTCAGAATATCACAAGTGGGGATATTCAGAAAATCACCAATATGTTCTTACCTCTTGACGTCGTTGCAGTTGTGGAAGGTCATTTGTTAAAAGAGTCGCACACTCACACATGCACGCTTTTCAGTTTCTGTAAATCTGTTGACTTAGTTGAGTAATTAAGGTCTCTATGTGTTGATGTTTGCAGTTGCGGAGGGTTATTGCGGAGGGTTATTAATATACGAATTCAACGTTCCGAATTGTAACATCAGAAGTACAAAATTATAACTGTGGTTGGTTGCCGGAGATGGTGCCTGACCTTTGAATCACCATTTTTATTTTAGTTTTTTGAACAGACCTTTGAAGCACAATTAGCCTTGTAATGTTAGGTGTTTGTTATTTATAGCGTTATAAGTTATTTGGATATCTCAACCTAGCTACACATATCTTGCCGAAAACCTCCCAGCGATCCATCCGGTTATTTGGATATCTCAACCTAGTCACACAAATGTAGCTCAAAACACATGGTAGGTCTATTTGCCTAATATCTTATTTTGTATCACATGTGATACCTAATATCTTATTTTGTATCACATGTGATACCTAATTATTTTATTTTGTATCACAGGTGATACCTAGTATCTTATTTTGTATCACAGGTGATACCTAATATCTTATTTTGTATCACAGGTGATACCTAATATTTGGTATGTATCACAGGTAATACCTAATATCTTTTTTTGTATCACAGGTGATACCTAATAAGTTATTCTGTATCACAGGTGATACCTAAAGTTGCCCGGTGTACTAACTTTTGAATCAATGAAGTGAATTTGTTTATATAATATGGGCAATTCTAAGTTCCGGATTCGTAATTTTTATTCACTCATATTTGGTTATCTTGAATGCAGGGGCTAATAGGCAGTTGAACAAGACGCCATAGCTGGTGAATAAACAGGTCTGATTTGGTTGACCCACAAGCACTTCTTTGTCAATTTTGAAAAATGATAATAATAAATCTTCGAGTGGAAGCGATTTAGGAGGCTGCATGTATTAAAAAATCGTCTGGCTTTCAACCAGTATGATGTTTCTTTCAACCCATATGATTTGACCCAATAGAGATAAAACACATCCGAAATCGACAGATTCATTAGTAAATGGATATTGTCAATATAAATCTAGAAACATTCTGGTCTGTAAGACATGTTGATCATATTGGTATTTATTTTCTAATTTAATTCAATAATTTGCTATTAACGTAATTGCAGGTGAATCTCTTAAATGCTGAGCTTGACCAAAAGAGTGCTACAACCCGATCATCTATACTTGTTAAACCAGATGATCCAATAATAAAAAAATTCCATAGCTGCTGACATTAATAAAAATTCAGCTTCTGAGACCGATCCAATGCAATCGTTAGGAGAAAAATCAGACACAATCAGCGATTTGGGTCTGTCATCTGAAGCCAGAGATGGTTTATATGTTTCTACAAGAAATATTGAATTTTATGTTTTAATTCTAATATTTTTGTTATGTAATGTTTTTATCAAAATATTAAGAAATTGATAAGCTATTTTCATGTTGCTTATTATTGTGTAGACTTTGAACTTTTTTTTTTTTTTTTTTTTTTTTTTTTTTTTTTTTTTTTTTTTTTTTTGTGCTAAATACTTCTTGTTTGATGCGTGGTTTTGTAACCTTACAACAGGTTTTACCTCTCGAGGGATCTCAAGAAGCTTACAACCCCACCAGGCAGTGTACCTGACCGATGTAGTATAGTGTAGTGGTAAGTACGGGGGATTGATCGTTCTCCACAGGGAATAGTGTTCGTTAGGTATGAAAGACTACTCTAATTAGGTCTAAGGGTTGAGGAAGATTCTTTTTTATGTTTTTATATTTTTATGAAAGCAAGTAAAATCTCGGTTTTGATAGAGTGGGCGGAATTAGTTGCTAGTCAACTAACCCAAATTACTACGAATGCAAATAAAATAAAATAACAAAAATGAAAATGTGGTGAGAAACTTATGTGTAGAGAAATGTGTTTACTTAGATTTCCTTACTCCCTAACTATCTTTTACCGGTTAATTAGTGTGTATTAGTCGCGTGGATGACGGGTGTATTCCTTAATACCATTCGTGGGGTGGCGTACTTACTTCCCCAACTCTACAAGCTCCTACTTCACTCCTATGTCGAGCCGGCTAGGAAGCTCCTAACATGGGATCACTAGAATTCGCTTGTGCATTAAATACAACCATAAAAACCTTTAGTACGCGTTTGGTTCATGTTTCTTAAGACGTTCAAGCAAGTTACCGAATAGGAAGTTAGCCAGTTTTCTTAAGCCTAACATAGATAAACAATCATCCAATACAACTAATAACACACTAACAACCAATAATCAATAGCTAGGTTTCATTAGATCTAAGCAAACACAAGATAAATTTAGCCTAACATGTTAAACAAAAGACAAGAATAAGATAGAATCAAACAACACATAGACATATTGAATGATTAATTGATAACTTATCTTTCAATGAAACATGGAAGATCTCAAGGCAAAAAGCCCTGAAAAAGTAGCTAAAATCGTCTTAGGGTTTTCTCCCAAAATTCCACACACTAAGCTCTCCCTAATGACAAAAAATTAGAAAACTATATATAGATTTTTGGATCTGACGGCGTCACCTTATGGAGTGTGACGCCGTCACCTCGCCGCTTTTAGGGTTCCCGGATGACCTTCTTGACGCCGTCCCTCTTTAGCTCTTCAAAAATCCATTCTGGCTTATCAAGGCTTGACGCCGTCGAACCATGAACGTGACGCCGTCCCCTTATGATTTAAGCCGTGACGCCCTCGATCAAGTTAAAGCGTGACGCCGTCAGAATTCACATGCTATTTTCACTGGCCCGTCATGAGTAAATTTCACGTCCAACTTTTCTTGCCAAGGCATGACGCCGTCCAGCGTAAAGTCTGACGCCGTCAAGAGTAACTTTTAGCCGATTTTTGAGACTTTGCCGTTTTCTTCACTTTAATGCTCCAAAAACGTCCAAAATGCCTACTTTTCCAGATTTCTCCTCAAAAGTACCTAAAATGACAAAAGGAACGATTTAGGGCAATATTTGATCAAATAAATACGATTTAAGGCTTAAATGACCCCTTAAAAGTGGTACACTTTTCGCCTCATCATTGTTACCTACTTACATTATGAGGTATCACCAGTGATACAAAATAACTTATTAGGTATCACCTGTGATACAAAATAACATATTAGGTATCACCTGTGATAATACTCTAATGTGTTTGTGTTCTGTTTAAACATGGAAATGTTTTTACTAGTTAAAGATGTGTTTGTGTTCTGTTTTGTTTAATCAACACATGATCACATGTGCTATGAAAACTATTAGGGTGTTGGCAACCGATACTATTATGTGATATTCAGAATATCACAAGTGATATTATGATAATATCATTTGTGATATTCAGAATATCGCTTGTGATAATATCATTTGTGATATTCAGAATATCGCTTGTGATAATATCACTTGTGATATTTTGAATATCACAGAATATCACTTGTGATATTCTGAATATCACAAGTGATATTCTGAATATCACAAGTGATATTCTGAATATCACAGATATTCAGAATATCACATGTGATATTCTGTGATATTCAGAATATCACAAGTGATATTATCACAAGCGATATTCTGAATATCACAAATGATATTATCACAAGCGATATTCTGAATATCACAAATGATATTCTGAATATCACAAGTGATATTCTGTGATATTCAGAATATCACAAGTGATATTCGAATATTACAAGTGATATTCTGAATATCACAAGTGATATTCTGAATATCAAAAGTGATTTTCTGAATATCACATGTGATATTCTGTGATTTTCTGAATATCACAAGTGATATTCAGAATATCACAAGTGATATTCTGAATACCACAAATGATATTCTGAATACCATAAGTGATTTTCTGAATATCAAGTGATTTTCTGAATATCACAAGTGATTTTCAACTAATGTTTTGTAACATGAAAATAACAAGTGATATTCAGAAAATCACAAGTGATAGATATTAAGAAAATAACAAGCGATATTCAGAATATCACCAATGATATTCAGAAAATCACAAGTGATATTCCGAATATCAATTGTGATATTCAAAAATGTATAAAAACGGACAAAACATTAGAAAACGGACGAATACGTATGAAAACGGACGAAAGCATAAGAAAATAACAAGTGATGTTCAGAATATCACAAGTGATATTCAGAATATTTGATATTCTGAATATCACAAGTGATATTGAAATAAAACACTTGGATTAAAAAAAAAAAAAAAAAAAAAAAAAAAAAAAAAAAAAGCAACACAAACACTTTGATTAACCACAAACTTATAAGCAAGTAATTCAGGTCTCATTAACCATTACAACAATCTAGTTGCTAACAATAGAAGGACAATCAAGTCGTTGATAACAGTACATTTTTTTTTCAACAGAAACAAAAGCTAAGAGTGTAAACAACAAGCGTTGATTAAGAAAAAGTGCTAACTTTCATTGGAGTAGCAACAACCAGTGGAGCCTCAGGTGAATCACTGACTGCAAACTTCTCATGCATGAAAATAAGATATTAGGTATCACCTGTGATACAAAATAAGATATTAGGAAAATAGACCTACCATGTGTCTTGAGCTACATTTGTGACACCAGCTATGTATTTTGTATCACATGTGTTTTGAGCTACATATTAGGTATCACATGTGATACCTAATAAGTTATTTTTTATCACAGGTGATACCTCATAATGTAAGTAGGTAACTACAGTCTACGCAAACTCAATAATAAAAACTCAGTAATAATCAATCATGTATAAGTCTGTTATTCAAATTTCATCAACACCATCTGGGAAATTTAAAATTAACAAAGATTCTAAAAAATTTCATCAACACAATCTGGGAAATTTAAAAAGTTCAGATCCCATGAAAACTAAAAAAATTCTTGTTGACTTCATAGAAGTAACTGAGAATGACCACAGTCGCAGCAACAGCAACTCCAACAGCACTTTGTGCCAATAATGCAGCATTCTTTGACGATAACTTGAGACATGATGTTGGTGGGTTGAATCCCAATTCTGAAAGCTTCTTGTGTGATTCCACATAGTCTTTGAAGAATGCCTCTTCATCCTGCCCACATAAGAAGCCCAAATTATTGTTTATCTTTGCATATAGAACACCTAATGATTGTGACTATCTAAAACATAAAAGCAAGTTAATAAAATTTTACCTTTGCATAAAGTTCAACATAGCAACGAAATTTTGGGTCCTCAACTAAAGCTTTATCAGTATGAAGTTTCAATAGTCCAGCATCATCTCCTTTTAAAAGCTCCCTGATTCATCATTTATGCAATCGTCATGTTTATTAAATAACCAAATGGACTAAACAGTGCTCAATTCTAACTAGGATCTTACACAAAGTATGAGTTGTCAAACTTAAGAGGATCTTTGGTCCAAGGTTTTTCTTCAAATCCTGATCTCTCAGGATGTGCCTTCCCCTGCAGTCAGAACAACCAAGCTTTTGCATATTTTTTTAAGAAAAAGAAACTATGTGAAAATTGATATAGGACTGTGAGAAAACTGACCAATTTGCGACCACCAGAAAGTGCCACTATATCCTTGTCAGATAGGCATAGGCCCATCCGATAGAAGACATCACGAAGATGTTACCGAACCAAACACCAACCAAAGTAGTGAGAGGTCTTGCCATCAGGTTGCAGAGTTGGTCAACAAAAGAATTAACTTCACTTATTGTTAAGTGTTTATTTTCTAGTGATAGTTTTTTTTTACCAATACTTGTTTATTACTGTAGCATTTACACACAATGTTATATGCGAAGTTGAAATTCTATTTACATACACCAATTAAGAACTTTATTATTATTTGTAGTGTAAAACAGCAAATGCACATTTTTTTAAGAAAAAAGAGTGTGAAAGCAAATAGTCAACCATCAATCACAACCTTGCATTATCGACCACTTCAATTGTATTAAATTGAACCAGCTTAATTCAAATCAGACTAGTTCTGTTGTTCTTCAGATACAGAAAAAAGAGAATAAAAATGACATACATGGACTCGGAAATGTTCATGGAAAACTTGAAGCAGCTAATTTACTCCAATGATAATCCACTCATCAACCACCACCCGTCACTTCTATTAAAAAGGCCTCAGTTCCTATTGCTGTATGAATATTACAGAATTATTAATTTGCGTTTTGCTTATTTGTGCTTTACTTACTTATTTTGTATCACAGGTGATACCTAATATGTTATTTTGTATCATCTATTATTTTGTATGTATCACAGGTGATACCTCATATTTTGTATCTACAAAAAAAAGTAGCTAACTGCAGTCTAACTATCACAGGTGATACCTAATATGTTATTTGTATCACAGGTGATACTTAATATGTTATTTTGTATCACAGGTGATACCTAATAAGTTTTTTTTGTATTACATGTGATATGACAGGTGCTATCACCAGTTATATCACATGTGCTATCACCAGTGATATCACATGTGCTATCACATGTGATATCACCTGTGATATCACATGTGATATCACATGTGATATCACCTGTGATATGTGATATCACAGGTGTTTGAGCTTCTTCAGATATCACATGTGATATCACCTGTGATATCACATGTGATATGTGATATCACCTGGGATATATCACCTGTGATATGTGATATCACAGGTGTTTGAGCTTCTTCAGATATCACATGTGATATGTGATATCACATGTGATATGTGATATCACATGTGATATGTGATATCACCTGTGATATCACATGTGATATGTGATATCACATGTGATATGTGATATCACCTGCGATATCACATGTGATATGTGATATCACAGGTGTTTGAGCTTCTTCACATGGGATATCACCGGTGATATCACACATATACACTCCATAACTGTAATACATTTATGCAATATGCGTGTATGTTTTATTTTAATATACGTACATGGTATATGTATCAAGTTTTAACACAATTAAGCTCTTATGGGGATTATATTATTACACTAAGATGCAATTTGTAGAGTGAATTGGTAGTATTACGTTCTGTCATTGTTTGTTCAAACAGGATACAACAAGAATAATATTTTCTTAAAACATGACAAATCTAACTGAATGCCGAAAGTAATCGAGAATGAATGTCATAACTAGCTGGTGCGATATTGAGCATGTGTGGCTGGTCTGGACCCAACATGATTCCTCTAGCAATCATGGGAACAAGAGCATATCCGATTTGTCCTGTGAAGAAAACAAAGCCCAATCAGAACACTGCTAAAAAAAATCTTAAAAAGCGCCTAGTAACGACCACATATCATGATACTTCTCCCAAAAGATACTCCCAAAATGCAAACACTAGCTAGCTAGACTGATTAATCAGTGGAAGAATCTCAAATACGCAAATATAGTTACAACCTCCTCATGATGCACAGAATAATATCCAAAAACCAATCATCCGGATCATATTTTTTTGTTTTTTTTACTAAAGAACTTAAGTTAAGCTTATGGCCTTATACAAAACACAAACACCCCTAAACACCCCCTAGGCTTATGGCCTTATACGAGTCATAAGCTCAACACAAATTTTTTTAGCTGAAAGTATGTTTGGTTGTTTTTTTATTTGGGTAGCCATGGTTTCCGACCTTTAGGCCGACTAATCCACGGGATTTGAGCCCACCACCATATAGACTCAAACCGTGTAAAGTATCATTGTTTATTTCTTTATATAACTATCACAAACTGATACCGATGCATATATTTCTCATAAACATTGTGAGCATCCCGATATATCCTGCCTATGTCCTCCCTTTCTTCTAGAGCAAATTTTCCATGGATAAAAAAAAAAATTAAAACTTCCAAGTGCAAAGCATGTCAAATTTTACCACAAGGGTTACCTAGTCATTCATCTATTTCATCAGTAAATCACCCGTATCAGAATCAACTTGCTCTTCATCAGATGCAGCTTCAACTCATGTGTCATTGCGTCGGGGCTATACAGAACTTTCATGATCAGCTCCTCCTTCGTGTCCTGGCATAGTGACGTTCAGGTAAACAAATATAGATCTACAACAATTTGTAGGAAAACAATGGAAATACAAAGAAAACTAATATAATCATAAATGTTTTAGGTGGATATTAAAGAGTGGTTAGCTCTGATAAGACCAGTTACATATGTATGATAGGTGGAGTTCACAGTTTCACACTTGAGCTTTAATGTAAGGAATTATTCCAGTAATTGGATAACAATATTATTTCTAACTTGAGGCCAAAAAAAGTTTCGAAGTCGGTTACAAGTATGTACATTAGTGGAGATATAATGTGTTTGAGTGGACCAGAGCCCAGAGGACATAGACATGCATTTTTCATGTCTCATGTGGTATGCACATAGGTGTTCTCTAGATGAAACTTTGATGAGTCCGGACACTGATGTACATTTCATTTTCTTACAACTACATGCTTCGTCAAATGTAGAAAATCAGTATCACGTTGAATAATAAAAGAAACAGAAAGAAACAATATATATAAATGACTAATTAATAGCAACATACTTTTCAGATCTGGTAACTTTTAGTAACATACTTTATTATTTGATATTCAGGTCACTTAACTTATATTTTCATATAAAGTATGTGACTAATTATTTTCGGAATCTCGGTTACCAATTGACCAAATCAAACCGTTTCGTTAGTTCAATGATGAACAGATAAAAAGTACTTTATCACGCCTATTGGTGACAAAAAGAAATAAATTTAAAGGATGTACACTATCATGTGGCATTAAGGGGCATATAGTGACTAATCTGGGATATTCAATCTAAGGGGCTTATAGTGACTAATCACACACGCATGGGTGTAAGTATGTAACCATAGAGCAGTTCATTCAACTACATAAAACATATTTTTTCTTAATCACGTAAACATATTCTTTAAATGGCTCTTACATGAATATTGCAAACAGTATATGACTAAAAGGTTAAAAAAAAATTATAGCAAAGTGAAAAGAAATACCACTAGTCATTCACTCATTTGTTACAAGAATTCCCTCCACGATGTGTATCTTTCAGTAACATAGTCAACAACGAGGTCATACTTCAACATTCCTGAAAACCAAAAAAAAACAGTTGATGAACCTAATACATCTGTAACAAGATTTCATGCAGCTCACCATTATGCAGAAACTTGATGGATTTAAATGTATACATTTGGTGATGGTATTAAGTTGTTCAGATTGCTACATAGTCGTAAACAGACATTACTTGTTTTTGTCAATGAGTGTGCTTATGTTCTGGATGTTACATGAATCCTCATTTCAGAGATCCAATTAAAGCCGGTTTTGCACAAATAAAGCAAAGAAATACAAACTTTTTAAAATTTGTCATTTTTAGGGACGCGTTCGGGATCTTACTTATATCCTCATATGCAAATGTGCGTGTCCTAAGTTTGCTACTGCAATACTACATTATAAGTTTATAATGGCACATTATTCCCTTATACTTTTCTACTGTCTCTTATAGTCTTATGACAGTTGACTGTGAGTCTTATTAATTCTTAAACTAGTAGCTACCATTGGTGAGGGTTTTTTTAATTCATGATTTTGTTAATCAACAATTTGGTCCATGATTCCAGACAAGTCATGGATACCTAAATAAGAATCCGAAAAAATTAAAAAATTCTGGATATCACATGTGATACTCAGAATATCAGATGTGATATTCAGAAAATCACTTGTGATATTCAGAATATCCATATTCTGAATATCACATGTGATACTCAGAATATCACATGTGATACTCAGAATATCACTTGTGATACTCAGAATATCACTTGTGATACTCAGAATATCACTATCACTTGTGATATTCTGAATATGACTTGTGATATTCTAAATAAGTTGCCATTGTTTATATTTCGACAATATAAGTTACATGTACTGCTGTTCAACCATTAATGTATCAAGTCAATAATCAGATATTGAGCTGTTGTCACGGATGTGAACCACAAATATTTGGTTCGGCCTCAAATTTGTTAGACAATTATATGAACATTACTACCAAATAGTGGGCACAACTTTTGTACATAAATCAGAACTTACACATGCAATATTTACCAAAATCAATATCTAAGAAAAATGTTGAATGCTAAAGGTTTAATGATAATCAATAACTAGTATACCTTTAGTGTGACCTACTAACTCTCGCACCGGTGACATTGTGTTCCGCATATCCCATATCTGCAGGCCAAAAATGAAGGTAACTTACAAGAATAACATTGTTCCTCAAAAGATACATAAGCAAAGGCATAAATCGTTACACTTAAAGAAGGTGAATTATCATCATCTGACGCAACAATGATTTGAGTGGCAACATCCGGATGCCATTGAAGAACTGAGCATCTTCTTCTAACCGAATCTGAGAAACTGTAAAATAGAAAAGTCATACCAAATTGGTTACTAGTGCATGAATTATTTGAAAAGTGACCACGCCAACTTGACAATTGACTGCACAGTTACCTTATAACTAAAAACTTATAAGCATAAACAACACCTTCAATCGGAGGTGTTTCCTTCATCCTTTTCGCCGGAGATTCCATTTTTTCCGTTGAATTGATGAATTGATGAATTGATGAAATCGGATTGTAATTCCATTTTTTCCTATGAAATTGATGAATTGATGAAATCGGATTGTGATTCCATTTTTTCCGATGATCGGTTTTTTTTTTAGTAGTGTGTGTTTTTAGTGTGTGTTAGGTGAGAAAAATTATGAATCCAAGTGAGCTGTAGGTGGGATGTGTTTTGTTGTAATTTTACTAATTTGCCCCTCCGTGTATTTTTTTAAGTAGCAAGTAGATAATCTCAGCCATTGATCAAATTTAAATCAATGGATGGGAGTTGTCCCTTGGTATGTGAGGTTTTTATTGTTTGTAGAATAACTCCACTCTATTATATATGAAGATAAAGATTTATTTATTTATTTCATTTTTCACTCTAATAATTTAGTTTTTGCAAAAACCCAAAGTCAACTTGACTCGAAACCCATTTGATCGAGACCCGTTTAAACCAAAATTCATTTAGACCCCTGACCTGACTCACATATTTTGCCACTTATAATTAAAAGTGGATGGGTCAAAACCAGCACATTCTCACAAATAATGAACTGAATAAAACAATAGTATTTGATCTAGAATTTTTCTAGCGAGTCTGGTCATGGCCACCAAAAGATGGATAGATCGATTTATTATTATTATTATTATTATTATTATCATTATTATTATTATTTATTATTTTCTTTTTAATTATAAACATCACTTTATTAGAAACATATAGGATTTACAAGAAGTTAGTAGGGAGCCGAGATACTAATTGGGCTCCCACTCCTCTAGCTACAGTAAAGTTAATCCTACTAAAAATATGAGCAGCGGCACGTGCTCCAATGTCTTGAGTCATCAAAAACTTTCAAATACGCTTCAATAAATTTTATTATTATTATTATTATTATTATTATTATTATTATTATTATTATTATTATTTCTAAAAGTAAATTTTATTAAGGAAAAGTGCCAATAAGTGGCAAAGTACAACATACAACCAAAGTTATCATAGGCTACAGATGACGCGAAAAGTGTACCGCTTTTAGGGGGTCATTTAAGCCCTAAATCGTATTTATTTGATCAAATATTGCCATAAATCGTTCCTTTTGTCATTTTAGGTACTTTGGAGAAGAAATCTGGAAAAGGAAGCATTTTGGACGTTTTTGGAGCATAAAAGCGAAGAAAACGACAAAGTCTCCAAAGCTGCTGGAAAAGTACACGTGACGGCGTCAAAGATTGCTCCTGACGGCGTCACGACTTGGCAAAAGAGGTGGATATGACAAATACACGTGACGCGCCAGAAAGTTTTACAAAGGAAGTCAGACGGCGTCACCCTTTAGGGTGATCAAGGCTGTCACGGTTTAAGTTAAAGAGAGACGGCGTCAAGCACAATTGTGACGGCGTCAACCCTTGACGCGCCAGAGTGGATTTTGGAGGATTAAAGAGGGACGACGTCAGGAAGACCATCCGGGAACCCTAGCCGCGGCGAGGTGACGGCGTCACCTCCTACAACGTGACGCCGTCAGCCCCTAAATTCTATATATAGTTTTGCAATTTTTAGTCATTAGTGTGCAACTTTGTGAGGAGAAACCCTAAGACGAATTTTCTGCCATTTTTAAGGGTTTTATACCCTTGGATCTCCCATGTTTAATTGAAGATAAGTAATCAATTAATTATTCAATATGTCTATGTGTTGTTTGATTATATCTTGTTCTTGTCTTTTAATTAACATGTTAGGCTAGATTTATCTTGTGTTTGCTTAGATCTAATGAAACCTAACTATTGATTATTGGTTGTTGGTGTGTTATTAATTGTATTGGATGATTGTTTATCGATGTTAGGCTTAAGAAAACTGGCTAACCTCCTATACGGTAACTTGCTTGAACGTCTTAAGAAACATGAACCAATGCGTACTAAGGTTTTTATGGTTGTATTTAATGCATGAGCGAATTCTAGTGATCCCATGTTAGGAACTTCTTAGCCGGCTCGACATAGGAGTGAAGTAGGAGCTTATAGAGTTGGGGAAGTACGTACGCCACCCCACGATTGGTATTAAGGAATACACCCGTCATCCACGCAATTAATACACACTAATCAACCGGTAAAAGATAGCTAGGGAGTAAGGAAATCTAAGTAAACACATTTCTCTCCATATAAGTTCCACAACCTTTTTATTTTCAGTCATTTTATTTTATTTGCAATTGTAGTTATTTGGGTTAGTTGACTAGCAACTAATTCCGCCCACTCCTTCAAACCCGAGATTTTACTTGCTTTTCATAAAAAAATATAAAAATACAAAAAGAATCTTCCCTCACCCTTAGACCTATTAGAGTAGTTTTTCAATCCTAACGACACTATTCTCCTAGAGAACGATCAATCCCCCGGTACTTGCCACTACACTATACTACATCGGTCAGGTACACTGCCTGGTGGGGATTGCAAGCCTCTTGAGATCCCTCGAGAGGTAAAACCTGTTGTAAGGTCGCAAAACCACGCATCAAGTTTTTGGCGCCGCTGCCGGGGAATAGTTATTGTTTTGGTTGAATTTTTATTTTATTAGGTCTACTCACTAGATTCCTTTCTAGTGAGATTTTTATTTTATTTTTCTAGGTTTTCTTTAGTCTATCTTTTTTCTTCGTTTCTTTGTTCGTAACCATTACCATCCGACATCATGGAAGGTGGTAATATCCTTGATCCCAACAACCCACCACCACAACAACACCCACCTCCTAGAGCCTGTACCTTAGGAGACTACTCCCGTCCTAGCCACCATGGCTATCGAAAGACCATTGAGCTCACTCAAGGAGCCAATGTCACTCCCTTGCGATCCGACACCATCCGGTTGGTGCAAAGCGGATGCGCATTCCATAGACTTCGTTCCGAAGATCCTAATCAACATCTCAAGGACTTTCTCAAAATCGTTGATTCCATAGACCTTGATGTTGCCACTCGAGAGACGACCCGACTACGTCTCTTTCAATTCTCTCTGCGGGACCAAGCTAGTCAATGGCTAGAGCGTCTACCCGCAGGATCCATCACCTCTTGGGATGATCTCACTACTCGTTTCCTCGCTCAGTTTTTCCCACCAGGAAGAACTACCAAGCTAAGGAATGATATCTTGATGTTCCAACAACGTCAAGGCGAAACCCTCTACGAGGCATGGACTCGATTCAAGGTCTTACTCCAAAAAGTCCCTCACCATGGCATAGAACTTTGGCTCCAAGTCCAAATCTTCTATGACCATATCAATCTCTCCACGAGGCAAACCATTGACCAATCGGCCGGTGGTAAGCTACGTGATCTAAGTGCGGAACAATCATGGGCTCTCCTGGAAGATCTTGCTCTTTATGACAACGAAAGTTGGAGTGATCCCCGTGATTTGAATAAAACGGTCAAGGCAATATCTTTGCCTTCGAACAATTCAAGCACTTCCGACCGTAGGATCATAGAACTTGAAGACCAAGTCAAGTTTCTTATGAAATCCTATGAGGCTCCTAAACCTTCAAGCCAAGTGAACAAAATCACTTCTTCATGTGAATTATGTAGTGGTCCCCACGACACTCGTGATTGCGTGGAACTCCCCGAACAAGCTTTTGCGGACTACGCATCCTCGCGTACCGACGGAGCGGGAGACAAGTGGTACACTTTCAAACCCGAGCCAAACCCCTACGGTGATTCATACAACCCCTCATGGAAAAATCGCCCAAACCTTAGGTGGAAACAAAACCAAAACGCACAACAAACCAATTCTTCCAACCCACCTAATCGTTTCCAATCAAGCGGTTCCAACTCGAACCATACTTTCAACAACAATCCTTCCAGCAATGGTAGTACCAATAACTTTGAAGGATTGATGTCCCAATTTATGGCATCTCAAGAAGCTCGTTTGGCCAAGTTTGAAGCCGATTTCAAACAAAAACAAAGCGAGATGACCAATAAGATTGACACTTTGTTGAAAGCCCTCAATGACCGAGAAATGGGAGCACTCCCTAGCAACACAGTCAAGAACCCGAAACTAAACGTCAACGCTATTTCATCGGTTTCGTCACCTAGTTCTTGTCCACAATATTATTCGGTCAATTCCATGAGCACGTGTTTCAAACAAACCCAAGTCGTTCAAAATGACCAAGAAGTTATGATATCCAACACTAAATTGGTCAACAACATAGTTGAAACACCTCCCACTCAAAACCTTGACGAAGAATTCAAGGAGCTCCACCTTGAAAGTCCGGTTATTGATGTGTTGGATGAGAAGAAGCTCAAGTTAGGCGAAAAAGGGACCGCCTTTGTTCAAAACAAGCTACCTAAGAAGTTAGATGATCCGGGCTTATTTGTTCTACCTTGCAAGATCGGTAATTCGGAGGCATATGACACATTAGCCGATCTTGGATCAAGCCTTAACCTACTTCCGTTACCTCTCTACACCTCTCTAAAACTAGGAAAACTTGAAGAAACCGTGGTGATAATAGGCTTAGCGGATGGGAGTGTTGCTTACCCAGTTGGAGTAGTCAAGGACGTGTTAGTACACATAGGAAAACTAACCATTTTAGCCGATTTCCACGTCCTTGATATGGTTAGCGACCCTACATGCCCCTTGTTGATAGGTAGAGGATTTTTGGCGACCGCTAGTGCTATGATTGATTGTAAGGAATCTAAGATAGCGGTAGGAGAAGGTGATACTTGGTCAGTCTATGATGTGAAGAAACATGCTTATGATACTAGTGATGAACCAACACCCCATTGGTTAGAATTAAATAGGAGACCATCTAGATATGGACCTTGGATCGATAGAGACTTCATAGGACCCCAACGCCCATTTTACCTAGAAGAGGACTTTGTGAACCGAACACATACGGTAGAGCAACTCTTGGCTAGGGACACCGAATTGGATCCATTTGAAGACCCTCTAGTTATTAGGAAGATGATTGATTTCCTAGGAGTTTTGCCAATTAACCTAGGGATGAATAAGTGGACTTGTGAGGACGATGATCATAAGTGGGATTGGGACAAACCACCCAAAGATGGAGATGGGTCATGGCATATTAAGATGACATTGTATGACCCGGATGGAGAGAAGTTTGAAAAGATATATTGTACTAAGCGGACCAATAGGAAACTTCAATCCAAGCTTAACCCTAAAGACGTCCTCGATGACGAACTCACTTACATAGGGTAGAAGGACTTTGAGTCTAGCTACAAGACTCGTTAATAAAGAAAAGCGCTTCTTGGGAGGCAACCCAAGCTTTATTTGCTTTGTGTGTTTATTTATTTGTTTGTTTGATTTTATTTGCTTCCGTATGTATGTTTAATTATTATTATTATTGATTCATGTTCAAAACTAAATTGTGAAAATGCTTTATCTTGTTTTTAACTTCGTCTTAACTACATATAAAGGTATTTTGCTGATTGCGTGGTTTTGTAACCTTACAACAGGTTTTACCTCTCGAGGGATCTCAAGAGGCTTACAACCCCACCAGGCAGTGTACCTGACCGATGTAGTATAGTGTAGTGGTAAGTACGGGGGATTGATCGTTCTCCACAGGGAATAGTGTTCGTTAGGTATGAAAGGCTACTCTAATTAGGTCTAAGGGTCGAGGAAGATTCTTTTTTATGTTTTTATATTTTTTTATGAAAGCAAGTAAAATCTCGGTTTTGAAGGAGTGGGCGGAATTAGTTGCTAGTCAACTAACCCAAATTACTACGAATGCAAATAAAATAAAATAACAAAAATTAAAATGTGGTGAGAAACTTATGTGTAGAGAAATGTGTTTACTTAGATTTCCTTACTCCCTAACTATCTTTTACCGGTTAATTAGTGTGTATTAGTTGCGTGGATGACGGGTGTATTCCTTAATACCATTCGTGGGGTGGCGTACTTACTTCCCCAACTCTACAAGCTCCTACTTCACTCCTATGTCGAGCCGGCTAGGAAGCTCCTAACATGGGATCACTAGAATTCGCTTGTGCATTAAATACAACCATAAAAACCTTTAGTACGCATTTGGTTCATGTTTCTTAAGACGTTCAAGCAAGTTACCGAATAGGAAGTTAGCTAGTTTTCTTAAGCCTAACATAGATAAACAATCATCCAATACAACTAACAACACACTAACAACCAATAATCAATAGCTAGGTTTCATTAGATCTAAGCAAACACAAGATAAATTTAGCCTAACATGTTAAACAAAAGACAAGAATAAGATAGAATCAAACAACACATAGACATATTGAATGATTAATTGATAACTTATCTTTCAATGAAACATGGAAGATCTCAAGGCAAAAAGCCCTGAAAAAGTAGCTAAAATCGTCTTAGGGTTTTCTCCCAAAATTCCACACACTAAGCTCTCCCTAATGACAAAAAATTAGAAAACTATATATAGATTTTTGGATCTGACGGCGTCACCTTATGGAGTGTGACGCCGTCACCTCGCCGCTTTTAGGGTTCCCGGATGACCTTCTTGACGCCGTCCCTCTTTAGCTCTTCAAAAATCCATTCTGGCTTATCAAGGCTTGACGCCGTCTAACCATGAACGTGACGCCGTCCCCTTATGATTTAAGCCGTGAAGCCCTCGATCAAGTTAAAGCGTGACGCCGTCAGAATTCACATGCTATTTTCACTGGCCCGTCATGAGTAAATTTCACGTCCAACTTTTCTTGCCAAGGCATGACGCCGTCCAGAGTAAAGTCTGACGCCGTCAAGAGTAACTTTTAGCCGATTTTTGAGACTTTGCCGTTTTCTTCACTTTAATGCTCCAAAAACGTCCAAAATGCCTCCTTTTCCAGATTTCTCCTCAAAAGTACCTAAAATGACAAAAGAAACGATTTAGGGCGATATTTGATCCCGCCGATGTTATGCAGGTTTTCGTGTTTGTTTTCTCAGGTTTAACAGGTTATTTTGGACAAGGAGATGTATGTGGAATCTAGCTTTTGGCGATGCTTTAGTCTTGGAGCTTCAACATTACCTTGGAAGAAGATCTAACCATGTTACCTCTTTATCCACCGAGCGAATCATGGGAGTATTTGATTTCATTCTTTTACCTTATTTACTTTTACATCTTGTTATTTGAACATTGGGGACAATGTTCATCTTAAGTGTAAGGGGGGGGGGGGGGTAAAAGTACGATACTTTAGAGAATACAATTGCACTTGATTTTTGTTTGTTTGATGGTAGATGTGTAATAAAAACTGAGAGAAATACCTGTTAGGGCAATTTTAGTGCCAAATTTAAAATTTTTTGCAACATATAGGAGTGAAACTTTGGTCTTAATGAGCGTCTCACGGATAGGAGTTATATGACTAGCACAAAACCGTACCACTAAAAAATTTTCCACCCCCAAATATGTGAGGTTCGCCCCTAGAATTGGTAGGAAAAACATTTATGCTATGATGTGTGTACCGGTAGCACTTAGATTCTAGAACTTGCGTTAGGACCATTCCGAGGCCACAAGTGAGACTACATTCGTGTAGTTAGATTTACTACATGATAAGAGGCATTAGGATTAACCCATTGTTTTACACCTGTATTTTTGTTATAATTACATTGGCTACATTGGTCAAGTAATTCTCCCACACCCTTTGCGTTGTACTCATTTTTAGTACACGATACCCTTAGTACACCCCTCAGAGTCTATCTTTTCATTTCTAACTTTAAGCATTTTACTTGAAGGAAGAATTTGTTTACACCCCACTAAAATGTACACCCAAATCGCCTTAGCCTACCTTGTATGCACTCATTTTTAGTGCATTATTGTGTCAACATTTGTTTAAACCCAAGTTAATTATCTAATTGATTACATGGTTGCTAAGTCGAGTCATATCCTTGTACATATTGTTTTGGGACGATTGGGACTCATGGGTAAAGTACTAGTGTAATGGAGTAATGGGGAAGAACAACATTATTACCCCCATATGTGCTAAATATTTTAAAAGTACCCCAAGTGTGTCGATTATCTTAATTCGAGTCATTAGAATAGTTATTTGTAAAGTTATGTAAAAGTTCAAGTGTAAGGGGAATGCGACGCCCCTACGATGTATTATTTTGGATGGTAGGGCAAGAGTGTATGAAAAAAAAAATCGAAAAAATAAAGAAAAATACAAAAAAATGAGAAAAAGAAAAGTAGAAAAAAACATACGGACTACCATCCCGTTTCATTTTATGTTTATTTTATGTTTTTGTTATTTTGTTTTTAGCTTAAGTCGAGTCTAGTCTTGGCTTAGCAACGCCATATTGTACATGTAATTAATCAAGATCTTTAACTCGCCACCAGTAAAATATCCCTTATCTAACAAAACCGTGTTTATCATATCCCTACACCTAACGTTATAACCCGTTTAAAAGCCCTCTTTGATAGTTTATCTTAGGTGCTTACGCCTAGTGGAGGAGGTTTTTGACCCTTTCCCAAGCCTATGGTAATCTATTTGCTATGACAGGTAGTGAGAGATATTATCCATTTTCATTTATGATATATACTTTTATGACACCTGAGAGATGCGAGTATCTAAACACTACTTGTGAGGTGCTAGTTTGTAATCTCCGTGCTTATTATGATTAAAGTGGAACGACTATTTGTTGTAATTACTTTTATATTAGCGTTAAATGACCCCTAACTTGTATTTTGATTAGAATAAAAGCGCATTTGCTTGAGGACAAGCAAATCTCAAGTGTAAGGGTATTTGATGAAGCGAAAAGTGTACCGCTTTTAGGGGGTCATTTAAGCCCTAAATCGTATTTATTTGACCAAATATTGCCCTAAATCGTTCCTTTTGTCATTTTAGGTACTTTGGAGAAGAAATCTGGAAAAAGGAAGCATTTTGGACGTTTTTGGAGCATAAAAGCGAAGAAAACGACAAAGTCTCCAAAGCTGCTGAAAAAGTACACGTGACGGCGTCAAGGATTGCTCCTGACGGCGTCACGACTTGGCAAAAGAGGTAGATATGACAAATACATGTGACGCGCCAGAAAGTTTTACAAAGGAAGTCTGACGGCGTCACCCTTTAAGGTGATCAAGGCTGTCACGGTTTAAGTTAAAGAGAGACGACGTCAAGCACAATTGTGACGGCGTCAACCCTTGACGCGCCAGAGTGGATTTTGGAGGATTAAAGAGGGACGGCGTCGGGAAGACCATCCGGGAACCCTAGCCGCGGCGAGGTGACGGCGTCACCTCCTACAACGTGACGCCGTCAGCCCCTAAATTCTATATATAGTTTTGCAATTTTTAGTCATTAGTGTGCAACTTTGTGAGGAGAAACCCTAAGACGAATTTTCTGCCATTTTTAAGGGTTTTATACCCTTGGATCTCCCATGTTTAATTGAAGATAAGTAATCAATTAATCATTCAATATGTCTATGTGTTGTTTGATTATATCTTGTTCTTGTCTTTTGATTAACATGTTAGGCTAGATTTATCTTGTGTTTGCTTAGATCTAATGAAACCTAACTATTGATTATTGGTTGTTGGTGTGTTATTAATTGTATTGGATGATTGTTTATCGATGTTAGGCTTAAGAAAACTGGCTAACCTCCTATAGGGTAACTTGCTTGAACGTCTTAAGAAACATGAACCAATACGTACTAAGGTTTTTATGGTTGTATTTAATGCATGAGCGAATTCTAGTGATCCCATGTTAGGAGCTTCTTAGCCGGCTCGACATAGGAGTGAAGTAGGAGCTTATAGAGTTGGGGAAGTACGTACGCCACCCCACGATTGGTATTAAGGAATACACCCGTCATCCACGCAATTAATACACACTAATCAACCGGTAAAAGATAGCTAGGAAGTAAGGAAATCTAAGTAAACACATTTCTCTCCATATAAGTTCCACAACCTTTTTATTTTCAGTCATTTTATTTTATTTGCAATTGTAGTTATTTGGGTTAGTTGACTAGCAACTAATTCCGCCCACTCCTTCAAACCCGAGATTTTACTTGCTTTTCATAAAAAAATATAAAAATACAAAAAGAATCTTCCCTCACCCTTAGACCTATTAGAGTAGTTTTTCAATCCTAACGACACTATTCTCCTAGAGAACGATCAATCCCCCGGTACTTGCCACTACACTATACTACATCGGTCAGGTACACTGCCTGGTGGGGATTGCAAGCCTCTTGAGATCCTTCGAGAGGTAAAACCTGTCATAAGGTCGCAAAACCACGCATCAGCTACACTACATAGCATAGACCGATTTAGTATTTTAGTTAGGGAAAATTCCCTAAATGCCCCACAAGTACATTAGTGTACACCTCTGATGCATGGAAACGTCCAGAAGGCACCGTACCGCGTACCGGAAACTCGCCGGGGACGGAAACGCCTACGGGGACGGCTGCGAAACGTTTCTTGGCCGTTTCCAAAAATTTGGGGACGTTCCTTGACCGCTTCGATAAGTCAACCGGCGTTTCTTGTACCGTTTCTAGTTTTGGGGACGTTTTTTTAAAGTTTCCAGCAGTCCAGGGGTATTTCTTGTAAGTTTCCAAGGTGTATCATGTACGTTTCTCATAATTTTTATAGGGTATTTTTAATCAAACGATTCATATTCATCCCCTTCCTCTCTAAACCCAAAATTCAACAATAGTCGGGCTCAAGACTTGGTTTACGTACACAATAATCTCCGACTTTTATCTAGGGCTCCCAATGATGACTTGAAGATGTGGGATATTGGCGGAGATACTTTTGACTCGATGGAAGATGTAGGCTTTTTGCAGTTTGCGGATCTTTCACTAGATGACCCGGATCTTGAAAACAGTTTGATTGATAATATTTGATTACCTTTGCTTTAGAAGATGTATGAATTAAAGATTTATGATTATCTTTGGAAGATGTATGAATTTTGAAGTTTACATCAACGTATGAATATATTTTGGGGTTTGTGGTACATTATCTATAATATATATATTTTTTATGTATTTATTTCCATACCCGTGCTGTACCCGTTTCTTGATTTTTTGAGTTTTGCCGTTTCTCGTTCCCGTACCCGTACCCGTTTCTCGTTCCCGTACCAGTTCCCGTGCAACATTGGTGTACACTCTAAATGCCTCAAAAAAAATTTTTTTCCCCAAATACCCCAAGGGATTGGGTCGCCCAAATATCTTGGGCGGATCTCATAAAATTGTACCATGTGTCCCTATATATGTCCCCACAAAGTACTAAGATAGTACCAAGCACAACATGTACTTTCTTAGGCGACTGGGCCCATATTTCTTGGGCGACTTGGCTTTTTTGTCTTTTTTGAAAAAGTTATTAACTATATTTTGGTCCTTGTAGTTTGCTTGGTATTTCATTTTTGGTCCTTGTGATTATTATTATTATAGAAATTCAAAAAAATTTATAAAAATTCAAAAAAACTTATAAAAATTAGAAAAAACTTATAAAAATTCGAAAAAATTTATAAAAATTTGAAAAAATTAATAATAATTGGAAAAATTTATAAAAATTTGAAAAAACTTATAAAAATTCAAAAAATTTATAAAAATTCGAAAAATATATAAAAATTCAAATTTTTTTTAAAAATTCGAAAAAAGTTATAAAAATTTGAAAAATATATAGAAATTCGAAAAAATTTATAAAAATTTGAAAAAACTTTAAAAAATTCAAAAAATTTATAAAATTTCAAAAAAAATTTAAAAATACGAAAATAATTAAAAATATTCGAAAAATTTGTAAAAAATCGAAATTTTTTTAAAAATTAGAAAAAATTTATAAAAATTCAGAATTTTTTTAAAAATTCAAAAAAATTAATAAAGATTCGAAAAAATTTAAGAAAATTAAAAAATTTATAAAAATTTGAAAAAACTTATAAAAATTAGAAAAATTTCTAAAAATTCAAAAAAACTTATAAAAATTCGAAAAAATGTATAAAAATTCAAAAAATTCGAAAAACTTATAAAGATTCGAAAAAATTTATAAAAATTCAAAAAATTTCAAAAAATTCGAAAAACTTATAAAGATTCGAAAAAATTTATAAAAATTCAAAAAATTTATAAAAATTTGAAAAAATTTATAAAAATTAAAAAATGTATAGAAATTCGAAAAAAATTTAAAAATTCAAAAAAACTTATAAAAACTCGAAGAATTTATAAATATTCAACATTTTTATAAAAATTCGAAATTTTTATAAAAATTCGAAAAAACTTATAAAAATTCAAAAAATTTATAAAAATTCGAAAAAACTTATAAAAATTCGAAAAAATTTATAAAGATTCGAAAAAACTTATAGAGATTCGAAAAAATTTATAACAATTCAAAAAATTTAACAAAATTTGAAAAAACTTACAAAAAATCGAAAAATTTATAAAATTTCGAAAAAAATTTTGAAATTCGAAAAAACTAATAAATATTTAAAAAATTTATAAAAATTAGGAAAAAATTTAAAAATTCAAAAAAGTATATAAAAATTTAAAAAATTTATAAAAATATGAAAAAACTTATAAAAACAAGAAAAATTTATAAAAATTAGAAAAAATTTATAAAAATGAAAAAAAATCTATAAAAATTCGAAAATTATAAGAAAATTTATAAAAATTCGAAAAGTATAAAAATTCTAACTTTTTGAATTTTTATAAAATTTGCGAATTCAAAAAAAAATTTCGAATTTTTATAAGTTTTTTGAATTTTTATAAAATTTTCGAATTTTTAAAATTTTTTCTAATTTTTATAAATTTTTCGAATTTTTAAATTTTTTTCGAATTTTTAAATTTTTGTCGGATTTTTATAAATGTTTTGTATTTTTACAAATTTTTTCGAATTTTTAAAAAACTTTCGAATTTTTGTAAGTTTTTTTTAAAAAAAATTGAATTTTTATTGGTTTTTTCGAATTTTTAAATTTTTTTTGAATATTTATAAATTTTTTGAATTTTTATAAGTTTTTTTGAAGTTTTCAAATTTTTCTAATTTCTATAAATTTTTCTAATTTTTATAAATTTTTGAATTTTTATAAATTTTTCTAATTTTTATAAATTTTTTCGAATTTTTAAAATTTTTTCGAATTTTTATAAATTTTTATAATTTTTTTTGAATTTTTATAAATTTTTTTAAATTTTATAGATTTTATCGAATTTTTAAATTTTTTTGAATTTTTATAATATTTTCGGGTTTTTATAAGTTTTTTCGAAGTTTTCAAATTTTTTGAATTTTTATAAATTTTTTCATATTTTTATAAATTGTTTCAATTTTTATAATTTTTTCGAATTTTTAAAATTTTTTGAATTTTTATAAATTTTTGAATTTTTGCATGTTTTTCTAATTTTTAAAAAAATTTCGAATTTTTACAAATTTTTCGAATATTTTAAAGATTTTTTGAATTTTTAAAAATTTTCAATATTTTATAGATTTTTCAAAATTTTATAAGTTTTTTCAAATTTTTCTAAATTATTTGAATTTTTATAAATTTTTTCGAATTTTTATATGTTTTTTTGAATATTTATAAATTTTTTGAATCTTTATAACTTTTTTCGAATTTAAAAAAAAATCGATTTTTTTTAAATTCTATAAACTTTTATAAGTTTTTTCGAATATTTCAAATTTTTTCGAATTATTATAAATTTATCGAATTATTATTAATTTTTATGAACTTTTTCGAATTTTTATAATTTTTATATGTTTTTTTGAATTTTTATAAATTTTTTCAAATTTTTATAAATTTTTTCAAATTTTTATAATAATAATAATAATAATAATAATAATAATAATAATAATAATCACAAGGACCAAAAATGAAATACCAAGCAAACTACAAGGACCAAAATGTAGTTAATAACCTTTTCAAAAAAGACAAAAAAGCCAAGTCGCCCAAAAAATATGAGCCCAGTCGCTTGTTACACCCCGTGCCCGATTAGACCTAAAATTTGAACTTTTTACGTGAAAACGACCACTCAAAATTGACCTACTGTCACTCTTTTATGAGCTGACAAAAATCCATAAACATTCAGCCCTTGAGGCTAGTTTTAAATGAAAGTAGACTCAATTACCTTCAAAACGATAGGTGGTACGACCCGTGACGACTTACGGTTTGTTTTGTACGACCTTTAGAAAATTACCAAATCTGGGTGGGATAGATGCGCCGCATCTCAAAAAGAGATGCGCCGTATCTCCCAAATGAGACCGAAACTTGAAACCGAAATTTGGGTTTGGATAGATGCGCCGTATCCCAAAAAGAGATGCGCCGTATCTACTCAAATGAGACCGAAACTCTGCAGAAAACCTGCAGAAACTCAATATTAACACCCCCAAACCATTTAACACCACAAACAACCCATACGACCTCCGTTTTACATCAAACTTGACCAAAAGCATTACATTAACATAACAAACATGTTCCAAGGGCACTTGACCCGTTTACAACCCAAAATGGATACGAACACGCTTAAACCAAACACCCCATTATCATTACTCAAAAACACTTAAAACACATTTTGACCCATCGATAGACTCCCAAATCGTTATGACCTTTCTAACATACAAATTGACACTCGACTATACTTTACAAATCAATAAAAGACTCTCGGGGGTACAACCTTGACACTTGAGCTCGGTATTCTATCTAGCTCCTAATGCTTGCTATCTTCCAAATCCATTCCAAACTCTTATGCTACACTCCAAGCCTTCCATTCCGCCGCACTTAAGCCTACAAAAACATTGACAACTAAAGAATAAGCTTACGCTTAGTAAGTAACCCATCATAAAACATATATCATACACATACTTTCACATAAGCATCATAATCCCATAAAAACCTCTAAACTACCACATACCACTCATATCATATCCGACTTCATAACGTAATCACATCCATTCATCATAACCATAATCACAACATACCTTAACTAGTCCAAAGCCGACAACTAACATACTCTTATCCAAGGTCACTAGCCATCCATCCTTAGCTTACAACCATACTAACCCAACTCCTATGCTCTTACACCACCACAATACATACATGATAAATACATACATAACACATGTTTTAGGGAGAGTTACTTACCTTCAATCCAAGCTAGGCTACTAACATAAATCCCACCAACAACATCTTCTACCCATCATCATCATCATCATCATCATCATCATCTTCTACAATTAACCAAAACCTAACAACATAATAATCAATAACATAAATAAGGGTTAACATAACCCATTAAACATACTCATCTACCTCCCTACATCATCATATGATCATATCTTGATCATATGATGAAAACCCACTTAATCATAAACCTTAACCTTAATAATCATTAAATAGAAATACTTACTTGCATAAGATCATAACTAAGGAAGGCCATAAACACTAGGACTTGATCATCTTCATCTTCTTCATCTCTTCTATATCACTATCTCATTTTCCCTCTCTTCCTTCTCTCTCTAAAATCCGGTCATCCAACTCTATCAATAATGGAGGAGAATTCTAGATAAGGCTAGATATATTAGTTAGGTGTAATCTTTGGCCTCTTGGCACCTTTAGTCCCTTAAGTCTCTCTTATCTTATTTTAACCACAACTAACTTATAACACATAATTAACACTTGGCAACTTAGGTCCTTCTAGTTTATACATCACATTCCATATTACTACATTAGTCATACTTTAACTATTAATTTGACCATCGGGTTTGACTTCCACGTAACTTTGTTGACCAACCAATTACATCCAACCTTAACATATTTCATCTAGGGTGGGGCCTACTCGTAACCGGGATACGGGTCTAACAATTCTACCCCCTTATTTAGATTTCGTCCCCGAAATCTTTCGTTCTTTACTAACCAACATCTAGTCACATAACTCATCTCATTCCTAACACCTTAACCCCTAGTTTACTTAGTTCAACGATCTAAGTGATCTTGCAATTTTACGCATACTATAACATATCACATGCCCTAATCCACATTACCCCCGCTTACTTCTGTACCACACAACTCTTGCTTAGATTTCACATAATGCAAGACTTACTTACTATCGCCAATCATCATTCTAATCCGCCATATTTCCGCACATCATCATCTCACTCGCTTTACCCTCTACCCCCATTCTTTGACTCTTGCTACTTAAGAACTCGCACTATTTGACTTTACATCATTACACTCAACTAATTTGTTCACATTCTTTTATCTTCATTCATCATCTTTTTGCACCACACCGCAAGGCCCATCATATTATCATTACAATTTCTCCGTCCCATCAAGGTTCTCCTAAGTCTCAACTAAAAGCCATGGTCTAATTCTAACCCTCCTATCTTAATCCTTACAATTCCTAACTAACTCTAAACTCCCGCTTTCTACTTCTCTAACCCTACTCGTGCCGTGTCGGCAACACATAGCCCACTCGTTTATAATTCCTCATTTACATGGAGAGGCGTCCCAATCGATGTAAATCAAGAAATATAAACTCATGGTTATGCACTCCCGACATAACACTACTACTCCTATTTCCAATTTTTAACTTTTATTATTTCATCATTCTCTTTTTATTACATTATTTTTACTCTTCTTAGACTTGGATCCTTCACATTATCACATTCATCATGGGGATACTTTTATATGCCATGGACGTAGGCAACCCCTTGCCGGTGAAGGCAACACTTTTCATCCCGAAGGATCTTTAACATTCATCCCGAAGGATTCCTTAACATTCCTTTACTTGGTCATCCCGAGGGATACCACATTTAACATTCATCCCGAAGGATCATTACATTCACACTTTATCACCTTAACAACGGATCCAAGTCATAAGCACCACACACACATTATTACATTCGTTTATTATAGTAATTACCGCTAATCGCCTTAGCAGTAATATGATAATTTCAGAACAACGCCTTTATCTCATACACACTCCTCTCATTCTTTCTTACGTTTTTAATCCATCACATTTTTATTTCCATATCTTATCTCTCTTCTTTTAGTCTCACTCGCTTCCTTTACATGTAGACCTTACATAGATCGTCAATTATAACACGCTCATTTTTTATTAATGATTACAGCTAATCGCCTTAGCCGTAATATAATTATTTCATGACAACACCTTAGCTTCACACATATTCATCTCATTTTAGCTATTATTACTTAGGAAGTTTCGTTCTATTTCACTATTTACTCAATCACTATGCCTTTCCTCATCTTGTAACTAAGTTCATCACAAACTTATTATGTATATATTTTTATTTCATTTCTTCACCACACACATACGACGTTACCACACGTTCATAATCATGCTCCTAATACTTGACTTTCCACTAACCCGTCTCTAATACCTCTTTAATGATCCTCACACTAAGTATAACTACTCATAAAACCATACTTTGGTCATTCCTAGCTCACAAGCCATGCACTTTCATTTTTAATCACATTTCTTATAACCCACCACACAACTTATTACACTTATTCACCCTCGCTAACTACCATAGCACCCAATCACATAATCATATAATAATTACCGAGACAGCCCGAGGTGCACGGTAATCCTATCACTCACACATCAAGTCTCCCACAACATATATCACATAAGACACCTCCCTAAGTCCCCATCATTATACCCATATAACAATCACATCATTCGTTTCAAACTCGACATTCATATCCTATAACTTACAAAGTATTAGCCCGCCTTTCTTAAACTTAAACTTAACGCGTCTACGAGTGGTTTAAGACTAGGCAACCTAAAGGAAACCTAATTCACTTAAACCGAGGCTTTGATACCAAGTTGTTACACCCCGTGCCCGATTAGACCAAAAATTTGAACTTTTTACGCGAAAACGACCTCTCAAAACTGACCTACTGTCACTCTTTTATGAGCTGACAAAAATCCATAAACATTCAGCCCTTGAAGCTAGTTTTAAATGAAAGTAGACTCAATTACCTTCAAAACGATAGGTGGTACGACCCGTGACGACTTACGGTTTGTTTTGTACGACTTTTAGAAAATTACCAAATCTGGGTGGGATAGATGCGCCGCATCTCAAAAAGAGATGCGCCGTATCTCCCAAATGAGACCGAAACTTGAAACCGAAATTTGGGTTTGGATAGATGCGCCGTATCCCAAAAAGAGATGCGCCGTATCTACTCAAATGAGACCGAAACTCTGCAGAAAACCTGCAGAAACTCAATATTAACACCCCCAAACCATTTAACACCACAAACAACCCATACGACCTCCGTTTTACATCAAACTTGACCAAAAGCATTACATTAACATAACAAACATGTTTCAAAGGCACTTGACCCGTTTACAACCCAAAATGGGTACGAACACGCTTAAACCAAACACCCCATTATCATTACTCAAAAACACTTAAAACACATTTTGACCCATCGATAGACTCCCAAATCGTTATGACCTTTCTAACATACAAATTGACACTCGACTACACTTTACAAATCAATAAAAGACTCTCGGGGGTACAACCTTGACACTTGAGCTCGGTATTCTATCTAGCTCCTAATGCTTGCTATCTTCCAAATCCATTCCAAACTCTTATGCTACACTCCAAGCCTTCCATTCCGCCGCACTTAAGCCTACAAAAACATTGACAACTAAAGAATAAGCTTACGCTTAGTAAGTAACCCATCATAAAACATATATCATACACATACTTTCACATAAGCATCATAATCACATAAAAACCTCTAAACTACCACATACCACTCATATCATATCCGACTTCATAACGTAATCACATCCATTCATCATAACCATAATCACAACATACCTTAACTAGTCCAAAGCCGATAACTAACATACTCTTATCCAAGGTCACTAGCCATCCATCCTTAGCTTACAACCATACTAACCCAACTCCTATGCTCTTACACAACCACAATACATACATGATAAATACATACATAACACATGTTTTAGGGAGAGTTACTTACCTTCAATCCAAGCTAGGCTACTAACATAAATCCCACCAACAACATCTTCTAACCATCATCATCATCATAATCATCATCTTCTACAATTAACCAAAACCTAACAACATAATAATCAATAACATAAACAAGGGTTAACATAACCCATTAAACATACTCATCTACCTTCCTACATCATCATATGATCATATCTTGATCATATGATGAAAACCCACTTAATCATAAACCTTAACCTTAATAATCATTAAATAGAAATACTTACTTGCATAAGATCATAACTAAGGAAGGCCATAAACACTAGGACTTGATCATCTTCATCTCTTCTATATCACCATCTCATTTTCCCTCTCTTCCTTCTCTCTCTAAAATCCGGTCATCCAACTCTATCAATAATGGAGGAGAATTCTAGATAAGGCTAGATATATTAGTTAGGTGTAATCTTTGGCCTCTTGGCACCTTTAGTCCCTTAAGTCTCTTTTATCTTATTTTAACCACAACTAACTTATAACACATAATTAACACTTGGCAACTTAGGTCCTTCTAGTTTATACATCACATTCCATATTACTACATTAGTCATACTTTAACTATTAATTTGACCATCGGGTTTGACTTCCACGTAACTTTGTTGACCAACCAATTACATCCAACCTTAACATATTTCATCTAGGGTGGGGCCTACTCGTAACCGGGATACGGGTCTAACATCGCTCAAGAAAGTACCTGTTGTACTCGGTACTTTCTTAGTACTTTGTGGGGACATATATAAGGACACATGGCACAATTTTATGAGATCCGCCCAAGATCTTTGGGCGACCCAATCTCTTGGGGTATTTGGGGGGAAAATTTTTTTTGAGGCATTTAGGGGAAGACATATGTACCTTTGGGGTATTTGAATACTTATCCCTTTTAGTTATGTGTCCCCCTTTATCTTATATGACATGAGCAGTAGATTAATTCATTTTTTTTTATTATTATTTTTTTTTTAAGATTTAGAAAACTGACGTGATACATGAATTTATAATTATTAACCTCATATTTTTATTTATTTTATAATTATTTAGACTTAAGTAAATTAGAAAAATGATGTTATAACTTATAAGAGAAGGGAGCACATGTAACATGTAGAGCATCAAGAAGTAGCAATAGAACAAAGATCGATATATCATAGAAGTGATCAGGTGAGAAGAAAAATTAAAATGATAAGAATAAAAGGGTTTGTAGTCACACATTTTAAATAAAATGAGGAATTTCAAAAAAAAGATGCGACTCTTTCTATAAATGCATATAAAATATGTGATTATACAGTCTTCTCACTCTTTTAATTTTATTTTTCTTCTTAACACAATACATATATAATAATGAAAAGATAATGATGGTTCAAAGAGCAAGTTGGAGTAGTTTCATCATCAAATACATCTTTCCTACAACAAATTGGCTACTTAAAACTCTTTTTAATTCAAACTTTGCAATCAAAGGGGCTTGTGAACAATAATATATGACCATGTTGGTGCCTTTACAGTTGCATAACCATATGATTCAATGAATAAAAGTGTCCATGGAATCATTCATTTAGTATATTCATATTCTGGTAACTAAAGATACTTTCTTTTGATTTAAAGTGTTCAACTTCTATTGTGGCCTTTTGGGTCGAGTTTTCTCTTCATCACTTTTAATTGCATGAGTAACTTAACTTACATATTTAACTAGCTTATAACCCTGTATCACAGGTGACTAAATTCTACGATATTGCTTCGATTTAATGGGAATTAAGTATCATCCGTGAGATTATGCTACGACAATTTAGAAAACAGTAAAACTTTATTCAAACCAAAATCCAATATACAAATCGATACACAGCTGCTAAAAGAATACAAATTTTTAGACTTGACATAAAGCATAAAATATCACATTTAATAAATTACAAACAAATCTCTACTTAAGAAATTACAGAAATCAAATTACGTACAAAGTAACACCAACAATGAACATCACAAAAACATCATCAACTTCAAACCAAACAAACAAACCGTAAAAAAATAACTTTTTTTACCTTTAGTAATGCGTCTTTTCCTTCTTTTCTTCACTCTTTGAATGACTATGCCCATGAAGCTTCTCCTTAATCTTTTCAAATATGCCCTTCTTCTCCTTATGCTCGACTTCGACAGTGGCATACTCGTTATGTGACACCACCGGGTGTGGTGGTGGAGCAACGGCACAATCCTCCTCGACCTTTTCAACGACTATAACTTCTTCGTAGTGCTTAACAGGGGCGCAAGTCTCTTCCTCATGCTTTTTCAACTTTTCAAGTTCTTTCTTTTCTTTCTCCTCTTCTTTCTTCTCCTTGTGCTCCTCAATTTTCTTCTCGATTTTCCATTTGTCCTCTTCGATTTTTCCCTTCATCTCTTCAGTTATATGCTCAACCTCTTCTTTGAATTCTTCTACCTTCTCCTCGATCTTCTCTTTATCCTCTTCTAGTTTGCACTCAACGGTTTCTTTGAGTTCTTCGGCTTTATACTTAGCTTCCTTTACTTCCTCCTTTACTTCCTCCTTTAGTTCTTCCTCTTTGTACTCGATCTCGTATTTTTTCTCCTTGATATCTTTTTTAATCTCTTCTTCCTTACACTCGACATCTTCCTTGACTTCTTCAATTTTCTCCTTAATTTTCTCTTTATCCTCTTCGACTTTACACTCAACAGTTTCCTTGATTTCTTCTATTTTATACTTGGCCTCCTCTATTTCTTCCTTAAGTTTTTCCTCGCGCTTCTCCTTCTTGTATTCGCTCTCGTATTCCTTTTCCTTAATTTTCTCTTTGCCTCTTCTATTTCACATTCGATCTTTTCATCTAGTTTTTCTTTTTTGTACTTGCCTTCGTCAACTTTTTCCTCGATCTTTTCCTTGATTTCTTCAATTTTCTTCTCAATTTTTTCTTTATCCTCTTCTACTTCACACTCGACCTTCTCCTTGAGTTCATCTATTTTGTATTTGGCCTCTTCAATTTCTTCAACTAGTTTTTCCTTAAGCTCTTCTTTTTTATACTTGGCCTCATACTCTTTATCTTTAATCTCCTCTTTTGCTTCTTCTACTTCACACTCAATTTTTTGCTTAAGTTCCTCCTCTTTGTACTTTACCTCGTCTAGTTTCTCTCAATCTTTTCCTTAATCTCTTCTATTTTTCTTTGATTTTCTCTTTGTCTTCCTCTACTTTGCATTCCACATTCTCCTTTAGTTCTTCTAATTTGTACTTAGCTTCCTCAATCTCTTCTTTGAGTTTTTCTTTGTGCTCTTCATTTTTATATTTGGCCTCATATTCTTTTTCTTTAATTTCAACTTTGGCCTCTTCTACTTCACACTCCACCTTCTCCTTTAGTTCCTCTATCTTTTCCTTCACCTCCTCAACTTTGTGCTCGACTTTTTCTTTGAGTTCTTCTATTTTCTCCTCAACTTTCTCTTTATCTTCTTCAGCTTTACACTCAACATTCTCCTTGACTTCCTCACTTTTGAACTTGATCTCAAATTCCTTTTCCTTAATTTCCTCTTTCACTTCTTCTACTTCACATTCTATCTTTTCCTTAAGTTCCTCTTTTTTGTACTTGGCTTCTTCTACTTTGAGCTCGATTTTTTCTTTCAATTCTTCCAGTTTCTCCTCAATTTTCTCTTTCTCTTCTTCTACTTTACACTCAATATTTTCCTTGACTTCTTCTATTTTGTACTTGGCCTCTTCTATTTCTTCTTTGAGCTTATTTTTGTGCTCTTCGTTTTTGTATTTGGCCTCATATTCTTTTTCCTTGATCTTCTCTTTGGCTTCTTCTACTTCACACTCGATCTTTTGTTTGAGTTCTTCTATTTTGTATTTGGCCTCTTCTCTACTCCTCCTTAAGTTTCTCCTTGAGCTCTTCTTTTTTGTACTCGCCCTCGTACTCTTGTTCTTTGATTTTCTCTTTGACCTCTTCTATTGCACAGTCAATTTTTTCATCGAGCGCTTCTATTTTCTCCTCAATTTTCTCTTTCACCTCGACTACTTTACTCTCAACGTTTTCCTTGAGCTCTTCTATTTTGTACTTAACCTCCTCTACTTCATGCTTGAGCTTTTCCTTATGCTCTTCCTCTTTGTATTCAACTTCACATTCTTTTTCCTTGATTTTCTCTTTAGTCTCTTCCACTTCGCATTCGATCTTTTCCTTTAGTTCATCTTCTTTGTACTTCACTTCGTCCACTTTGTCTTCAATTTTTTCTTTTAGTTCTTCTATTTCCTCCTTGATTTTCTCTTTGTCCTCTTCCACCTCGCACTCAACCTTCTCTTTCAACTCTTCTAATTTGTATTTTTCCTCGTGCACTTTCTCGGCAAATTTCTCTTTCGTCTCTTCTATTTTTTCATCAATCTTTTCTTTCAAGTCATGTGTCTTCTTTTGTTCACCAACACACTCTTCCTTATAAGACTGCAAATTTGCAAAAAAGAAGAAGCAGATTTCTATGTTAAAATCCCAAATGAAAAAACTTGGCATCAAACATTATATATGTAATTAAATAAGTAACATCATCTGTTTTTTTAGCAAACTCTGGGTTTTCTTGGTAACATCTCTAAACTATTGATGTGTATAACATAAAATAAGCAGATATATAGCTACTAAGATATGACCAACAAGCTAAAAGAAAAACAATGAAGAACAAAAAATTCATATCACAATTGACGTTTAAGAAATTTACTGTAAAAGTAATTAAGAGATACACAAAGTACAACAATCAAAGAATCCCTTTCATCAAATGTAGACATATACACTTTCTGATATGTCCATCATGTGAGCTTGTATGTACTTTATGACTTCATAAAACTTTTTATGACACATACTTAAACTTTTAGGATAAATTACATGAGATAGACATACCATATAATTAAGATGTGACCAACAATATGGAGAGCAAGGAATTATTAAAATTCTACTATTGAGTTTAGTTGTATCACATGATCTTAGAAAGATTCTAAGAGTACAACTAGCTAGGTCATAAACAAAGTACAAGACAACAAGTCACATATTCACTTACCCAAATATCCCAAATATGAGAAAATGCATGTGAGTTTATCAATACATAGGCATACATATATAACGAAATTATACTACTTACAAGATGCTAATGGTCCTTGAATGTAACAACCAGATGCATAATATATAGTATATCTCTCTCATTTGTGCTTTACGTTTGCATATTTATACTTGTACTCTTTAATTAAGTTGCATGCATATATATACATCTACAGATCTTGTAATTACCAAACAACTTTCAAGGGTTATATATGTTTCACAGTGATTATGTTTATTAACTGGCCGGATTTAGGATTTAAGCTAAGCAACTTTAAAACGAACTAAATATTCCAACATAATCAGTTCACCAGTACGTTGTCTACAGCTTAAAAACACTAAGGACGGTTATTATATGTAAATATAAAGGAAACTTACATTGTTGCAATTGTCTTCACGCAATATCACCACCTCAGTTGTTTCACAGTACTCTTCAGTTTTCGGGGCTTGGTGGTAATTGTCAGCCATTATCTCGATCAGCAACACAAGAACAAAACGTACGTAGTAACTTAAGCAAAAGATCGAAGCAAAAACAAGCAGGGAGATAAACACGTAGCAGCAAATTAAAACAAGAATATGAATATGAATTAGGGTTTGCTTATAACAAATGAAATTATAAATACTTTGAAATATGAATGAATGTGTGCACTAGAGAGAAGCAAATGGTGTTTATATAGAACATTTTCACGCGTAGATGGGCGCCAATAGGATTGAAAAAATATGAATAAAGAAATGAAGGTGGCTTATTTGGTCTATATGTTACTTGCTGCCCAATTCACGCGCCAATATTATCTATGCTAAAAACATTTTCTTGTCAACTTCTGAAAAATACAATAGGAGCTAATTGCATAAATACGTACATTATGAATCCAAGGTAATTAAAATCACATAATGCACTAAACTATATATCAAGTTAATTAAACCTAGCGATTGATATTTAGGTTAAGACGTACGTACATAAGCTCTCTTTTGGTAGACATGCAAAAGAAGTAGAAATTCATGGAATCAATCTCCTTACTTTTGGGTTTAACTTATGGTTAAAGTATAATATGTCTAAGTTCCCCATCCCTCATACTGCGTTTACACGGATTGAGTGGTGTTGTTGCAAAAGAAGTACGTACAAGCGGTTGTATTATATATATTCGGTTGTTAACAAGTGTTCAGGCTAAAATATAGTAATGTCTCTAAACTTTTCTTTGATTCTATGTCATCAATTTTCAGAAGGTATTCTAAAATGCACATACGTATGGTTGACGTGGCAAAAGAATTTTGATAATGAAAATTTATGTAATACGGAGTATGTACGTTATCCGAATGTGCATATTTCAACATATAGCTAGTGAAACAACAAATTAAACAAGTTCAAATATTTAATCGGCACATTAATGAAAATAAATCTCTATTAATTATAGTCTAAACTCTTCCAATTATCACTTTTTACCGCTCTTTAATTATATAGTAAACAGAATATTGAAACCTAGTGGGAGAAAACAAATCCAAAATGCTCATGTCAGGGATAAGGATTCTAGCAAGTTAGGTTTAAGCTAGTAGTTTTATAACAATACTATTTGTTTTCTTTTCCTCTAAATTGTTACATCAGCTCAATTAAAAAAAATAGAAGAATCTTTAACAACTTCCTATGACTTTACCAAAATACTATTTTACAATGTCATTGTCTTATAGTAGATTCTTTTGTTATATTTCTTAGCTAGCACACGGTTATAAGATATAAAACCTGCATTGTAGCGTAACGTTTTACATGTAGTCCGATTCAAGTTCCAACTAAGACAAAGTGTGTTATTTCGTCTTCTTAAAAATCCCTTTAATATAATGCAATCTGTTAAATTGAACGATATTGAACCATCGCGAAAGTGGTCTAGTGGTCAATCACTCTGACGTGTTCACAAGAAGTCACATGTTCAAACATATATAGCTAGGTATATTTCTTGGTGTTGGCCAGTGAAAAGGTCAGAAACGGTCACATTGATACTCCATTTTATCACGGATATGCGAGTCTTTGACTCGCCGGTTCTGAAACCTAATTTTCATATATTGTTAGACGCGGACAATCTAATTCTTTCTTACCTTACAAGTTAAACAAGCCGTGGAAACATTGTTTCTAATTTCTTGAAAACTTCACTAAAGTAAGAATTTTGTTAATACTATTTTGGACAACGGGGCGGCTTCAATGGAAGGAATAAAGCATGTTTTGGTTGGCAAAAAGAAGCTTTGGACACGCTGTCATGCATTATTATATCCTAGTTGTCAATTGCCACGTCAGATGCCACGTGAAGTCCACATAAAACTGGGTCCCACGCACCGAAATGTATATGAAATAGTGGAGCAGGTGGAATGATACGTCGTCGTGTGGTGGTTTAATGGCGGCTACAGAGACCACCAACTCCTCTAATTGGCACTAAACAATTTTGCTGCACTTTTGTGAATGGGACCCTATTTCTAACTAGGTCGGTTTGACCATCTTTTTATTCTTTTTTGCTCCAGTTTTAGACGTCTTTTTAACGTTTGATCTTAACAGTCTTGCTGAATGTCTTTGTGATTGCATATTGATATATGGATCGTGTATAATGTGTGTTTGTGAATGGGTTATGATATGACATAATAGGCCATATATATAATGTAGAATTAGGTTTAAAAACATACAAACCCAATCCGAATGGGGCTAAGATCACAATGAATATTTTTCATACTTATCAAATACTAAAAATATGATGATTGCGTAGTATTCTTTATAGAAATTCGGCTACATAATCTGACAAAAAAATTTAGGTGGTTCAGTAGGTAACACACCACATAATATGAACATGGTAACGAGTTCGAATCCATGCATGTGATTTTTTGACAAATAAAATAACAACTGGATTATTGCATACGTGGACTTTGACGTGGACTTATTTGTGATGATGTGTATTTATCTAGTCATCTTTATCCTGTTATATATATGTTATATATATATATATATATATATATATATATATATATATATACTAGTTGTCGAAGCCCGCCCGATGGGCGGGCATGCTTTGTAAGCCCGTTGGGCATGACTTATAAGCCCTGCCGGGCATATAAGCCAGCCCTAAAGGGCGGGCATGACTTATAATTATCGTTGGCATATTTTACTATAGCGAAAGAAGGGTTGTAAAAAATGGTTGGAAATTATACATGTTGAAAGAAAGGGTTGTACATAAAAACTTTGAGATTTCTGTAAATAAATTATTAGATATTAGTGATCGAAGGCAAAATGAGCGCCAACATAATGGGATTTCATCGGTATTCCGATCAAAGAATCAAAGAAAGAAGGTTTCAGTTTCATATAGCAATCACCTCTTTTCAGCCTTAGTCAAATAGCCACCGAAGGCTCCGAAAAAAATAACGAATAATACTAATATAAGGTAGTAGTTATTTTTATTGATTGTACAGTTTTTTTTTTAAAATATTTGGTAGTTTATTTGAAATCGCCCTGAAGGGTTATGTTTTGATTCCAAGGGACCTGATTGTGCATAGATGTCTCATATATATATATATATATATATATATATATATATATATATATAGCCCAAGGGGCGGGCATGACTTGTGATTTTCATTTGATATGTGGTAATTTTCTTTATACATTGTCAAATTTTGAACATTATAAATTATAAATTCCTTGGAAAATATTTCATGTAATATGACTTTCTTTATTATAATCGTAATATTTTATTTTTAAGTATTCAGATTATTTCGTAATAGCGGGCTAGAATTATGAATATCGTTGAAAAAAATAAGTTAACGAAAAATAGGATATAAACGTTCCATATTATTTATTGAATGCATTAATGAAAAAGATTAAACGTTAACTTTTATTAAGCTTCTATATATTTTCAAAGCTGTCCGCAATAACAAAGTATATCTTTTAAACTCAAATACGAAATAAATCTTCCTTGTACACAAGGTTGGTTGTTGATTTTGTGTATTTACCATCTTTATCACAACATATTCAATTTCTTCCCGCTCTTGACTCGGGAGGCGGTCACATAGTTGGCCATGAGAGAAAACTAATCTTTTAGAAAAACAACCCAACTTGCGACAATGTTTGGCCTTGTCTTTTATTAATAGTCATTGCAAAACACACCGACATAGAGAATTGCTTACGTTTTTATCTCAAGTATTATGAGCATATGAAAATTGAAATGACATGTGCAGATTAAGTAAAAAAAATCATAAACCAAACTACAATTGTTTAAACCTAATACAAAGTTTATAATCAACTATAGAGTGAAGTGGTCTAATCAAGTAAATAGAATCATAGATAAATGAGTGAAAATGTCAACTCTAGTGTGAAGCGGTCTGATCAAGCTTCATTCTCAAACCTACATACAAAGTTTATGAGGTTAAGTTATTTCCAAAATTGACTTCTTCACTAATAATACCATATACGTATAACATTCAAATATGATTATTTTTCATGGCGTTCAATTTGTGTGTCGTCTAATCATTTTATTCATAACTTACAGAGATATAACATAATGGTGTTTGATATTGCAAAGGACCTTAAAATATAAAAAGTAGTTAAAAAGGCATAGTAATATGTTATCAACTTTAAGGAAAAAACTTTTACTCTAAAACTCAACCTTATTTGATGGATACAAAAGAAAATTGTGTCCGGTTAAGCAATTTTTTCGAGAATCAGACACAACAACTATAACAAAGACCCTTTGCAATGTCAAGCTAGGAGCATATTGCAAAGGAGAGAAGCAGACATATCTCTTAGATAATTGAAAAAATGGCAAACCATATCAAAACATTGTTCATCATAAATACAATATCATCTGAAAATAACCACATAAATAAGTATTATCATAAAAACTACTAACCTATGGATGATATCTTCCTTCGAAGATCTTTTGATTGAGCAGGCTTCAAGCCCGAACTAATGAGATCCGTGTTGACTTACATTGTTTCTCGAATAATCAATACAAATAGAAGTTACCACTTGCAGATTCAATCAGTAACAAAACATATGATTCATACACTGTTTCCATTTACTAAATACCTGTTGGTTTTAAAGGTGATCTGTATGTCTCTCCACTGTATATAGGAAGCGAACCCGAGACAATAAGTTTGTCAAACTCAAACTCCATATCTCGCGCTTCACCATCGACTATTATGGCTTTGACACTAATTCTTTTAGCATGACTTTTGACTGTTAAAACTCGTGTATTGCAGTGAACTTGAGCCGGAAGCTGTTTACTCATCTTGTCCCAAACAGTCATGTAACCACCTTTAAATCGTATAATCTTTTCTGCCATTAAATTTTTAAAGGTATCAAAAATCTTTCATGAAAATGAACCATCTGACAAAACAAAAATATCATACCACGAGATACCTGATTATGTGAGATAGCATTTAATATAGCATCTATCTCTTTGTAAGCAGGGAGGCTTAAACGGAGCTGTATCATCCTCCAACCTTCTGAAGAATCCTATAACAAATGAGCATTTTTTATAATAGTATTTGAAAATTTTTGTACATATTAAAGTATTAAATGCTTCAGATAAAATAAATGCACTGATCAGCCCCTTGTAATAACAAAATGAGGGAGGTTAATGTCCAATTGAGCTGAAAACTGATCCAAAAACTAATCTGGCATTTCCTCATAAGCTTAAATAATAGCATCTAAAAAGATCTTAGAAAACTAAATCAAGTTGTCAAATCAGTTACGGTATTGAACATGCCATGCTTGTTGCGCATGCTGCAATTGCAAACTCCTTCGCGAAAGGACTTTCTCCAACGCCACCTGGCTCTGTGGAGGTAGCTCTGGAAGCTCAAAGAGTGATTCATCTGCATCATTGCTACCATTGCAATGTCCATCTGATCAATTTCACTGCCCAACCACAAAAACAATATTTTTAGTAACAAAAAATAAAGCTTCAAAATGATAAAAAGTTGTTAAAAAAATTGACACCCAGACCCAACTAAATTACCGTTCTTCCCCCAGTGGCCTACTCCCATAAACTGAAGTCGTAACACCAGTTCGAATTGCTTCTTACTAGTTAGCCGTAGGATCAGTTAAGACCCCTTTTGGTTTGCCTCTCGCTTGATTATTTCATTATCTTAAGGTCCAATATTGGAATCCTAAATGGTGTGTTTGTGTTTTTATCACTGAATGATATATTTGACAATTATGCAAGTCACACCCCGTTTCAATCAAAGTAAGAGCTGCAGGATGCTATTGTTTGCACGTACTCCAGACAAGCTCTTCCAACTGGTTTCATCAATGCCATGTAAAAACAACGGGTTGAGTATGTCCACATTCTGCAAATTAGATTAACATAAACACATTAACTTTGTTCAAAGCCCTGTCACCACCTGACATCAGTGACCATCGGGTGCAATTGACAGGATGTGTGTAGTGTGTACTTCAACAGTTTCTAATAATGTAATTAAAAAGAAAAGAACAGATCAAGATACCTTAGGAACAGTTGTAACTTGAAGTTGAGCATAAGGCAAGTCGATTGAAATCCCTTCAAATTTAAATCTCATCAATGGAACCTTTGCGTCCTTAACATAGTGTATATCCGACACCTCTACCCTACTTGCAAGCATGTTGTGTAGACCTATAAAAAAATCCTCCTGCATAACGTAAAATAATAATTGTTATCAGAAAGTTGCATTTCCATGTTTTCTTTCCTAAGTGTATGCCAATAAATGAATCAATAGATAAGATGACGACTCACTGTCAAAGTGGCGAACCACGGGCCAACACAAAGAGCATCAATGTCGGATTCCGCATTATACACCTACACAAGTTTTGAAAAAAAATTAGAGCCAAATAAAATCTTGCTACAACCATAAATGAAAAAAATAAGTAACAGAAACAGAAACTCACGCCAAGACCATAAGATCCATATGTCAATATAGTTGCTGAAGCAGCTCTGATATTATTTTGAGGCAGTCTACGTAGGTAAGCAACTGACTTAATCCACTTGAAGACTATCTGCATGAACAGTACATGTCGATTTTGTGCATTAGACATTTACGAACTTTCTTCTTTTTATACCATATAGTAATATAACTTCCATCATGATTCTAAAACTTAACCAATAACAAAACGGAGACCTGATTAACTTCAACTAAGTATGAGTCATTGTTATATGTTTCCAATATGACATTTTCTGCTCTCCTAACTTTATTTAGTACCATAGTATCCATGTCCAAGGCTTCCTTGACTTTAGCAAGTTTTGTTTTGGTCAGATCAGAATTGACTACCCGTTTTCCTGTATATACAAAATTTAATATAAATATACAGTCACGGAAATAAAATACGAACAGTTTAAACGCATTACATATTCTACTGTTTGGCAAAATTTCTGGGGTTGTTTGTTTAAGCTAATTTATACAGCTTATGGACTTATTGAACTTTTGAAAAGCTATGAAGGCCAATACCATAATAAAATAACACGGGCGAAAATACCTTTCATTGTCTCTAAAGGTTTACATGGTGTTGGTCCTTGAAGTGGAAGCAGACACAGGACGTTGTAGATTGGAGCTTTTAAACAGAGATAAGTTTCCATGGGTTCTTTCATTTGATTTTGCAAACGATTGGTGTTATGTTTACTTTATCTGAATTTAGTGGCTATAATGGCATTGTTTATGTTCTAAAAGAAGATGAGGTACATGATGAACAGTAAAATGTTAACTTTTCCTTCAGTTATTTGCATCACTTGTAGGACCAGACCATGAGAAAAATTATCTCTAGTGACGAGATCGGTAACTTTTGATATACCAGAAGGACAAAAACAGTAATTTACTTGCTCTGTATTTCAATAAGATTTAAAGCTTGAAGGAAATGTCTTAGGAGATTTATGCCTTAAAATCACACTTGTGGGACTCTTAACCTTATTGACTGTTACTTTAAAGCCGATTTGGTCCATTAGAGATTAAGCGAAAGGGGAACGGGTGCCATCTAGACCAGTTGCCCACCTAAGAACATGTAATTTGTATTGTTTGAATATCTGAATATCCACATGTTGCACAATGGATGCATCGGGGAAGTTGAGTATTATGTCAAAACAGGTAACTTATTGTATGTTGGTTATGTCGACAATGACTTTATTATTTTATAAGAAAAATGTGTATGCCCTTTCATGAATAATAAATTCTGTAAAATAATATTTTTAGATGGTTTTATGCATTAAGAAAATACATTTGGTGACTTTGATTAATTTGACCAGTTTCCTTGTTAACAAACTGTTTTTGTTATACCTATGTAGCTATATGATCCATTGGAAATGCATAACCCGAATCAACCCATTCATAAGTGAATGGGTCAGAATTGCCACCAGTATTCAGTTTGACTATGAAATTTTCTCTTTCAAGATTTTATAAATGGGAGTTTACGTGCATACCGCGTTTTTGAGTTGTGCACCAGACCCAAAGCTTAGATCACCAGCTGGAATAGGCAAAACTCTAGACTCGACAATAGGATCTGAGACAGGATCGGTTGGTATTTCATGAGCTGATTCACGAAAAATAGCATTGAACATGGCTACATCAAGTCTAGCAACACATTGTTCCATTACCTGACCAGACACACACAAAAAAATGATACTAATATCGGAGATGTAAAGGGAATGGTACTAAAATTTTAAACTAAGTATAGAGAGTCATTAACTTTGAGGATTTGATTCCTAATCTTATAACTCATAACCTGAAATCAAATACCATCCATCATTTCAATGCTCGCTGTTTCGTTCCCAAACCCTTAATCCAAGTACCCACAAAATTTTGCAGTCATAATCCATATAATTCCGGGAACATTTGTGCTAATTGATCGTGAACTCAGACACACGAAAAGAGTCAATTAAACTTTGCACACAGATGAATATAAATCCAAATCAAATAAACATTTTCAAATAAAACACTAATACAAAGAAGAGATCTAAAAACCCATGAGTACAAATATTAAATCAACAACACATATGGATGGAGCACACAAACCATTCTACCAAAAGCGCGGTTTTCTTTTATTCTTTTTCCCAAACGTGAACTTTGAGACTCTCTATCTGTTTCTTCTCCCTTCTCCATCACTTAGCTAAGAGAAGGTTAGGGTTTTGAGCCAATGGGCGTAAAATTCCAAATAAAATTTGTTCCCAACAACAAATAAACCCTTACCTAGTCTTTCTTGTATCGAGATCTACATCTTATTGAAGAAATAATCTTATGGTTATAACCATATTTGATAGTCTGTAATAACTGTTGCGTTATTCATGTTTGTCTATCAGCATTGGAGGCTGTAACATCAAGCGCGCTTTTTGGTCAAGTTAATACTTACATGTGTTTCCTGATATTGATGAGGAAGCTATATGAGGTCATCTCATATAGCCCTTCGAGGAACACTCTGCTTATCCTAACTAAATCAAAATACCCACTAATTTTACAAAATCGAAGATATTGAAAAAGATGAAGAAAGTACTCACTGAATAAAGGGTTGTTGCTATCTGCACTTCATCCTTTTTTGTAACCCATGAATCCCACTCAAAATGGTTCGAACCTGCAATTAAACAAAAACCCATGAATAAAAATACAAACTTTTCATTAAAAAAAACAACTAAAATCTCAGATATAATCGATGCTACCAATACAGCAATACTCAAGTACAAAGCCCAGGAATTAAGCCTCATTCAACGCTGGAAATATCACACTTAAATCATGATTTGAGCATCAACAACCAACAACCTTACACCATGATTCCTATCGCATAGGAACCGTTTGAGAGACAATATAAAAAATTAACATTTGTCATATTATAATTGGCCAGACACAATTCAGTTTATTTTCTTTTATAAGTGGCCAGACACATAGTAGAATGAAATTATGCCAAAACCTAATGCTATTAACCATCTAATACATAAATTGAAACTTTCAAAATCATAATATACTTACAGTGTTGCGTGAAGGCGTTGGATTGATGAGTAATCATGCTCTTATTCCACCTAAGCATGCCACATAAGCAATATTTGACCAAATAAAATTCGTAAGTTGACTTTTAATCCTGAAATTTTAAAAAAGACTCTAAAGATTCGAACTTGGGTTGTTTACATGTCTTAAGTATATATCAATGTTACCATTAGACCAAATTATTTTTTGTGATATAGCTACCACAAAAAATAACTATAATCTTCTTATTTGATGACCATGCGGAATTTTTGGAATTATATATGTATTTTCTAAACATGTATTCCGTTTTTTTTTCCAAAATATGTTTAATTTGTAGAAGATATGATTTTAAAGATAAGTTTAGAATGTATTTTGTGTAAATATTTTATTCCTATATTTAAGATCATATACCTACTTTTACACTATATGTGGATGAAAATATAACGTTTCTTCTCAAGCCAAAAACACTTGCACAACGATTTCAGAAGGTGTGTTTTTTATATATAGTTTAACCAATGTGTTGCTGTAATTTTAGTGTTGTTGTTGTATAATTAATTTAATGGTTGCATGTACAATCGTAAATATAACAAACATCTATTTGTAAGTTGTTATATTCTTATTGATGTTGTTGTTGAAGCAATCTAATGCACAGAAACATTACTATTCAGACGAAACACTTGCTTTCAGAATGTATGTTTTGTTACATATAATTTAACAATTGGGTTGTTGTAATTTATATGTAGTTGTTGTATAACTAATCTAATGTTTACATAGACCATCATTTATTAACAAATAATCTATTCGTATGGTTGTTGTATTGTTAATGATATTGTTGTTGAAGCCATGTAATGTTTTATTGCAGAAACACGCATAAACAGTATCAAGTATATCGAGCAGTACTAATAGATTGTGGCAGTGCCAACACGTGTAAAATAAATACACATAAGCGGTATCAAGTATATCTAGCAGTACCAATATAGTATAGCAGTGCTAACCATATGTAGGACACTGTATTAACATGGAAATTTATCATTTTGTATCAGGCAATCCTATATAACATGATTCTGATATTTTTTGGATTGAGAAGAGAAGTTTACACCGTCTACACGTTTACATGCGTTATTCATATATCTTAATATTTTTACTGTCTATTCTTATGATTCTATGATAGGTAAACGCCCACATACGGTAACATGGTTGCAAGTTCACGAGGTATTTTGTTGTTATTTTTAACAAACATCTATCTGTAAGTTATATTCTTTTCGATGTTGTTTTTTGAAGGAATTCAATGCACAGAGATATTATCATGTAGAAGAAACAATTACTTTCAGAAGGTATGTTTTGTTACATATAATTTAACCATTGGGTTGTTGTAATTTTTATGTAATCGTTGTACAATTAATCTAATGTTTACATAGACCATCATTGATTAACAAATAATCTATTCGTATGGTTGTAGTATTTTTAATGATGTTGTTGTTGAAGGCATGTAATGTTTTTGTTGCATAAACACGCAGAAACAGAAACAAGTATATCGAGCAATACTAACAGATTATGGCAGTGCCAACAACATGTAAGATAAATACACAAAAGCAGTATCAAGTATATCTAGCGGTACCAATATAGTATGGCAGTGGTAAGTACATGTACGACACTATATTACCATGTAAATTTATCATTTTGTATCAGGCAATCCTATAGAACATGATTCTGATGTTTTTTGGATCGAGAAGAAAAGTTTACACCGTCTAAATCAGTATCGAATTGTTGTATATGTTTACATGCCTTATTCATATATCGTAATATTTTTAATGTCTATGCTTATGTTTGTATAATATGTAAACGTCCACATACCGTGAATGTGTTTTCATGCGTTGTGCATTAATCTTAGTATTTTTACTATCCATGTTTATGCTTCTATGATAGGTAAACCTCCACAGACGGTAAACGTGGTTGAAAGTTCATGAGGTATTTTTGTTGTTATATAGGTTTTAATTCATCATATATTAATTTGTTTTATTTTACCATGTATAAACCAGTATCCAAATGTGGTATATGTTTACATGCGTTGTGCATTAATATTAGTAAAGTTCATGAGGTATTTTGTTGTTATATAGGTTTTAATACATCATGCATTAATTTGGTTTATTTTACCATGTATCAATATGGTTTCCATGCGTCTCTTTAATAAATATATGAAAAACCCTGGCCCAACAAAACGAGCCCAGTAATGACTATTCCGAATTAATGATGAGCTATATAATTGAATTATACAATGATGAACTATATGTAAAATAACTATTCCTATGGATTCATCAAACCCTAAAATATCTCAAGATAAAAAATCACATGCGCCTCGCACTGATTCAAAGTGCGAAGAGCAAACGGTTCGTGGAAAAAAACATGTGACAGAACCAAGTATTGACGATGGGGTACATGATCGACGCAGTAAAGATCCAAATACCAAGGTGGACGATGCATTGAGATTTCTTACGTCGGTTTTTGAAGAAGGTGGATCTTCTCAAAGTAATAAAGGTATTGTATATAATGCTTATAATATCTTCTAAATAGATTTATGTTTTCATGTTAAGCTTATTAGTCCATTAATTTTTTTTGATTAGATGAGCTACCTGAGTCTATTTTCCTTGATTGGCTTAAATTGAACGTTGGAGATCCTCAAGAGTCTTTACAAGTTCTCAATGCGGTTCAATCAAAGGTCCTAAAGGCGGAAACTATGATCAACGAATTACGTGGGATGGGTCATGAACTAACTGATGACTATTTTGTGGATTTAAACTTCTTTAGTGATGAAGATTGAAATTTTATCATCTTATTAGTAATCGTTGTTCACAGCCAAATTCAATTGTAGTTCAAATAACGCATTACTTTCATTGATGTTTAAGGATTTGAATGTTTTTTAGTTAATCGAATTTGTTCAGCAGTTTCATACATCGTTTTTAATTTTTATTAGATGCAAATAATACGGTTATTTTTTTATTCTATTACGATTATTTTTTACTCTAAATACATAATATGCGTAAATCATGACGGGATATAATCTTATATTTAAATAGGATAATATGCATGCTAATATACGGTAATTGATAAACATGGTATATAGGATATTGGTTAAATTTAAAATATACTTCTCATAGCTTATACAACCTTTACGCCTTTTAATGTACCTAACAATGGTTTGTGTTTATAAACAAGTGTATGCTCGATTTTGTTCAGTAGTTTTATACATCGTGTTTAACTTTCATTAGATGCAAATAATACCACTATTTTTTACTCTAATACGATTATTTTTTATTCTAAATACATAATATGCGTAAATCATTCCGGGATATAATCTTATATTTAAATAGGATAATATGCATGCTAATATATGGTAATTGATAAACATGGTATACTGGATATTGGTTAAATTTAAAATATACTCATCATAGCTTATACACCCTTTCCGCACCTATAAATGATGGATCGAATTCGAAAGCAATCAAACAATTACAATTCTTTTTTACTTTAGGTTAACAATAATAGTTTTCAATGGGTCGTTTGTTTTTTTCCTCATCAAATCCGCCAAACAAACGTCCGAGAAGTGTTTCCCCAACAAAGGAGATTTCATCAGATCCAAAAACAGACGCAGCGGTTGTGAGATATTTCCTACCAATACGATATATTTCCCAACTTAGACGACGGATAGCAGAGATGGAGGCAGGAATCGCACGCGATGAACAAACAGTGTTGGAGTGTAAAGAGGCTATTGATCAACAAAAGAAGAAGATATTGGAGTATCAAGAGAGGATAAAGAATGTTAAAAAACAGATGGACAACTATAATTGTTTGTAGTTTTTTTTTTCGTGTTCGATCGTATTTGTCAGCCTTTATTGTTTTAAAAATACATCTTTTATGTTTAATGTTGGTAGATTGTTGGTTGATTCTTTTAAAAATACATTTTTTGGTTCTCATGAGTTAAAACGTATTAACTTTTTTGAGCCAGCAGTATTAATGAAACAAATAAATAATCCAAATAAGAAAAGGAGTACCCAATAACATGTACACAATCAACATAAGTCCTCAACGGATATGTCACTAATTCGGCCCAGTACCAACGTCTATCTAACAATACAAATATATTGGTAGCAGTATTAAACTTTAGTATTATGAGCTGCGGAAACTTTAAAGGGACGTCTATCCAACAGTACAAACTGTTTGTGCAGATGTGCGAGCATAATTATTAAATAGTAAAATTATGATTTAGTTTTTTTATCTATAATACATAAACAGGTTTATAGGAAGCACGAATTTAAAAATAACACGGCTTTCCATTTAAATTTAAAATCTTTAATGAATATAAATTAACATATTTATAGGAAATACTAATTTGGAAATAAAACGACTTTCGAATTGAATATATTCGACAAAATAAAGGTTATGTTTATTCAATTTGAATAAAATCTTAATATTTAACATTATGTTTATTGCGTATGCATAAATGTATGTATAGAAAACATAAATCTGGAAACAAAGCGACTGTTCAATTAAATGTCGTGTCTTTTCAATATAAACATTGTGACTTTTAAGGAGTCTATAAATACAAAGAGATAACAACCACTTTTTATTATCCTTTTGACTATTCTAAGTTACTAAAGTATTTACTTGATTATTCAATGGCGTCATCCTCATCAAACCCTAAATCGAATGAGGCTAAAAAACCAAGACGTGGTGATATTCCTCCAATGCCCGAGAAGTACAAAATTTACGACATACCCCAGCATATATGGGATAAAATGCATTCAAGCGGCGCTCATGCGACTCAAAAAACGTTGATTGATCTTTACAATCAACGTATAAAGACTCTTGAAGAACAGAACAGGATGGATGAAGAACGGAACAGAATAGATGCAGAAATCATCCAGCATCGACAACAGAACATTGTTGCTCGGAATGCAACAATAGCAGAAACACAACAAAAAATTGCTGATGTTTTCAAAGATATTGAAAACAGTTTGTTTATTTCTTAATTTTTCTTTTATGTTCAGAATATTATGTTATTTAAATGGTTGTTTTGATTGTAGATGTCATGTGCCGTGATTTTTTTTTGATTGTGCATACTATTAGAACCATTGACCACAATTGTGAATAATCATTGAGTTTCGTGTAACTTTTCTAACAAATCGACAAAATAAATAGATCAAGCCAATTGACTTACTTAATACATAAAGCAAATATCGAAATCAAACATTGTATAGGGAAAAAACTACTAAAACAACTTAGTTAAAATCGTTCATCTTCATGGCATTACCCTCTTCCTCGCGGACACCGACTTTGGCTTGAGCACACAAATCAACTAGCAGTTCAAGCAATGCCCGATGCCTCTCTTGAGTTTTTTTCAAAGCATCGAGTGAGTCTAATGCGACTCCACGGTGCCCTAATGCTTCCATGTCAGCTATCATCACTCGGTTCTTCGCCATCACTCTCCTGAGATGCTCACAACAAGCGTGTATCAATTTTGCACAGAACGAGTCTTCATGTGACTGTTGCACAAACCACACGCGCATACAATCATGCAGTTTGGACGAGCCAGTAATTTTCATCAGATCATCTAAAATTTGGAATTGTGCCATTGGAAACATTATGCCAGTTGATCAGCATCTTTCATTATATATTATTGTATTTAAATAGTAGAAGTATCTAAATATATTTAAACTTTGTCAATTATCTTATACCCTACATATATGATATGCGTAAATCATTTCCAGAGATAAGTTTATACTGAAAACACATTGATAAAATTGCTACTTTATAGTAATAGATATATATGGCATATCAAATTTTGTTTAAATTTAAAAGATATTCATTATAGATTATATATTTTTTTACAAGTTAAATATTTTCAATATCTTTCCACAACCATTTGATACTGTGAACAGTTCAAACGAGTTTACAGTATAATTGATTTATTAGCATCATGGCAACTATATCAAATGATTTAGCAATTCGACCAAGAGGAAAACCAAAACGAAAGGCGCAACAAACAAATGTAAGCAGATGACGGCCACCAATATATCCAATCGCAATGGGTAATTTAGTTAGTTACAACTACACAGCATTATATTTATATACTCTGTCTATGTTCGATGACAAATATTTTATCGTGTTAACGCAACTTCAATTTACGACAGGTACCAATAGTTTCAGCACACGGCCAACATGCGCGCCTTTTTCAAACAATGTTAACAACATCTTAACGCATATGCCAGTAACATGCGTACCAGATGTGAAAAATAAAAAGACAACGATACAAAATATTTGTTTAAAATTTCTGATGGAATAATAACTATGTTATATGTTTTGGTTCAGTCTTTGAATGGACCTTCCCTCGGTCTTTTTGTGGTTTATGTGCCTGATGTTGTTTTGGGCTGTGAAAGCGTGTGAGTTGGCCGTATGTTGATATCATGAGGATCTGCTGTAAATTGAATTTGCATTAACGTTATCAAATAATTATCATTGTAATATAATTCAGCATGTAAATATCATGTTTTGTAGTTTCAACTAACATTCATGATGCAATTTGACACAGATACTAATGATCTCAGTCTACGGCCAACTCGCATGCCTTCTCAAATAAAAAAAATAACATCTGAATGCATAGGCCGACCACCGATATACCCAAACAAAACAGGTCATTTAATTAACTGAAACTATCCAACATGATATTTACACACTATATTTGCTTGCAATGAAAACTATTTGATCATGTTAATACAACTTCATTTTACAACAGATCCTACCGATATCAGCATATGGCCAACTCGCACGATTTCACAACCCAAAACAACAACAGCCACAGAAACCACAAAAAGACCGAGGGGACGTCCATTCAAAGATCTAACCAAAACACGTAATAATGTTATAATTCCTCCAGCAAATAATTAACAGTTATTTCCGCTTCGTCTTTTTATTTATTCGTTTTTTTACAGCCATGCCTAAAGAGCCTACCTATCTTGGAACTATTCAACCTGGTGTACACATTGCAAAACGCAAATCACAGAGACTACATGATAAAATGAAAGCACCCGTGCAAAAAATACCAAGACGGGAGGGTTTAAATACCACATCTTCTGCAAACAATCAAGAAGCACATAAAAACCAATTTAAAGGCATATCTAATGGTAAAGCCATTAGACAAATCCGTATAAAAAACACCATTCAGTACCAAAAAATATATAAGTTTTATTTTATTTATTTTTTCATTTTTTTAAAATAATAATTTATTTAATTCATTATACGTTTACAGATTATTTTGACCATGGAGATCCTATTTACACATGTCAATCGTGCGATGCATTACTGTGGCATGCTGAGGCTATGGTAGGATCGACGTCTTCAAACGAAGATACTTACTCTATATGTTGTGGAAAAGGAAAAGTGAAATTAGGAAATGAAGTTAAGAATCCACCTGAATTGTTGAGACAGCTTATGGATGGTGAACATCCAAAAAGCAAGGATTTTGTTGATAATATCAGACGATACAATTTGATGTTTTCATTCACATCCATGGGTGCAAGACAGGACACATCTGTTAATCAAGGATATGGAGCATATTGTTACAGGATACAAGGTGAAAATTATCATAGAATGGGGAGTCTGTTACCAGAGGGCAACAAACCTCCTGTTTTTGCACAGTTATATATTTATGATTCAAAAAATGAAATACAGAATAGAATTAATTGTGTCAGGTATGATAACGTTGATTATTTTGTCATTTTGTACATGTTGTTTATATATTACTTGCATAAACAACAACATACTAATATAACTATATTCATTTCATACAGTACCATCGACAGCACATCGACATCAACCAACTATAACATAGACCACCAGCTGACTGTAGATTTACGCGACATGCTGGATACAATCAATCCATTAGTTGGTCAGTTCAGAATGGCTGGGGAACGATTAGTCAGGAAAAGTGACGAAAACAAATTCAAATTACGCCTTATCGGTACACGAGAACGAGATGGTAGAAATTATAACCTACCCACAGCTGATGAAATTGGAGGACTCATAGTTGGGGACATTGACGCGACAACACACAAAAGAGACATTATTTTGCACTTACAAGAAGGAGGGCTTAGAAGAATTAGTGAATTGCACCCGTCATATCTGGCATTACAGTACCCATTGTTGTTCCCATATGCAGAAGATGGTTACTGGACAGACATATATCATGTAGGCATTACTGATTACACACCAACAAACAAAAAAACTCGCGTAACAATGAGGGAGTATTTTGCATATCGGCTACAAGAAAGGGCAGGAGTTTTCTCGATGATACTCAATGCAAGGAGGCTATGCCAACAATTTATTGTTGACGCTTACACTATGATAGAATCTGAAAGGATGTCGTTTGATGAAGCGAAAAGTGTACCGCTTTTAAGGGGTCATTTAAGCCCTAAATCGTATTTATTTGATCAAATATTGCCCTAAATCGTTCCTTTTGTCATTTTAGGTACTTTTGAGGAGAAATCTGGAAAAGGAGGCATTTTGGACATTTTTGGAGCATAAAAGTGAAGAAAACGACAAAGTCTCAAAATTGTGCTGGAAATTACCTTTGACGGCGTCAGGATTTGTTCTGGACGGCTTCATGGCTAGGCAAAAGTGGTGGATGTGAAAATTACTCATGATAAGCCAGAGAAATTTGCATGGAATTCTGACGGCGTCACGCTTTAATGTGATCAAGGTCGTCACGGCTTAATTTAAAGAGGGACGGCGTCACCCCTAAGTCTGACGGCGTCAAGCCTTGATAAGCCAGAACGGATTTTGGAGAGCTAAAGAGGGACGGCGTCAAGAAGGCCATCCGGGAACCCTAAAAGCGGTGAGGTGACGGCGTCACACTCCATAACGTGACGCCGTCAGATCTGAAAGTCTATATATAGTTTTGCAATTTTTTGTCATTGGTGTGGAACTTATTGAGGAACTTTGTGTGTAAGAACCCTAAGACGAATTTAGCAGCTTTTTCAAGGCTTTTTGCCTTGAGATCTTCCATGTTACATTGAAGATAAGTTATCAATTAATCATTCAATATGTCTATGTGTTGTTTGATTTTATCTTGTTCTTGTCTTTTGTTTAACATGCTAGGCTAGATTTATCTTGTGTTTGCTTAGATCTAATGAAACCTAGCTATTGATTATTGGTTATTAGTGTGTTATTAGTTGTATTGGATGATTGTTCATCTATGTTAGGCTTAAGAAAACTGGCTAACTTCCTATTCGGTAACTTGCTTGAACGTCTTAAGAAACATGAACCAATGCGTACTAAGGTTTTTATGGTTGTATTTAATGCACAAGCGAATTCTAGTGATCCCATGTTAGGAGCTTCCTAGCCGGCTCGACATAGGAGTGAAGTAGGAGTTTGTAGAGTTGGGGAAGTACGTACGCCACCCCATGATTGGTATTAAGGAATACACCCGTCATCCACGCGATTAATGCACACTAATTAACCGGTAAAAGATAGTTAGGGAGTAAGGAAATCTAAGTAAACACATTTCTCTCCACATAAGTTTTCACCACCTTTTCATTTTCTGTTATTTTATTTTATTTGCATTCGTAGTAACTTGGGTTAGTTGACTAGCAACTAATTCCGCCCACTCTTTCAAACCCGAGATTTTACTTGCTTTCCATAAAATTACAAAAACACAAAAAGAATCTTCTCTCACCCTTAGACCTATTAGAGTAGTTTTTCATACCTAACGAACACTATTCCCTGTGGAGAACGATCAATCCCCCGTACTTACCACTACACTATACTACATCGGTCAGGTACACTGCCTGGTGGGGTTGTAAGCCTCTTGAGATCCCTCGAGAGGTAAAACCTGTTGTAAGGTTGCAAAACCACGCATCAAGTTTTTGGCGCCGTTGCCGGGGAATAGTTATTGTTTAGGTTGAATTTTTTATTTTATAGGTCTACTCACTAGATTCCTTTCTAGTGAGATTTTTATTTTATTTTTCTAGGTTTTCTTTAGTCTATCTATTTTCTTCGTTTCTTTGTTCGTAACCATTACCATTCGACATCATGGAAGATGGTAATATCCTTAATCCCAACAACCCACCACCACCACCTCCTAGAGCCCGTACTTTAGGAGAGTACTCCCGTCCTAGCCACCATGGCTATCGAAACACCATTGAGCTCACTCAAGGAGCCAATGTCACTCCCTTGCGATCCGACACCATCCGGTTGGTGCAAAGCGGATGCGCATTCCATGGATTTCGTTCTGAAGATCCTAATCAACATCTCAAGGACTTTCTCAAAATCGTTGATTCTATAGACCTTGATGTTGCCACTCGTGAGACGACCCGACTGCGTCTCTTTCAATTCTCTTTGCGGGACCAAGCTAGTCAATGGCTAGAGCGTCAACCCGCAGGATCCATCACCTCTTGGGATGATCTCACCACTCTTTTCCTTGCTCAGTTTTTCCCACCGGGAAGAACTACCAAGCTAAGGAAGGATATCTTAATGTTTGAACAACGTCGAGGTGAAACCCTCTACGGGGCATGGATTCGATTCAAGGACTTACTTCAAAAAGTCCCTCATCATGGCATAAATCTCTGGCTTCAAATCCAAATCTTCTATGACCATGTTGATTACCACGCCAAGCGTGCCATCGATCGAGCCGCCGGGGCAGATTGCGCGACAAAAGCGCCGAGGAATCATGGGAAATCATTGAGGAGCTTGCATCCGACGATGATGAATTGTGGCAAGTTTCCCACGACGTACGCTCGGCAGTCAAGACATATTCATCGCCCTATACAACCAATCAAATCACTGAGGAAAGCGTTAGTGAACTTGAGAAAAGGGTTGCATATCTTATGGAAAAGCAAAAGAGACCCTTAAGTCCACAAAAAGCAACAATTAACTCGGTCTCAAGCGTTAAGCAAATACCATTGTCCGAATCACCCCTTAGGGAAAATACTAAACCCTTCCATAAGCACGCTCAACCCAACTCACCACCTCAGGAACTTAGTCCAACATTCGAAGCTCGAATGAGAGAATACATGTCAAAACACTCCGAACGGTTGGCAAAATTTGAGGAAGCCGTCTACAAACAGAAGGAGGAAATGGAAGAGAAGATGGCGGAGATGATGAACCTTTTGAAAGAATACACAAATACAAAAGCCCCTGAAAAAGTGTTGGTGAGGAATGACGTTGGAATTCCCAACACTAAATTTGTCAAGGCTATCTCCGTCATCCAAGAGGGCGAAAGTGAGGGAAGAGGGAAATCCATAACTATGGAAGTTAACAAAATTGACCTCGTCCCACTTAATGATGGAAACACCAATGCCTGCAACTGCGATTCAGACAAAGGAAAGGAGGCGCCCTCTGAGGAGCGCCAATTGGTAGAACCGCCAAAGTCGCAACAAGTGAGGCACTACTTGAAGCACGATATAAACAAGGAGACCATAAACGATTGGGTGAGAAACTATCGACGTACTCATCTACCCAACAAGGAGTCCAAGAGAATAGAACCGGATGATGAATCCGACACATTACCCGGAGGGCAATTGTATGAGTGCCTCATAAGACAAAAGTTAGTGGAAAAGCAGGAATTCTACGGGGTCTTCGAAATACCATGCAGCATTGGAAAACTCAAGTATCTGGATGCGGTAGCCGACCAAGGTTCCGACGTAAATTTGATGCCTTTATCCGTTTATGTCCAGTTAACCGACAAGTTGCCATCCATCACCCGTACTAAACTCTCCTTTGCAAAACATTCTTATGAGTACCCGTTAGGAATTGCAGAAGATGTGTTGGTCAACGTTGCCGGATTCCTGTACCCGGTCGACTTCATGGATATTGAGAGGAATGATATGAATATGCCAATAATCCTTGGGGCACCCTTTCTCGCTACCACTAGGGCACAAATCGATTACGGAAATAGTGCCATCCTAATGAAGAAGGGGAAGAAAACAATAAACTTCCCAACGGTCCCACGACACGTACGAGATGTTGCTCTACAAAAGAAGATGGAGGCGAACTCCAATATAATCCGTGGTGATGTTCGAGAGAAAATCCGTGCATGGGAAGCAAGGATTAAGAGTTACAATGAAAATGAGATTAGGGAATGTAAGGGGGGAAATAACGATTATATTGAGGCTGATAAGCAGACCAATAACCCCGTTGAATTTACAAAAGGAGACTCAGTGCTCCTAAGGCATTCAGAAACAAAAGCACTTACTGATGAACCAAGTCCCTGGTGGTACGGACCATTCACAATTAAAAGTCTACACCAAGATAGGGTAGTAAGCTTGACCAGCAAGGGAGGAGGTGAAGTGACTGCGAATGTCGAGCGATTGAGACACCACCACCCTGATAACAAGGATTATATCTATCAGGGATACGTCATTATGAATGATGGAGTCACGTAATGTACGTGACTTTGAGTCTAGCTACAAGACTCGTTAATAAAGAAAAGCGCTTCTTGGGAGGCAACCCAAGTTTTATTTGCTTTGTGTGTTTATTTGTTTGTTTGATTTTATTTGTTTCCGTATGTGTGTTTAAGTTTTATTATTATTGATTCATGTTAAAAACTAATTTGTGAAAATGCTTTATTTTGTTTTTAACTTCGTCTTAACTACATATAAAGGTATTTTGCAAAAGTTAAGTGTAAGGGAAATCTAAATCGGTTTATTAGAACACAAATGAACATGAATCGTAATAATAATAAATTAACATACATATTAGTATTTGTTTGAGTCAAATGCTTGTATCGAGTCATAATGATGTTTTGCAGGATTTCCAGGAAGTAAGGTATAGGTTTTTCCAAAAATTTTCCGGAAACGTAACATGAGAATTCTGTCAGATCATTTCTGACGGCGTCAGGATTTACAACCTGACGGCGTCAGTTTTAATTTTCTGAAACTTTTTGAAAGTTTTGTTTTCATAAAAGTTTTTATTAAATCTCTAACTTATAATCTCCAGGAATCTGCAAAATTATCATTCCACTAGCATTATATCCTTATATATAGACTTTATCCCGCCGATGTTATGCAGGTTTTCGTGTTTATTTTCTCAGGTTTAACAGGTTATTTTGGACGAGGAGATGTATGTGGAATCAAGCTATTGGTGATGCATTAGTCTTGGAGCGTTTACATTCTCTTGGAAGAAGATTTAACCATGTTACTTCATTATCCACCGAGCGAATCAGGGGAGTATTTGATTTCATTCTTTTACTTTATGCTTTTACATCTTGTTATTTGAACATTGGGCACAATGTTCATCTTAAGTGTAAAGGGGGGGGGGGGGGTAAAAGTACGATTAGAGAATGCTATTACGCTTGATTTTTGTTTGTTTAATAATAGATGTGTAATAAAACTGAGAGAAATACCTGTTAGGGTAATTTTAGTGCCAAATTTAAAATTTTTTACAACATTTAGGAGTGAAACTTTAGTCCTAATAAGCGTCTCATGGATAGGAATTATATGACTAGCACAAAAACCGTACCACTAAAAAATTTTCCACCCCCAAATATGTGAGGTTCGCCCCTAGAATTGGTAGGAAAAGCATTTATGCTATGATGTGTGTACCAGTAGCACTTAGATTCTAGAACTTGCGTTAGGACCATTCCGAGGCCACAAGTGAGACTACATTCGTGTAGTTAGATTTACTACATGATAAGAGGCATTAGGATAAACCCATTGTTTTACACCTGTGTTTTTGTTATAGTTACTTTGGCTACATTAGTCAAGTAATTCTCCCACACCCTTTGCGTTGTACTCATTTTTAGTACACGATACCCCTAGTACACCCCTCAGAGCCTATCTTTTCGTTTCGACCTTTAAGCATTTTACTTAAAGGAAGAATTTGTTACACCCCACTAAAATGTACACCCAAATCGCCTTAGCCTACCTTGTATGCACTCATTTTTAGTGCATTATTGTGACAACATTTGTTTAAACCCAAGTTAATTATCTAATTGATTACATGGTTGCTAAGTCGAGTCATATCCTTGTACATATTGTTTTAGGACGATTGGGACTCATGGGTAAAGTACTAGTGTAATGGAGTAATGCGGAAGAACATCATTATTACCCCCATATGTGCTAAATATTTTAAAAGTACTCCAAGTGTTTCAATTATCTTAATTCGAGTCATTAGAATAGTAATTTGTAAAGTTATGTAAAAGTTCAAGTGTAAGGGGAATACAACGCCCCTATGATGTATTATTTTGGATGGTAGGGCAAGAGTGTATGCAAAAAAAAAAAAAAAAAAAAAAAAAAAAAAAAAAAAAAAAAAATCGAAAAAATGAAGAAAAAAATGAGAAAAAGAAAAGTAGAAAAAACATACGGACTACCATCCCGTTTCATTTTATGCTTGTTTTATGTTTTTGTTATTTTGTTTTTAGCTTAAATCGAGTCGAGTCTTGGCTTAGCAACATTGTATAGTACATGTAATTGATCAAGATCTTTAACTCGCCACCAGTAAAATATCCTTTATCCAACAAAACCGTGTTTTCCTTTTCCCTACACCTAACGTTATAACCCATTTAAAAGCCCTCTTTGATAGTTTATCTTAGGTGCTTACGCCTAGTAGAGGAGGTTTTCGATCCTTTTCCAAGCCTATGATAATCTATTTGCTATGACAGGTAGTGAGAGATATTATCCGTTTTCATTTATGAGATTTATTTTGATGACACTTGAGAGATGTGAGTATCTAAACACTACTTGTGAGGTGCTAGTTTATAATCTCCGTGCTTATTATGATTAAAGTGGAACGACTATTTGTTGCAATTACTTTTATGTTAGCATTAAATGACCCCTAACTTGTATTTTGATTAGAATAAAAGCACATTTGCTTGAGGACAAGCAAATCTCAAGTGTAAGGGTATTTGATGAAGCGAAAAGTGTACCGCTTTTAAGGGGTCATTTAAGCCCTAAATCGTATTTATTTGATCAAATATTGCCCTAAATCGTTCCTTTTGTCATTTTAGGTACTTTTGAGGAGAAATCTGGAAAAGGAGGCATTTTGGACGTTTTTGGAGCATAAAAGTGAAGAAAACGACAAAGTCTCAAAATTGTGCTGGAAATTACCTTTGACGGCGTCAGGATTTGTTCTGGACGGCGTCATGGCTTGGCAAAAGTGGTGGATGTGAAAATTACTCATGATAAGCCAGAGAAATTTGCATGAAATTCTGACGGCGTCACGCTTTAATGTGATCAAGGTCGTCACGGCTTAATTTAAAGAGGGACGGCGTCACCCCTAAGTCTGACGGCGTCAAGCCTTGATAAGCCAGAACGGATTTTGGAGAGCTAAAGAGGGACGGCGTCAAGAAGGCCATCCGGGAACCCTAAAAGCGGCGAGGTGACGGCGTTACACTCCATAACGTGACGCCGTCAGATCTGAAAGTCTATATATAGTTTTGCAATTTTTTGTCATTGGTGTGGAACTTATTGAGGAACTTTGTGTGTAAGAACCCTAAGACGAATTTAGCAGCTTTTTCAAGGCTTTTTGCCTTGAGATCTTCCATGTTACATTGAAGATAAGTTATCAATTAATCATTCAATATGTCTATGTGTTGTTTGATTTTATCTTGTTCTTGTCTTTTGTTTAACATGCTAGGCTAGATTTATCTTGTGTTTGCTTAGATCTAATGAAACCTAGCTATTGATTATTGGTTATTAGTGTGTTATTAGTTGTATTGGATGATTGTTCATCTATGTTAGGCTTAAGAAAACTGGCTAACTTCCTATTCGGTAACTTGCTTGAACGTCTTAAGAAACATGAACCAATGCGTACTAAGGTTTTTATGGTTGTGTTTAATGCACAAGCGAATTCTAGTGATCCCATGTTAGGAGCTTCCTAGCCGGCTCGACATAGGAGTGAAGTAGGAGTTTGTAGAGTTGGGGAAGTACGTACGCCACCCCACGATTGGTATTAAGGAATACACCCGTCATCCACGCGATTAATGCACACTAATTAACCGGTAAAAGATAGTTAGGGAGTAAGGAAATCTAAGTAAACACATTTCTCTCCACATAAGTTTTCACCACCTTTTCATTTTCTGTTATTTTATTTTATTTGCATTCGTAGCAACTTGGGTTAGTTGACTAGCAACTAATTCCGCCCACTCTTTCAAACCCGAGATTTTACTTGCTTTCCATAAAATTACAAAAACACAAAAAGAATCTTCTCTCACCCTTAGACCTATTAGAGTAGTTTTTCATACCTAACGAACACTATTCCCTGTGGAGAACGATCAATCCCCCGTACTTACCACTACACTATACTACATCGGTCAGGTACACTGCCTGGTGGGGTTGTAAGCCTCTTGAGATCCCTCGAGAGGTAAAACCTGTTGTAAGGTTGCAAAACCACGCATCAGATGTCGTTTGTTAAAAATCAACAGAAGGATTTTAGGAGTGAAACATATTCTAAACTTGCAAAATTGGCAGAGCAAGAAGATTCTAGGGTGACATTACGTGGGAAAAAGGTTATATTACCATCGTCATTTACTGGGAGCCCAAGATATATGATGCAAAACTATTTAGATGCAATGACAATATGCAAGGTTTACGGATATCCTGACCTGTTTATCACATTCACATGCAATCCAAATTGGCCAGAAATTGCACGGTTTGTCGCAGATAAGGGGTTGAAGTCTGAGGACAGGCCTGATGCAATAGCCAGGGTATTTAAACAAAAGTTGGACAGGCTAATGAGAGATTTTAAAGACCGCCATTTTTTTGGACATTTAAAAGCAGGTATTATCATATTTCTATTAGAAAAATGTAGAGTAACTGCGTCAATTATCATTGATTATATACATTACTTAACATTATCATCTTGATGCAGCTGTTTATACCGTTGAGTTCCAGAAAAGAGGTCTACCACATGCTCATATACTGCTTTTCTTGGAAGAAAAAGATAAAATCAAGACAACAAGCCAAATTGATCGATTTATTTCAGCGGAGATACCGGATAAAAATGAAGACCCGGAACTGTATGAAATTGTTACTGATCATATGATGCATGGGCCATGTGGCCCTCAACGGCCAACTTGCCCCTGTACCGTAAAAAACAAGTGCACAAAGAGATTCCCTAAGGAATTTAACGATTCGACAGTCATAGATGACAGTGGATACGCACTTTATAAAAGGAGGAACGATGGATGTACAGTAACAAAGAGTGGGTCAGAATTACACAACGGATACGTGGTACCTTACAATCCAGCGTTGTTGAGACGCTACCATTCACATATTAATGTGGAGTGGTGCAATCAGGCGGCGTCCATAAAATATCTTTTCAAGTATATAAACAAGGGTCCAGATAGGGCCACGGCGGCCGTAGAAGACCAAGATGTAAATGAAGTCAAGGACTATTACGATTGTCGCTATCTTTCAGCGTGCGAGGCTGCATGGAGGATTTACAAATTTGACATCCACTACAGATTTCCTCCCGTTGAACGCTTGCCGTTTCATTTGGAAGGCGAACAGTCGGTTATATTTGATGCTTCAGAAAGCATTGACTGTACTTTGGATAAAGCATCCGTAAATGATACGAAATTTGTCCAATGGATGAAAACAAATAGGACGGATCAAGAAGCGAGAAGCCTACTTTACCACGAGTTTCCACAACACTATGTATGGAAACAAGAAGAGAAGATTTGGGTAAAAAGACAGAAAGGCACATGCATTGGACGCGTACATCACATGTCGCCATCAACCGAGGAGCTGTTCTATTTACGAGTCTTGATTAACAAAGTCCCAGGCGCACGAGATTGGGTTGACTTTAGAAAATTCGAAAATGTTACGTACCATACCTACAAGGAGGCTTGCCAAGCGCGGGGTCTATTGGAAGATGACAAAGAATATATTGATGGGTTGTTAGAAGCCAGTCTATGGGGGTCCGGAAACTACCTGCGTAAGTTTTATGTCATACTAATCCTGACAGATTGCATGTCTCGACCAGAGTTTGTTTATGAAAAAACATGGGAAGTAATGGCTACTGACGTGTTACATGCAGAACGAATAAAAAGGAATGATCCAGGTATGATATTTTTAATGTAAAACATTAAATTGGAAACAACATATCTCCATGATTTATAAAAAATACGCTCACTATTTGTTATCTAAAAACAATGTAATTCAACATAACTACTAATAAGCAGGACATTATATTAGACCACAAACTCTGTCTATAAGTCTACATATTATATCCATAACCAAAGGAAACTACCACTACCGTGTCCACATTACGCAACAAATACTTATCATAACATATGGTCGCCATAACCAAATTAAAAGTTTATGTACCCAGAAAAACATACCAAAAGCAGCATCAGCAAACATGAAACACTGGAATCTTGGCTTCATTTTCCCCATATACAACATAGCTTTGTCGTCCATAACATTCTTGACATTCATGAAACCATTCAGGGAGTGTCTACAACATAACCATAATACAATTAGATTTATGTATTAACAAATATTGGAGAAACAAAGCACAGAATCAAATTAAGCATTCTACTATGTACACAATAACCACAAATTATTACACACCTGATTTTTCCGATAACAGTAATCAACCTTCATCAAAAACTGATAAGCCATGTCTCAGAAAATGAAAAAATCGTTAAAGATGATAGTGAAAACAATAAACTAAATAGCCACAATGATAACCTATAAAACACTTCTAAGATATTAAACATGCATTTGATATATATACCATATATAGTGTACAGCAACATGGATAAATGCCTATAGCAAAATTTACTTTAAATATTGTACATGCTATATTTTATGTAAATGTTTTATAAAATGAAACTAAAAAAAATAAAATTTATTTTTGCAGATTTGGAACTTTCGGACGAACAAAGAAAGAATATATGCCTTACATATATTGAGCACATGCTTCTTTGTAACAATAAAAGTTTAAGGAGTATCCCAAACATGCCTTTCCCAAACGAAATGTTTTCTATGGCGAATTACAACAGACTGATAGCAGACGAGTTAAGATACAACCCAGAAGAATTACAAGAACAACACAATAAACTCTTTGGTACGTTGACCGTCGAGCAAAAAAATATATATAATACTTTAATGGATGCTGTTAATGGCCAAACGGGTGGTATGTTCTTTGTTTATGGATATGGAGGCACGGGTAAAACTTATCTTTACAAAACATTATCCGCTGCAATCAGATCACAAGGCTATATAGTATTAAATGTCGTGTCAAGTGGTATAGCCGCACTTTTATTGGAAGGAGGGAGAACTGCGCATTCTCGATTTGCAATTCCCATCAATGTGGTCGATGATTCTATGTGCCATATCTCAGCAGATAGTGAACTGGCCGAGTTGATAAGGGAGTGCAAACTAATCATATGGGATGAAGCTCCAATGACACATCGACATTGCTATGAAGCATTCGATAGGACACTGAGAGACATATGTAGGACACATCATTCAACCCCAATGGATTAAATATTCGGAGGAAAAGTAGTTTTGTTTGGAGGTGACTTTCGACAAATTCTTCCGGTCATCACAGGTGGTTCAAGACACAATGTTGTACACTCGGCAATAAATTCTTCGTATCTTTGGGACCATTGTACAGTGTTACGCTTGACTATCAACATGAGACTTGGAACAGGTACAAATCAATCCGAACGTAAAGAAATACAAGACTTTGTGGACTGGATATTATCAATTGGCAATGGAACGATCGGAGGTAAAAACGATGGAGAGGCAAACGTTGAATTCACGGATGATATGTTGATTCCTGACTCTGAAGATCATGTTGGTGCAATAATAGAAGAGACTTACCCGCATGTGGTCAAAAACCTCTATAACCCGACCTTTTTCCAGGAAAGGGCCATACTGGCGCCTACACATGAACTTGTGGATATGATCAATGATAGGATGCTTACGCTACTTGAAGGAGATCAAAAAACATACCTAAGTTCTGATTCAATTGGTATTGTTGATGAAGACTCCACTTTCAATCCGGACTTATACATATGTGACTTTCTCAACAGCATTAAAATATCTGGACTTCCACGTCATTCATTGACACTGAAAATAGGTACACCTGTTATGTGCATGCAAAACATTGATCAAATAGCTGGATTGTGCAATGGAACCAGGCTCCAAGTTCGAAGGCTTGGTACTAATATAATTGAGGCTAAAATAATATCGGGCGGAAGTGTTGGTACTGTTTGCGCTATACCACGTATGGTTTTAAGTCCTTCGGATACCAAAATGCCTTTTAAATTTAATAGAAGACAATTCCCGGTATCACCGTGCTTCGCAATGACAATTAATAAAAGCCAAGGCCAAACGTTGACACATGTAGGACTATTTCTCCAGCGTCCTGTTTTCTCGCACGGCCAGCTTTATGTAGCAGTGTCTCGAGTGAAGAACAAGAAAGGTTTGAAAGTCCTTTGTTGTGATGAGGATGGGAAATACACAAAATCAACGACAAATGTTGTGTATAAAGAAGCATTGTTTCGAATTTAAAAGGTATTTCGACCTTTGAATCACATTAAATTTGTGTTTTTACTTACAGCTTATGAATTAGACATGTATAGTTCCACTCAAGTATCATAATAATATCAACACAAAAATATAACAGTACATAACCTGTTTCAAAAAATGACGCATTCATTTTCCAGAACAAAATTTTCCATAATAAGCATGAGGAATGGTTGTGATGAACTCAAATAAGTACATTTTATTACTATCATTTATCCTATTAATTTGACTTGTTTTATTATATTATGTATGAGGATTGATACTTAATCGTTTACTTTTGTAATTCTCAGTTGAAAACAAGCATTTGGTGAAACTTGGTGATTTTAGACTAATTATGGGGCAACACATGCAAGAAGTTAAGAGTCTACTGAAATGTACAAGATCAAGACTAATCTGCTCCAGATGCGCCGCATCTTGCTTATCACATACGGCGCATCACTATCAATATTTCACCAGATACGATCCAAGATACAAGAGGACATGCGCCGCATCTATAAATGGAGTTACGCCGCATCTTCTGGCGGTGTACGAATATTCCTGAATATTATAATCTTGGACCCCACGCGAAGTTAAGTAAATGCGCCGCATCTACTTACTAGATGCGCCGCATCTTACCCTCAGACAGAAACTATAAATACCCCAAGACCAGACGAATTTCGGGTGACACATATTATATACGAAGACCGAAGACCAGAAACCTAGGACGAATTCAGTCGAATAGCGAGCACAAGACACACCCAAATCAAAGATACAAGAGCTGTAAGAAGGTGCTGCATGTGTTTAATTCATTAAGTAGTTTTGTTTTATTGTGTTAGTAAACTTTAATTCATCAAGATTGGTGGCTTGTGTAATGTGACAACGGAAAGATTGCACTCCCTTAAAACTGCTTTCTCATTAATTAAAGTTTATATGTTGATGTCATTGGTGACTTTTATTAGTGCATTGATAACCTCTGTGTCTAGCTGAGCGTTGATCGGGTCGCCATGCCTCTGCCCTCGCCTATTTATTAGATCGCCTATGCATTCTATGGTCTGTAGAAAAGTAGGAGAAAGATAAATAGGATAGTCATAAGTAATCATTAAGGGTTTACTCGCCGATAAGATTAGAACCAACGAGAAAGGACTTAATCTCGGTGCGTTGCATCGAACTATACACTTCATATAACACTAGCAATAAAACAAGTGACAAACTACTTATCATAAGGACAGCCCTCTTGTTGTCTCGAGTATTTATCTGTGTACGTGTGTGCTATTCGCTGATTCGTGCCTATTGGTTTGGTTTATTATTTAATTGCAACCAAATCGTGCCAGTCTCTCAGGCTGAACCCCCCTTGCGTTAGATTAGGTTGTATAGCTAACTTAATATATTAAAATACTGATTAGAATAACTAGATAATACGTTCCACTCTTAGTGATCGACACTCTACTTACCATTATATTCATACTGACCGGGTACACTGCTCGTTAAGTGTGTGTGTTATTGATAAGTCGGCTAAATATAAATTTAAAACTTGAGTAGGCATTAAAACTGCTAAACCGCAACGACACATCGCACCCATCAGGTTGTTAAACCTACTACTACATTTAAGCAACATTAAACAACACAGTGGCATTTTTAAGCCATGATCTAACTAAAACCCCCCAATTACCAACAATTAAGATGTTTCAAAACAAATAAAAATTACCTTCGTCCACAGTAACTCAAGACATACTTCAGTTACCTTCGTACTTTGTCTCGATTCCTTTACATTTCCTTGCTTCTGATCCACTCGGTTATTCTTCACATGAACATGAAGCATTTTGTAAAATTTCTCTTTCCTTAAGCATATTTGCTCGCATGAAATAAGATAAAGTGCTTCATATTCATGTGAACAAGAAAGGAGCAAATGATGCCGACATATGTGAGTTTTGGTGTGTATACGTTGAATTTGGTGGTTGGTGTAAGTAAGTAGAAAGATACCTGATGCAAGCAGTATGCATTGTATTGATATATTGCACGCACCTTTGCAGAATTAGTGGTAGAAAAAGCAATAGGTGAGTGTGTACCTCAGAAATATCGGCAAAGTATCAATGATGGATATACGGCGACCATGCAAAATTGATAATAGCTTCGATTGGTCGCCATACATCCATCATCGTTACTACGTCTATTTATTTATATTTAGCTGAACCAAAAAAAATGGAATCAGTAGGTAATACAGTTCAAGGATGTAGTTAATTAATACATAAAGCGTATCAGTAACATCAAAATATCATACATAAAATGATAAGTTAAGTTAATTATAACATACAATTAAACACAAAAAACAAAACATGCGATTGCAAGATATTAGCTTAAATATACAGATAAATATAATACAATTAGTCAATCAAAATATTCAAGATTTCATCCTTTCAATACGAAAATCAGGTAACAAAGGTTAGCAAAACATGAACAAAACTATTAGATCAAGAATATGTAGTTCACCTTTTGTTGATCTGGGCAAAAATAATTTGAGCAGTGAGATGTTGGTGTTTTCGATAATGTGATGATACTTTGTGTGAATAGCAGTTATGAGTAATTATAACTGATAAGATAATAATTTACAATCAGAATTTCATGTCATAAAATAATACTAATAAAAATAAAAATAAAATTCCATCATATTATTTACATCAAAATATACTTGCATAATACAATACATGAATGCAATTGGTAACTCAAAATATAAGATCAATAATGTAGACTCACGTTTTCTTTATCCAGACACGCATTTTTTTTTAAAATATTTTTGTCTATTAAATTTAATAATAATAGTTATTCTCTTGAAAATGATGGAATAAAATAACTTGCTCACATCAAAATGTATAAGCAATGTTATTTAATGTGTTAACATGTAAATGACTATTGTGTGCGAATATGAAAGAGGAAAATATTAACAATAAAAAACAATCTAACGGCAGTGCGCGTTCTATTGCTTTTGTATAAAAGTAGTTATATTTTATTATGTTAAATGTAACGAAATTAAGGCATGATTTAAAATTGATTACAACCATCCAGTCTAAAATTACAAGTCATGCCCGCCCATTGGGCGGGCTTTGAAGTCTAGTATATATATATATATATATATATATATATATATATATATATATATATATATATATATATATATATATATATATATATATATATATATGGGGAGTTAAAATAAAAAGATGATTTTTATTTTAACTCCCACCTATATATATATGTAGGCATGATTTCCCATATATATATATATATATATATATATATATATATATATATATATATATATATAATATATATATATATATATATATATATACAGGGGAGTTAAAATAAAAAGAGGATTTATCATAAAAAGGATAAGAAAGATTTTTGACTATTGATTTAAAAATCAAGGGATGAGATTAAACTAAAATCTTTATTAAGTGTAGAAGGGTAAAAAGGTCTTTTTTCGTTATACATAAACATTATCTGGAACAACATTCATAACAGATCTTTTACTCTCTCTCTCTCTCTCTCTCCTACAACTAAACTCTCTCTCTCTCTCTCTCTAAACAACTTTACCTTCTACTCTAATCTTCAAAAATTCATGAAATCTTCAAAAAAATCATCGACGACAACATGATCTAAACAATATTCGAGACCGGATCTAAACACACACTTTGTGTTGGAGATACTTTGAGTATATACTTGATAGCACACGGAATTTACGATCAAGCACTTAGAAGAATATAAGTTTGTGTTTGGTGATTGATTAAATAAAACAATAAGAACAACGATATCAACCAAACTTATCACTTCACTATATTGAACGATTACAATAGATCTGAATGATATGTATTCGTATGTGTATTTGACATATGAAACCCTAATCTAAGGATCTCCTTTTATAATGTAAAGAGTCCTTTACACGTTAAACATCTAACCATATCATTCTATACAAATAAGATATTTACCATATCTTTTCTATAATTATCTTCAAACGGTTTCAACATGATCTCATAAGCAGTCTTAACTGTTCTTCTTTCAGCAGTCCAAACTGCTCTTCCATCAGCAGTCTTAACTGTCCTTGTATCAACAGTCTTAACTGTTCTTGTATACTTCAACCCTACAAACTGCTTAAGTTTAATTCCCAACAATCCTCCCCTAAACTTATGATTTCGATGCAAATCAATAAGTTTCTTGGATTAAACTTCTGATTTTGTTGATGGGGTGGATTCTTTCAAACACTTGACTTGAATCACGAAACACTTTGGGAACTATCTTCACTTATCATACTCTTTTGTTCAACTCCTCAAAAGTTACCAAAATTAATTTAATTCCATCAAGGAATTAATTCCTTATACCAACCCAAAGTTAATTCTGCATATCAACCACGCATTGAATGCTATTAAACCTTCATTAACTCTATAAAATCTCACATATCCACACAAAATCTTCTTCAACACATAACTTCTTCAATCACAATGTCTTCTTCACCAAACATCATAGAAATTTCATCTGATTCTTCTTCTGATTCCGAAGATTCAGGATGGAACAACTATTTTCCTCCAAATTATTCTTCAACTTCAAGAGTTAATCTTTCAAAGAAAAAGACTAAAATATCCTCGTCCGATGAACTTTCCTCCGACGAACTTCCTCCTTATGTTGATGATTCATCTTCCTCTTCGTCTGACTGTGATGATGATGAACTTCAAAAACTATCAGATTTACTCACAAAAGAATTTGAGAAAGCAGCATCATCAGTAAAGATCCCAATTCCAAAGAAGAAGCCTGAGAAGCAGCAATTTCCATCTCCAAGATTAGTAATACTTGCACTTCCCTGCAAACAGGTGTCTGAACTCATGGGTAGCAGAGGAGCCCGCAGCAAGACCATGCCGGATATCACTGGAAAAGGAAAAGGAAAGCTTGAGTAGTTGTGTTGTCTTTTGTGTTGTGTAGGATGTTTTGTTAGTAGTTGGTAGTTTTTGTTGGTTTTTCCTTGTAACCATATGAAGCTTTGTAATGAATCCACCTTTTATAATAAATAAAATTTAAGCACTAAGTACTTCATTATAATTCATCTCTGACTTCTTAATTCCTCCCCTGAATTTCATAATCAGCAATCATCTTTAACAGCAACTAGAACAAACTTTAATCCTCCCCTGTTTGGAAGAATCCTCACCATCAGATGAACTAGAACATAAGTTATCCAAGCTCAGCATCCAATAAGACCATTTGTACAAGTTACCATCAATTCAGTTGTTTAGTTTCAAACTGCTCTCAACACTTCCAGATGTATTACCTTCTGAGAGAGGTGTATCACAGAGCATAAACTCAGTAGGAACTAAGTTTTTAACAATCAGTACAAACTGATGAAGCCAGCAGTTCAGACTGTTTACACCAGCAGTTTAGACTGTTTAGCAAAAAGTTTTCAGAGATAAAATCAAATTTTGAATTTTAAATTGTGGATTCGAAAACAGTTTTGTCCACTTATAGTTTTTAGCAAACTATCAGCTATGAACGGATTTGACTTGTCTTTACCAATAGCCGTTTGCTATGGACTAGCCAACTCTTCACACTTAGATTTGGTGAGTTGATAACCAACCAGTTTTTGGTAAACTGTCAACCATAAACGGATTTGAGTAGTCTTTACCAGAAACCGTTTGATCTGGACTAGTTGATTCTTATGTTGATTAGACATGGTGAATCAATTACCATTTGTTGTGTGACAAGCATTCACACTTGACAATCCAAACCACCATTCTTTTCAAACACAATCCAAAGCAAAAAGCTTTTCTTAACCTGAAATGTTAGTCCAAAACCAAAGAAAACACAATACATAATATTCTCTTTTAACAATTATTCCATTTGACTAACAAATTCACAAGCAGTCTTAACAACATTCAAGCAGTCTCAACTATACAAATAGCACAATTAACAGTACACAATCCAAAAACATTTACACATTAATCTTTTGAAGGATTAAGCATTCCAATACCTGTTACCAAGTACTGAAATCTGCTTACATCAAAACCTTTTGTTAAGAGATCAGCAAAGTTGTTATCAGTGTGTATTTTAACAACTTGAATTAACTTCTTTTCAGCACAGTCTCTTATAAAATGATGTCTAATTTCAATATGTTTAGTTTTTGAATGTTGAACTGGATTCTTAATGATACACATTGTACTGTTATTGTCTATATGTATAATTGTGTTTAAGAAATTGTACCCATAATCAAGCATCTGGCTTTGAATCCATAAAACTTGAGCACAACAACTTGCAGCAGCCACATATTCTGCTTCAGTAGTAGATATAGTGATGCGTGGTTTTGCGACCTTACAACAGGTTTTACCTCTCGAGGGATCTCAAGAGGCTTGCAATCCCCACCAGGCAGTGTACCTGACCGATGTAGTATAGTGAAGTGGCAAGTACCGGGGGATTGATCGTTCTCTAGGGGAATAGTGTCGTTAGGATTGAAAAACTACTCTAATAGGTCTAAGGGTGAGGGAAGATTCTTTTTGGTATTTTTATATTTTTTTGAAAGCAAGTAAAATCTCGGGTTTGAAGGAGTGGGCGGAATTAGTTGCTAGTCAGCTAACCCAAATAACTACAAATGCAAATAAAATAAAATAACTGAAAATGAAAAGGTTGTGAAACTTATATGGGGAGAAATGTGTTTACTTAGATTTCCTTACTCCCTAACTATCTTTTACCGGTTGATTAGTGTGTATTAATTGCGTGGATGACGGGTGTATTCCTTAATACCAATCGTGGGGTGGCGTACGTACTTCCCCAACTCTACAAGCTCCTACTTCACTCCTATGTCGAGCCAGCTAAGAAGCTCCTAACATGGGATCACTAGAATTCGCTCATGCATTAAATACAACCATAAAAACCTTAGTACGCATTGGTTCATGTTTCTTAAGACGTTCAAGCAAGTTACCATATAGGAGGTTAGCCAGTTTTCTTAAGCCTAACATCGATAAACAATCATCCAATACAATTAATAACACACTAATAACCAATAATCAATAATTAGGTTTCATTAGATCTAAGCAAACACAAGATAAATCTAGCCTAGAATGTTAATTAAAAGACAAGAACAAGATATAATCAAACAACACATAGACATATTGAAAGATTAAATGATTACTTATCTTCAATTAAACATGGGAGATCCAAGGGTATAAAACCCTTAAAAATGGCAGAAAATTCGTCTTAGGGTTTCTCCTCACAAAGTTGCACACTAATGACTAAAAATTGCAAAACTATATATAGAGTTTAGGGGCTGACGGCGTCACGTTGTAGGAGGTGACGCCGTCACCTCGCCGTGGCTAGGGTTCCCGTATGGTCTTCCTGACGCCGTCCCTCTTTAATCCTCCAAAATCCGCTCTGGCCTATCAAGGTTGACGCCGTCAGAAATGTGCTTGACGCCGTCTCTCTTTAACTTAAACCGTGATGGCCTTGATCACCATAAAGGGTGACGCCGTCAGACTTTCCATTGTAAAACTCTCTGGCGCGTCACGTGTATTTTTCATATCCACCTCTTTTGCCCAGCCATGACGCCGTCAAGAGCAATCCTTGACGCCGTCAAGTGTACTTTTCCAGCAGCTTTGGAGACTTTGTCGTTTTCTTCACTTTTATGCTCCAAAAATGTCCAAAATGCTTCCTTTTCCAGATTTCTTCTCCAAAGTACCTAAAATGACAAAAGGAACGATTTAGGGCAATATTTGATCAAATAAATACGATTTAGGGCTTAAATGACCCCCTAAAAGCGGTACACTTTTCGCTTCATCAAATACCCTTACACTTGAGATTTGCTTGTCCTCAAGCAAATGCGCTTTTATTCTAATCAAAATACAAGTTAGGGGTCATTTAATGCTAATATAAAAGTAATTACAACAAATAGTCGTTCCACTTTAATCGTAATAAGCACGGAGATTACAAACTAGCACCTCACAAGTAGTGTTTAGATACTCACATCTCTCAGGTGTCATAAAAGTATATTTCATAAATGAAAACGGATAATATCTCTCACTACCTGTCATAGCAAATAGATTAACATAGGCTTGGGAAAGGATCAAAAACCTCCTCTACTAGGCGTAAGCACCTAAGATAAACTATCAAAGAGGGCTTTTAAACGGGTTATAACGTGAGGTGTAGGGATATGATAAACACGGATTTGTTGGATAAAGGATATTTTACTGGTGGCGAGTTAAAGATCTTGATTAATTACATGTACAATATGGCGTTGCTAAGCCAAGACTAGACTCGACTTAAGCTAAAAACAAAATAACAAAAACATAAAATAAACATAAAATGAAACGGGATGGTAGTCCGTATGTTTTTTTCTACTTTTCTTTTTCCCATTTTTTTGTATTTTTCCTTGATTTTTTCGATTTTTTTTTTCTTCATACACTCTTGCCCTACCATCCAAAATAATACATCATAGGGGCGTTGCATTCCCCTTACACTTGAACTTTTACATAACTTTACAAATAACTATTCTAATGACTCGAATTAAGATAATCGAAACACTTGGAGTACTTTTAAAATATTTAGCACATATGGGGGTAATAAATGATGTTCTTCCCCATTACTCCATTACACTAGTACTTTACCCATAAGTTCCAATCGTCCCAAAACAATATGTACAAGGATATGACTCGACTTAGCAACTATGTAATCAATTAGATAATTAACTTGGGGTTTAAACAAATGTTGTCACAATAATGCACTAAAAATGAGTGCATACAAGGTAGGCTAAGGCGATTTGGGTGTACATTTAAGTGGGGTGTAAACAAATTCTTCCTTTAAGTAAAATGCTTAAAGTTAGAAACGAAAAGATAGGCTCTGAGGGGTGTACTAGGGGTATCGTGTACTAAAAATGAGCACAACGCAAAGGGTGTGGGAGAATTACTTGACCAATGTAGCCAATGTAATTATAACAAAAACACAGGTGTAAAACAATGGGTTAATCCTAATGCCTCTTATCATGTAGTAAATCTAACTACACGAATGTAGTCTCACTTGTGGCCTCGGAATGGTCCTAACGCAAGTTCTAGAATCTAAGTGCTACCGGTACACACATCATAGCATAAATGCTTTTCCTACCAATTCTAGGGGCGAACCTCACATATTTGGGGGTGGAAAATTTTTTAGTGGTACGGTTTTGTGCTAGTCATATAACTCCTATCCGTGAGACGCTCATTAAGATCAAAGTTTCACTCCTATATGTTGTAAAATATTTTAAATTTGGCACTAAAATTGCCCTAACAGGTATTTCTCTCAGTTTTATTACACATCTACCATTAAACAAACAAAAATCAAGTGCAATTGCATTCTCTAAAGTATCGTACTTTACCCCCCCTTACACTTAAGATGAACATTGTCCCTAATGTTGAAATAACAAGATGTAAAAGTAAATAAGGTAAAAGAATGAAATCAAATACTCCCCTGATTCGTTCGGTGGATAAAGAGGTAACATGGTTAGATCTTCTTCCAAGAGAATGTAGAAGCTCCAAGACTAAAGCATCGCCAAAAGCTTGATTCCACATACATCTCCTTGTCCAAAATAACCTGTTAAACCTGAGAAAACAAACACGAAAACCTGCATAACATCGGCGGGATAAATCTATATAAGGATATAATGCTTGTGGAATGATTATTTTGCAGATTCCTGGAGTTTATAAGTTAGAGATTTAATAAAAACTTTTTATGAAAACAAAACTTTCAAAAATTTCAGAAAATTAAAACCTGACGCCGTCAGGTTGTAAGGCCTGACGCCGTCAGAAATGATCTGACAGAATTCTCATGTTAAGTTTCCGAAAAATTTCTGGAAAAACCTATACCTTACTTCCTGGAATTCATGCAAAACATCATTATGACTCGATACAAGCATTTGACTCAAACAAATACGAATATGTATGTTAATTTATTATTGTTATGATTCATGTTCATTTGTTCTAATAAACCGATTTGGATTTCCCTTACACTTATCTTTTGCAAAATACCTTTATATGTAGTTAAGACGAAGTTAAAAACAAGATAAAGCATTTTCACAATTTACTTTTGAACATGAATCAATAATAATAAAAATTAAACACACATACGGAAGCAAATAAAATCAAAAAAACAAATAAATAAACACACAAAGCAAATAAAGCTTGGGTTGCCTCCCAAGAAGCGCTTTTCTTTATTAACGAGTCTTGTAGCTAGACTCAAAGTCCTTCTACCCTATGTAAGTAAGCTCGTCATCGAGGACGTCTTTAGGGTTAAGCTTGGATTGAAGTTTCCTATTGGTCCGCTTAGTACGATATATCTATTCAAACCTCTCTCCATCCGGGTCATACAATGTCATCTTAATATGCCATGACCCATCTCCATCTTTGGGTGGTTTGTCCCAATCCCACTTATGATCATCGTCCTCACAAGTCCACTTATTCATCCCTAGGTTAATTGGCAAAACTCCTAGAAAATCAATCATCTTCCTAAAAACTAGAGGGTCTTCAAATGGATCCAATTCGGTGTCCCTAGCCAAGAGTTGTTCTACCGCATGTGTTCGGTTCACAAAGTCCTCCTCAAGGTAAAATAGGCGTTGGGGTCCTATGAAGTCTCTATCGATCCAAGGTCCATATCTAGATGGTCTCCTATTTAAATCTAACCAATGGGGTGTTGGTTCATCACTAGTATCATAGGCATGTTTCTTCACATCATAGACTGACCAAGTATCACCTTCTCCTACCGCTATCTTAGATTCCTTACAATCAATCATAGCACTAGCGGTCGCCAAAAATCCTCTACCTATCAACAAGGGGCATGTAGGGTCGCTAACCATATCAAGGACGTCGAAATCGGCTAAAATGGTTAGTTTTCCTATGTGTACTAACACGTCCTTGACTACTCCAACCGGGTAAGCAACACTCCCATCCGCTAAGCCTATTATCACCTCGGTTTCTTCAAGTTTTCCTAGTTTTAGAGAGGTGTAGAGAGGTAACGGAAGTAGGTTAAGGCTTGATCCAAGATCGGCTAATGTGTCATAAGCCTCTGAATTACCGATCTTGCAAGGTAGAACAAATAAGCCCGGATCATCTAACTTCTTAGGTAGCTTGTTTTGAACAAAGGCGGTCCCTTTTTGGCCTAACTTGAGCTTCTTCTCATCCAACACATCAATAACCGGACTTTCAAGGTGGAGCTCCTTGAATTCATTGTCAAGGTTTTGAGTGGGAGGTGTCTCAACTATGTTGTTGACCAATTTGGATATCATAACTTCTTGGTCATTTTGAACGACTTGGGTTTGTTTGAAACACGAGCTCATGGAATTGACCGAATAATATTGTGGACAAGAACTAGGAGACGAAACCGATGAAATGGCGTTGACGTTTAGTTTCGGGTTCTTGACTGTGTTGCTAGGGAGTGCTCCCATTTCTCGGTCCTTGAGGGCTTTCAACAAAGTGTCAATCTTATTGGTCATCTTGCTTTGTTTTTGTTTGAAATCGGCTTCAAACTTGGCCAAAAGAGCTTCTTGAGATGCCATAAATTGAGACATCAATCCTTCAAAGTTATTGGTACTACCATTGCTGGAAGGATTGTTGTTGAAAGTACGGTTCGAGTTGGAACCGCTTGATTGGAAACGATTAGGTGGGTTGGAAGAATTGGTTTGTTGTGCGTTTTGGTTTTGTTTCCACCTAAGGTTTGGGTGATTTTTCCATGAGGGGTTGTATGAATCACCGTAGGGGTTTGGCTCGGGTTTGAAAGTGTACCACTTGTCTCCCGCTCCGTCGGTACGCGAGGATGCGTAATCCGCAAAAGCTTGTTCGGGGAGTTCCACGCAATCACGAGTGTCGTGGGGACCACTACATAATTCACATGAAGAAGTGATTTTGTTCACTTGGCTTGAAGGTTTAGGAGCATCGTAGGATTTCATAAGAAACTTGACTTGGTCTTCAAGTTCTATGATCCTACGGTCGGAAGTGCTTGAATTGTTCGAAGGCAAAGATATTGCCTTGACCGTTTTATTCAAATCACGGGGATCACTCCAACTTTCATTGTCATAAAGAGCAAGATCTTCTAGGAGAGCCCATGATTGTTCCGCACTTAGATCACGTAGCTTACCACTGGCCGATTGGTCAATGGTTTGCCTCGTGGAGAGATTGATATGGTCATAGAAGATTTGGACTTGGAGCCAAAGTTCTATGCCATGGTGAGGGACTTTTTGGAGTAAGTCCTTGAATCGAGTCCATGCCTCGTAGAGGGTTTCCCCTTGACGTTGTTGGAACATCAAGATATCATTCCTTAGCTTGGTAGTTCTTCCTGGTGGGAAAAACTGAGCAAGGAAACGAGTGGTGAGATCATCCCAAGAGGTGATGGATCCTGCGGGTAGACGCTCTAGCCATTGACTAGCTTGGTCCCGCAGAGAGAATTGAAAGAGACGCAGTCGGGTCGTCTCTCGAGTGGCAACATCAAGGTCTATAGAATCAACGATTTTGAGAAAGTCCTTGAGATGTTGATTAGGATCTTCGGAACGAAGTCCATGGAATGCGCATCCGCTTTGCACCAACCGGATGGTGTCGGATCGCAAGGGAGTGACATTGGCTCCTTGAGTGAGATCAATGGTGTTTCGATAGCCATGGTGGCTTGGACGGGAGTAGTCTCCTAAGGTACGGGCTCTAAGAGGTGGGTGTTGTTGTGGTGGTGGGTTGTTGGGATCAAGGATATTACCACCTTCCATGATGTCGGATGGTAATGGTTACGAACAAAGAAACGAAGAAAAAAGATAGACTAAAGAAAATCTAGAAAAATAAAATTAAAATCTCACTAGAAAGGAATCTAGTGAGTAGACCTAATAAAATAAAAATTCAACCTAAACAATAACTATTCCCCGGCAGCGGCGCCAAAAACTTGATGCGTGGTTTTGCGACCTTACAACAGGTTTTACCTCTCGAGGGATCTCAAGAGGCTTGCAATCCCCACCAGGCAGTGTACCTGACCGATGTAGTATAGTGAAGTGGCAAGTACTGGGGGATTGATCGTTCTCTAGGGGAATAATGTCGTTAGGATTGAAAAACTACTCTAATAGGTCTAAGGGTGAGGGAAGATTCTTTTTGGTATTTTTGTATTTTTTTGAAAGCAAGTAAAATCTCGGGTTTGAAGGAGTGGGCGGAATTAGTTGCTAGTCAACTAACCCAAATAACTACAAATGCAAATAAAATAAAATAACTGAAAATGAAAAGGTTGTGAAACTTATATGGGGAGAAATGTGTTTACTTAGATTTCCTTACTCCCTAACTATCTTTTATCGGTTGATTAGTGTGTATTAATTGCGTGGATGACGGGTGTATTCCTTAATACCAATCGTGGGGTGGCATACGTACTTCCCCAACTCTACAAGCTCCTACTTCACTCCTATGTCGAGCCGGCTAAGAAGCTCCTAACATGGGATCACTAGAATTTGCTCATGCATTAAATACAACCATAAAAACCTTAGTACGCATTGGTTCATGTTTCTTAAGACGTTCAAGCAAGTTACCGTATAGGAGGTTAGCCAGTTTTCTTAAGCCTAACATCGATAAACAATCATCCAATACAATTAATAACACACTAATAACCAATAATCAATAATTAGGTTTCATTAGATCTAAGCAAACACAAGATAAATCTAGCCTAGCATGTTAATTAAAAGACAAGAACAAGATATAATCAAACAACACATAGACATATTGAATGATTAAATGATTACTTATCTTCAATTAAACATGGGAGATCCAAGGGTATAAAACCCTTAAAAATGGCAGAAAATTCGTCTTAGGGTTTCTCCTCACAAAGTTGCACACTAATGACTAAAAATTGCAAAACTATATATAGAGTTTAGGGGCTGACGGCGTCACGTTGTAGGAGGTGACGCCGTCACCTCACCGTGGCTAGGGTTCCCGGATGGTCTTCCTGACGTCGTCCCTCTTTAATCCTCCAAAATCCGCTCTGGCCTATCAAGGGTTGACGCCGTCAGAAATGTGCTTGACGCCGTCTCTCTTTAACTTAAACCGTGATGGCCTTGATCACCTTAAAGGGTGACGCCGTCAGACTTTCCATTGTAAAACTCTCTGGCGCGTCACGTGTATTTTTCATATCCACCTCTTTTGCCAAGCCATGACGCCGTCAAGAGCAATCCTTGACGCCGTCAAGTGTACTTTTCTAGCAGCTTTGGAGACTTTGTCGTTTTCTTCACTTTTATGCTCCAAAAACGTCCAAAATGCTTCCTTTTCCAGATTTCTTCTCCAAAGTACCTAAAATGACAAAAGGAACGATTTAGGGCAATATTTGATCAAATAAATACGATTTAGGGCTTAAATGACCCCCTAAAAGCGGTACACTTTTTGCTTCATCATATAGCCACCATAGTCTGCTTCTTACACTGCCAAGAGATTAATCTTCGACCTAAGAATTGACAACCACCTGTTGTAGACTTTCTGTCCATGCTAGCACCAGCATAATCAGAATCAGGGAATGCAACAAGATCAAATGCAGACTCTTTAGGATACCATAGCCCAAAATTAGGCTGTCCTTTAAGGTATCTGAAGATCCTTTTTACTACTTTGAGATGAGACACCTTAGGATTGATTTGGAATCTTGCACAGGCACACACAGCAAACATAATATCAGGCCTAGATGATGTAAGATACATCAGGGACCCAATCATAGATCTATACATGTGCACATCCACATCTTCACCACTATGATCCTTTAATATCAAATGCGTCTCCTTGTCAATTGGTGTGCTAGCAACCTTGGCATCTGTGAATTGAAATTTCCTTAAAATTTCACCAACATATTTATCATGAGAGATAAATATACCATCTGACTTTTGCTGTATTTGAAGACCTAGAAAGAAGGTAAGCTCTCCCATAGAACTCATCTGAAATTGGTCTTTCATCAGCTTTTCAAACTCCTTACACATCTGTTTCTTTGTAGAACCAAAAATGATTTCATCTACATAAACTTGAACTAGTAGAATATCACCCTTGTCCTTCTTAAAAAAAAGAGTTTGATCTATTTTCCCTCTATGAAACCCATTCTTCAGAAGATATTTAGCAAGAGTTTCATACCAAGCTCTTGGAGCCTGATGCAATCCATATAGAGCTTTCACCACCTTATAAACCTTGTCAGGATGCTCTGGGTCTATAAAACCTGGAGGTTGTGAAACATAAACCTCTTCATCAATAGTGCCATACAGAAATGCACTTTTCACATCCATTTGATAGACCATAAATCCCATAAATGAAGCATAAGCAAGAAATAATCTTATTGCTTCAATCCTGGCAACTGGAGCAAAAACTTCTTCATAATCTATACCCTCCTCCTGAGTATAGCCTTGAGCAACCAATCTTTCTATGTTCTTTATCACAATTCCCCTCTCATCCTTCTTGTTCCTGAATACCCACTTAGTACCAATCACTCTCATTCCCTTTGGTAGATCAACCAGAACCCAAACATTTTGAATCTTGAATTGAAGTAGCTCTTCTTGCATAGCTTCAACCCAACTTGATGAATCTAAAGCCTTTAACACATTCTTGGGTTCAACCTGAGATAGAAAACATACAAACATACACTCATTCTCATCTTCATGATATTTCTCTTCATAAACCACACTGAGAAAACCATGATGATCTGGATCTTAAATTTGCCTCCTGGTCTTGACTCCAGATTGTACATCTCCTATGATATTGGTAAGTGGATGATTCCTATGCACAATAGTATGGGGAGAAGAAGGAACTGCATAGCTAGTAGGCATGTTTTGCAGACCATCTCCAAAGAAATCAAACTCAGCAGTATCAACTGGTGAATGAGGTTGACTTGGTCCAGCAGTCTCAATATTTTGCTCAGCAGTTGGAACTTGAGGTTGAGCAGTGCTGATGCGTGGTTTTGCGACCTTACAACAGGTTTTACCTCTCGAGGGATCTCAAGAGGCTTGCAATCCCCACCAGGAAGTGTACCTGACCGATGTAGTATAGTGAAGTGGCAAGTACCGGGGGATTGATCGTTCTCTAGGGGAATAGTGTCGTTAGGATTGAAAAATTACTCTAATAGGTCTAAGGGTGAAGGAAGATTCTTTTTGTATTTTTATATTTTTTTATAAAAGCAAGTAAAATCTCGGGTTTGAAAGAGTGGGCGAAATTAGTTGCTAGTCAACTAACCCAAATGACTACAAATGCAAATAAAATAAAATAACTGAAAATGAAAAGGTTGTGGAACTTATATGGAGAGAAATGTGTTTACTTAGATTTCTTTACTCCCTAACTATCTTTTACCGGTTGATTAGTGTGTATTAATTGCGTGGATGACGGGTGTATTCCTTAATACCAATCGTGGGGTGTGATGAAGCGAAAAGTGTACCGCTTTTAAGGGGTCATTTAAGCCTTAAATCGTATTTATTTGATCAAATATTGCCCTAAATCGTTCCTTTTGTCATTTTAGGTACTTTTGAGGAGAAATCTGGAAAAGGAGGCATTTTGGACGTTTTTGGAGCATTAAAGTGAAGAAAACGGCAAAGTCTCAAGAATCGGCTAAAAGTTACTCTTGACGGCGTCACAATTAACATGGGACGGCGTCATGCCTTGGCAAGAAAAGTTGGATGTGAAATTTACTCATGACGGGCCAGTGAGATAGCATGTGAATTCTGACGGCGTCACGCTTTAACTTGATCAAGGGCGTCACGGCTTAATTCATAAGGGGACGGCGTCACGTTCATGGTTAGACGGCGTCAAGCCTTGATAGGCCAGAATGGTTTTTGAAGAGCTAAAGAGGGACGGCGTCAAGAAGGTCATCCGGGAACCCTAAAAGCGGCGAGGTGACGGCGTCACACTCCATAAGGTGACGCCGTCAGATCCAAAAATCTATATATAGTTTTCTAATTTTTTGTCATTAAGGGAGAGCTTAGTGTGTGGAATTTTGGGAGAAAACCCTAAGACGATTTTAGCTACTTTTTCAGGGCTTTTTGCCTTGAGATCTTCCATGTTTCATTGAAAGATAAGTTATCAATTAATCATTCAATATGTCTATGTGTTGTTTGATTCTATCTTATTCTTGTCTTTTGTTTAACATG